>JAPXFY010000014.1:21751919-21819419 GCA_030674185.1 Monoplex corrugatus | reverse complement strand
CCATGGCACACTCAATTCCAGACTGGAGCCAGTTTCCAAAAAATCCCACAGTTCATGTAATTTTTTAAGGGACTGATGGGTATTCAGACCTGCAACTTTCCAGTCGGTGGTCAGTTGCGCTAACCACTACACCATGGCAACTGGATGTAAAGTATTAATGTTGTTACAGAGAATTCCAATTCACTGTTCTTACCTGTAGAATGTCTAAGTTTGCACTAATTAAGATTTCATGTTTGTTTTTTGAGTAGAAGATTTTTTTTTAATGGAATGCCTCCTGTGAATGTCATCCTGTTTTATTCTTTATGTTGCTTTAGTGTTGTTGTTTAAGTGTAGTTTTGTTGGAGTGGGTATGGGGGTGGAGGTTTTCTCCGCTCCCTTTTTCATCTTCAGCAGTTAATTACAATTCCCAGATTGTGTCTGAGATGTCAAGTTGTTTTTTTTGTTGTTTTTTTTTAATTCCTGGCTAGGCCTTCCTGGGGAAAAAAATCACCCCAGGTAGTGCTGCCAAACAAGAAACATGATATCCTTTTGGCAGATTTTATCAACAGGATTTTGGCTGCTTTCAAGATTGTGTGGGATCTGACTATTTCTGTTGCAATATTGCCTCAATTGCTGTGAAAATTTATGCTGTGGATTGTGTGTGTGTTTGTGTATGTGCATGTATGGTGTGGTGTGTATGTGTGTGTATGTCTATGTGTGTGTGAGAGTATCTTGTGTTTGTGTGTGTGTCTGTATGTGTGTCTATCTGTCTGTCTGTCTGTCTGTCTGTCTCTATGTGTGTGTGTATGTGTGTTAGATCAGACCGGTTGTAGTGCAAGATCACCAAGATCAGTTTCTGTCTGTCTGTCTGTCTGTTTGTCTGTGTGCATCTGTGTATGTACATCTGTGTGTGTGCGTACGTGTGTGTATGTATGTATGTTTTAGATCAAACCAGTTACAGTGCAAGATCGTCATGATTTCTGTTAGATTTTATATGTCTGTGTGTTTGTGTGCATGTGTGTGTGCACATGTGTGCATGCATGTGCACTCGCATGCATGTGCGTGTGTGTGTGTGTGTGTGTGTGTGTGCATTCACACATGCATGTGTGTGCCTGTATGTTTGTTGTGTTTATAATGCAGATATACCACCTGAAGGAAGTCACTTAGTACAAGGAAAAGACGAGGAGGGAGAGGAACAGAAGGACGGTGAACCCAAAGACAAAGAGGAGAAGAAGAATGACTGAGGGAGAAATAAAAATGGACAGACCCTGCCACCAAAGCCAGCCACCCCTTCTTGTCCCAATTTGGATTGCAGTAAACCCTAGTCAATATGGATCAGCAGTGTAGTGCTCCGCCTTTGCTTTAGGCCTTGTGAGCATTCCTTTGTTTTTTACCGACATGTGAGCCTTGCATACAAAGACCATCATGTAAGCATAAATGTATGATAACTTTCAGCTTCTCCTTATCGCAAAAGTGAGTGCTGATATCTGCAGAAATAAATGTTAACATTGTGTGATGGACTTTGAAAGATTATACAGTGTCAACCTAAGAAAGTTAGTTCTTTATATATGTTTGACTTTTATGCATACTTCCTGTACAGTAACATTATTTACAGTGATGTTACTTATCTTTTCGGTGGTGTTAATTGTTGACTGTCAGAATTTTGCCTTTCATCATCACTGTATGCTTGGCCCTGTGCATTTCTGTGAGGAATTGCTGGTTCAGTGTAACTGAAAATGTTATCTGTCTTTAAAAAGTATGAAAGTTCAACTTGGGTCATGTAGACTGTATTGTATGGTATAGCAGGTTCTGAACATTTGTATCATATCCATGTTAAAGAAATTTGTGTGCAATGTTTTTACATTTTAAAAATTAGAAGGTTGAAGACTCAACATACACCTGATCTTTATGTGCAAGACAGCTGAAGGGTTGGTGATGGCTAGGTTTGCACATACTTTCTTCACATCAATAGATAGGAACAGTAACAGTGTACAACCAAAGATATTTGCCAACAACAGAACACAAAACTTCATAGGAGCTGTCCTTTAGCAGCAAAAAAGCATGCAAGATCCCTAATATTTGTACTGAACAGCACAGAAATTCATTTTTCTTAAACGCAGTAATAGCTGGAACCTTCTAGAAAAAAAAGCAGACACAGCATCATCAGTTGACTGCTTCAGTTTACAGATCAGTTCTCTGATCTAATACATAAAGCATACTTTTGGTTGCGTTTATACCAGTTATGGATTTTCTGATCAGTACCTGATGACCAGCTGACACGCTGAGCACAGTATTCTTTTTTGTTGCGTTTATACCAGTAATGGATTCTACAAAGTAAATATCAAGAACAAGCTCAAAATGTGTGTACAAAGAAAAGAAAAATAACAGCAATAATCATGTTTGTCTTTGACAGCAGTGCCATGCATTTTATGACACACGTCCCATCATCTAAAGTTTCGGTTCTTTTTGTGCAGTACCAATGCAAAGCAGGTGACAACTTCAACAAACAGCACAAACGAATTTTGTAATAAATGTCAACAACCTTAAACATCATTTTAGCAGTCAACTGTCAGCATCATTTCAGTAATTGTGTGTTAAGGAAGTGTAGCACTGACATCTCAGGCTGAACAAAGCTAGTATAAGTATTTCACCTGTTCGTATTCTGCCCAAATAACCTTTATTTGTTTTTGTTTTTTACTCAAAAACATCAAAGATGTTACTTTGCAATATTCGTAGATTTAGATTTTGCTAGCTTTCATTCTCACTTTGAACCTTCATCAGAAGGATTGTTTTATTTTATGGGGTGATGCTGACTCCATTCTTGTTAGCAGCTTTGGTGTACAGTCATGTGGTGTGAAATTTTTGTGTGAGAAGTACTTCATATCCAGTATTTCTCTTGAGTGATGACAGACTTTACATGGTTTTATAACAACTAGTGAGAGTGGAATAAACTCACAACCAGAGACAATGATGGGAAGATCAGCAGTTGCACAGCTTTTTGATGATCATGGTAGAATTTGATCAGTGCCGATGGTCAGTCTGCATGTGCACAATGCACCTGGGAGCTACAGCAGTGTGTTGTTAGGTCCTGAGTTCTCAGCAGCACTGTGTATGCTGGGCTGCAGGTCACCTACATATACAGCATGTCTCTTAACAAAGTATCAGTCTCACTGTCTGTGTCTCTGTTCACAGCATAGTCACGGTCCATGATGGTCTCAAGATGAGAGCAAAAGCTAGAAATATTTTGTGAGATTGCGTCTTCATTAAAGCAATTCTGTGGAAATATATTCCTGATCCTGCTTCTCCTAGAAAGAAAACCTGGTACCTTGAACTGAGTGCAGATTGTATGGGCTCTTTGTGTTGTTCTGTGGCCACATTTTCTGTTTTAATTCTGGATGCAAAAGGGTAGTGCTTGCCTGAATTGTGGATGATGAGGGACACTAACTTGTCCATGTATCTGGTATTGTGATTGATGTGTTTTCACTCATTAATACACTTATTTTACATCACACAACCTATTGAGAAATACACTCAAGGAAAGAAGTCAAGCTGTCTTTTGTGCTAAACATGTTATATTGTCTTTTCCACTGTGATGGACTTGGGTGTATTTTCAGTTTTGTACTTAAGGTGTTGTGTTGGAATTGGGTAAAAAAAAGAAAAGGATATTGCCATATTTCTTTCCTTTGAAGTGGTCTCTTTTGAATTATTTTCTGTCTGCTTCATCTTTTTTGTTTTCTTGACCAAATGAATGGATGTGTGGATGACACAGAAATAAAAAGGATGTGACACTTGTTTGGTGATCTAGGAAATATTTTTTTAGAGAGATTTAGTAGTAAAATTTTGTTGGGCATCTACTCAAACAGCAGATCAGTGTGTCATGTACAATCAGTTCAAAATAAAGACAGGAAACACGGAAGATGTTTTCAGATTTTTGAGATGTGGTATATTTTTTTTCAGAATTTGAAAACTTGAAAGTATAATTTGTGAGTGTGAAGGTAGTAAGACCTTTTTCAAAAAAGACGATATTAGCGATTGTTGTGGATGACGGTGGTAGTCTGATGAAGTCATTTTGCAAGGTTCATGCCAGGAAACTTGATACTGTTTGCAGATCATTCCTGTGTGCAATAGTGTACTCACAGTTATTTTGTGTTGCTTTCTTTTGGTGTTGATGGCATTTGGCTGATTCATTTTATTTTGCTTTGTGAATGAATGTGTGTTTGTGTATGTACATGGTCCCTCCCGGTGTGTACATTTTCCAGTGGGGTTTGTTGTTTGTAGTAAATGGTACTGCATGTTCTGTTTTTGTGACCTGTGAAAAAAAGAGCAGGCGCAATATGTAAATGTGTGCTTGTTAAAGAAATTGAGCAAGTTGATGTGCTGATTGTCAAAGATCTTGTCAGCTAAAATGGTATTATTTTCTCAAAAACATGCACAGGTAGACAGGGGCTGTGTGTGTGAATGTGTGTGTGTGTAAGACATTTGCAAATTCTGTGTGTTGAATAAGAGTGTTCATTACTCTCAGTGAAGACTGAGTGTGATGTACATTTAAAAAAATATCTCTGAACAGAAAAATGAGTAGATAGATTGGCAACTACACACTTTCGCTGGTGCTCACTATCTCGCTTGATTTATGCCTTCTGTCAATCTGCATGAAAACCTTACATCTCAGACCTACAAAAATGTTTGGTTTGTGCTGTCACAAGACTTATGCAGTGCTGTGTATGGCAATATGCAGGTCACCACAGTAAAACACGCATAGACAGCATGGCACCGGGTGAGTTACTGGTATCTCTCTTTTTCTTTATGTCCCCGGTGAGAATAGTGTGGCATTGGTCATGTCTCTGATGAGAATAATGTGACACTGGTCATAGGCCACTGTTCTGTGCGCCATGTACATGCCACTGCTCTTGCCCAGAAAGCATACGCATCTCCTACAGCAGTCAAGTGGAACATAACAGTGTGCGTGTGGATTTTGTGTGTGAAGAAACATTGTTTGCGGAATTATTGTTGTTTGTTTATTTATTAATTTTGTGTGTTTTGTGTTGGCGGCAATGTTGTACTGTTCTCAGGTGTCCATGGTCACCAAGGACAGAACTAATTTTACGTATAAAGATTAAAATGTAAGGGTTGCCCTATAACCTGATCACTCACCATGGAGTGAGTCGTTACAGACCTCAGTCTGTATCTGAGTCAGTGTTACAACAAAAGTACCCATCTCTGTCTCTTGCTGCTTTCCCTCTTTCCCTGTAGGGGTCCACCGGAGGATTGAACCCAGGACACCTGCACTATCTACATGGTTGATCCGTATTGGTTGAGCTGTGGACTCAACATTCTGATGTTTCAAGTTCAGTCCCAGCCTATACAACATCACAGCTGGCCTGTCTGCTGCCCATCTTAACCCATTGACTCCCACACCCTGCCCACCAGCATCCTGCACTGTCAACCGTGCTAACAAAGCAAAAACCTAACCCTTTGACTACAGGAAGCTGGTGGATAGGGTGAGGGAGTCAAAGGGTTAAGTTTTTGCTGTTGGTGGATAGGATGAGGGAGTCAAAGGGTTAAGTTTTTGCTGTTGGTGGATAAGGTGAGGGAGTCAAAGGGTTAAGTTTTTCTGTTGGTGGATAGGGTGAGTCAAAGGATTAAGTTTTTGTTGTTGGTGGATAGGGTGCGGGAGTCAAAGGGTTAATGCTCCCGTCATTCTAGTGCTGTCAGTGTATTGTTTACATCTCACTTCCACCCACCACCCTTCACCCTGCCTCCCATCCACCTTTCTCCTGTTTCCAGACCTTGCCAACATATCAGGTTTTGTGCAGGCTCAGAGAATCTGCCAGATCATTACTGGCAAATTTGGGTGGAGCGTATATGGAATTGTCACTAGCCTAATGAATCCCTTTTGAACAAACTCTGAACGAACTGGGAACAGACTCCTGTACTGAGACAATACCCATTTGCAGGTGGATAAATTAGGGTAGTGTATTCACACCAAGGAAGGAATTGGAACACCTGTTCTTTTAGGTATCCACACTCTATCATGCTTCAAGTCAAGTTGTGACATATGATTGATAATGACTGAAATGATATTTCACAGGTCTGGTGATTGTGGCTTTATATATGTTTTAGTGCCCTTAGTTATGTTTAAATTTGTATTCAGGTATGTTTTTTTAAATCACAATGTGATAAATTACATGCACTAAGTGCAAGTAGAAATAATAATAGATGACGACGATAATACAACATTTTTGTTAGCACGATCCTCCAACCTCAATTGGACTTGCTGTGCGTTACACAGTAGTTAGACACACATATATACACACACATCAGAATACACACATTGATCTCGTACATAACTGAATATATACTAACAGTGTCTAACTAACCATATGCACACATATATGTATAATCATAAACATGCACATACACAAATTATATGATGCCACGTTATTGGTAGTATACATTTACATTCACAGAGGTGAAGAATTTGGGGGATCAAGTATGTATCAGATACATTAAGTTTACAACTTCGAATTGTTTTCCGGAACAGTCATATACCAAATACATTTATGTAATAATATTAACAGCTTTGAAGGTTTTGTTGGCCACAGTGCCAGCACAGACCTAATAACAACAGATTACAAGGAAAAGTTGAGGCCAAAAGAAATCTGGGAAGACCACCCACCTCCAGTATGCATAATATCAACATCAGTGGTTTGAAGGTCTACTAAGTAACACAGAAAAGTCAAGACCTGAGTGAACAGAGGAGAACTGTTGTGACGACTGCTGCGGCAGCTACCATCGACTTTGAAGATAATAGTGGGCATGGCACCCCACAGTGGACACATTGTGACTAGCAATCAACGAGAAAGATGTCAGCGTGGATAAACATGTCAAAATAATATTTTAGCAGCTAAATATTTAACACAAACATTTGGATCTGAAAAACAAGTCAACGTAGCACATTATGCATTAGGTAACTGTAGATTTGTTGTTTGTTTTTCACAAGAAAATCATATGACAAACTATCATGGTGCTATGGACAAAATATTAGAAAGTTGAGGGTTCGGATCCTATCAGTTCTGTCACAATCATTGTCAGGATTTTCAGTTTCAAAAGCCTTTTACTCATAACTGAACACATTATAGCCATATTGGGAAGACTGGGACAATACAGTCGAGTCTCATCCACTTATGATGCATTATTAAGGATGTTGCTCAAATTTTCTGACCAACACTACAGGTTTCCATATCTTTCAAGTCTGGTCAATGCCAAGATATGTTATGAAAGGAAGCTTATAGCCCTGTCACATGAATTGAGAAGGGATCTCCACAGCATCATGATTATCATCCCCATCATCATCATCATCATAATAGACTTATAAAAAAATTGTCCAAGATTCTACGGCCATTAATTACTGTTAAAGTTATTTTTTGTTTAAAGCCCAGCCGCCGGTGTACAGCAATATCAGGTTATAACCGTTTGAAAACATTCACAACACTTCAACAGGAGGGGAAAAAAAGGAAAAATTTCAGTTTCAGTTCCTCAAGATGACATCTCCACACTTGGAACAAATTCCATATGCGCTAACATCACAGATGTCATGTGTATGGTGATCATGGCACAAGCGTTAAGGCCTGCTCGTAAACCCATGAGCTTGCCAGGTCCTGAGGCCCTACCTAGCGTATGTTTACCTGGTCTTCATTTTATACTGGTGTCTTATCAGCCTATCACAGGAATAATCTTGGTTATATGTAAATGACATGTGTATCTTATCTTCAAAAAAAGAGCGTATATATAAAGAAATAAGTAAAGGTCTGAATCACAACACAACTAGCTGTTCTGTATAAACTCATCTCCAAAAGAAAATCAAGTACACATATCAATGCATTCATGCACATAATCTAAGGAGATGCCCCTGGATGCCATCATTTAAACTGGCATTGAAAATAGCATAACAAAAGGGACAAAAAGAAAATGATCTGCTTTGGGTCAGTCCTCAGGGCAATCTGTAAATGTATGTGACGTAGTATGATTGTTTCAGGTTCTGTACTTTTCATTCAAACTTCTTTTTAATTTGTTTTTAACAAGAGACAAAGACAGATACAAGAACAGAAATTGTAAAAGCATAATTTGCAATATCAGTGACAAGTTTGAAAAATTTTTCACCTGCATGCATAATATCTGCAAATCTATAATATGTCATATTTATTGCATGAAATAGAATTTCAAATTAAAGATGTGAGCAGCTCGTGTACTTACCTCATTTGTTGTGTTTCTGGTTTCTCTGTTTTGTGTATTCACACGCTTAATTTTATCATTTGTTTTTATTTTGTTATGTATATCCATGCTTTGTAGTTTAGAGAGGTGAGAGAGCATTGTTTCCAGAATAATTTTGTTTTGTTTTTTTAGTTCAAAATCTTGCCTTTGTATTGCACAGGTATTGTTGTTAGATATTCTTTAATTGTTTGAATTGTGTTTGTGTGTGCGCATTGTAAGGATGGGTGGGGGAATAGGTTCTTGTTATTTTGCTTTTATATATTGATCCACTTTTAACTTTATGTTTCACGTGGTACTGAATTTGTGTATGTGTCATACATTTCTCTCTCTCTCTGTCTCTGTCTCTCTCTCTCTCTCTCTCTCTCTCCTCTCTCTCTCTCTCTCTCTCTCTCTCTCTCTCTCTCTCTCTCTCTCTCTCTCTCTCTCTCTCTCATGCACACGCACAAAACATAAACCGTTTATTGTCAGGTTAATGTAAAACGTTTCATCAGAAAGTGTGTGTGTGTACGTGTTTTGTTGGTCTGGCAACATTTTTTAGGTCACTTATGCAGGAAGAAAAGTGAACATAGGAAAAACAAACATCAAGAAATCTTGCTGTATGAAGAAAGAAATCATGGGAAAGTATTGCAGTTTGTTCTTCCTACATAATTGCGGGTTTTGAACACATGCGATCATTCAGTAGAATTGAAACGAGAACAGAATAAGGGAGGTAATCCAACAATTGTTACTTTTGTGACCAATGAGTTGCGTGCCGTGACGTCCAAATGGCAGTGAATTCTTTTTACAGACAGCCAGAATTTCACACAAGAAGCATAAATACGTCCATGCTGACACGTTTTGTTGACATAAGACACTCAGATACTTTAATCATACAAGCACAAATGCACATTTGCGCATGCATGTGCACACACACACACTCTCTCTCTCACACACGCACACTCTCACACACACACACACACACACATGCACACTGTCTAATATCACTTATAGTGAAAAGACGTTAAATCAAAGAACGAACGAACACATGCACACACACACACACTCTCCCTCTCTCTCTCTCTCTCTCTCTCCCTCTCTCTCTATCTCACACACACACACACACACACACACACACACACACACACACACACACACACCTACACACACACACCTACACACACACACACATACACACACACACCCCTACACACACACTCACCTCTACACACACATGCACACACACACACACACACACACACACACACACACACACACACACACACACACACACACACACACACACACACACACACACATACACACACACACGGTCGGCTTCGTGTTATGTCAAACTGAAGTAGTGAAAGTTTTGTGAATGTAAAGGTAGTAAAAATGGTCACAGTATGACGATTGTTTTGTTTTGAAGAAATCCATCTCTCTGTATTCTTTGAATGGTTGGCCTTTCACTGAAATTGTGGATTTTATGTGCGATAATTCCTTTAGTCGATTGTGTTTTGTTTCTGCTTTCTCTTTATTGTGGCGCAGTACTACTTGTTTCAATAAATATTGTTGCGAATACAGCAGCCAGTTGTATTGGTTTATAATATAAAGTGTGTGTGTGGGCGTATGTCTGTGTGTCCAGAACTGTCAATTTGGAAATGAGCATTTCCTTATATGCATGTGTGTGCATGCGTGTGTGTGTGTGTGTGCGTGTGCGTGTGCATGTGTGTGTGTGTCCAGCACTGTGAATTTGGAAAAAACATTTCCTCGCATGTGTGTGTGTGTGTGTGTATTTGTGTGTAAATCTATTACACTGGAAAAATCCCCAAAGATGTCAATTTTCACTGCACTTTCAAAGAAAGCAGAGGCTGTGGAATGGTGAACCCCATCGTACAAGCAGCTTGATAAGTCATGTAACAAAAATTCTATTAAGAATAATCATGATGAGGGCGAGGAACAGAATCAAGAGAGAAACAGCACAACAGTGTGGATTTGCCAAAATGAAAAGAACTATTAATGCCATATACATACTATGAACTCTCATAGAGAGGTCAGTCGAGTTGTATAAAGATTTATATGTATGCTTTGTTGATCACCAGATGGCAGATGCACACTAGAAACAACCAGCAGAATCGGCCAAGCTAAGACATTCAAGATGAAAAGTGTTTCTACTAACAAATGCCTATCAATTAACATCAGGAAGAGAGTTCCTCAGTGTTTTATAGAACCGATACCGTTGTACAGATGTGAAGTGTGGACAGTCAACACTTGAAGTCAGAACAAGATTGAGGAAAGCTGAAATGTGGTTTCTAAGAAGAATGTTAAGAGTTTCATGGACAGCAAAGAAAACAAACAAGACAGTCCTGAAAGAGGCAAACACAAAAAGAACATTGATGAAGAAGATTAGGAAAAGACAAGCAACATTTATAGGACATTTTAGAAGGCAATAGAAATTAGAGCACCTAGTCACAACAGGAAAGCTAGAGGGAAAAAGAGCACCAGGTAGACCTAGGGATAAAATTGTAATTTTTTAGAGTGGATGGGTACAAGAAAGGGCAGGAGATGCACTTGTTGCGACAAAATATATATTAGTTTGGAGGGCCATGATAGATTAGTTTGGAGGGCCATCATATATCCAACGCCATGCAGCAAGGCACATGATGGTGATGACACTTCTAAATGTATTCAGTTTAAGACTAAATACCAGTGACAGCATGTGAGATGAGAAATAGTTGATGAAAAGGAAATGTACCATATTCGCACAGGAAAGCTGGAGAGAAAGAGAACACCAGGTAGACAGACCCAAGGAGAAAATATTGGACGGACTTGCAGGAGGCTGTGGACAGAGAGGGTGGGAGATGTACTTGCAACGACAAAGAATAGATTCGTATGGATGGCCATGATCGCCAACGCCATGTGGCAGGACACGTGATGATGATGATGGTGATGATGATGACCGTACTCACCTTAGGACTTGAACATAATTCACAAAACACAAAAATGAACAAAACACTTTTTTGTGTCTTCTGCATGATACACTTAGGAATAAAAAACAAAACCCAGTGTTTACATTTCCTTTTATATTCTCCCCCACCACCCCAACCACCCCTTTTTTTTTCTTTGTTATCATTATTATTATTTATTTGTTTATTTTTATATTTCTTTTTTCTCTGTGAGAAAAAAATGTTTACATTTTCTGCTGTTTTCCCCTAAGGTACCCTGTAGAAGACCCCAAAAGTCAAAATTGATAGGTTACATTTGTGGGAAGTGTGTTCAAGTTCTAAGGTGCGTGCAGAGCATTTTCTTTTCATCAACTTCAAAAATATGTTTCATGGTTTTCATATGTGTGTGTGTTTTTGTTTGTTTGTTAAACTTTCGATTGTTTGTTTGTTTCTTGGAGGGTAAGGGGGGGGGGGGGATCCGGGGATTGTTTGTTTGTTTTGGGGGAAAAAATAGATAAAAAAATATTCCCAAGCGGGGAATCGAACCCCGGCCGTCGCGGTGAGAGCGCGAAATCCTAACCACTAGACCACTTGGGACATGATATCGGTAGTAGTAAAATAAATTTATATCCATTATCTTTCAGTTTTCATTTTCCGGCATTGTCGAAAGAACCATCATTTGTGTAACTGTTTTCAAATGTCCAACAAATTGGCATAGTTTATATCCATTCAAAGACTATTTTCACTGTCATGTATTGCTTATTTGTATTTTTTCTTTTTTAGTCTATTAGAGTTATTCCGCTTTACAAGATGGCGACTACTGGCGCTTGAAAATCAAAACAAGCCGACGTTGAAGACTTACTCGATTAAACCCTGATTTTGGACTGAAATTTTCAGAACAGTATTCAAAATGTCGGATCCTTGGAATGACATTCTTACGGTCAAAGACCGAAAAAACACGCTGCGCGCAAAAATGATGCAGCGAAAAAAAGAACGAGAAGGCTTGGCTGCCGAACTGATTGGAGAAGCAAGCACGAGTAGCGTTTCGTCTGTTACTTCCAATTCTAGTGTTTCTGGAACTACAGCCTCTGGTACATACAAATACAATTTGAAGCTTCTTCATTTTCAAGCGATAACAATGACAATGCAGTTGATATGTTTTTAACCTGTTCGTCAATTCTGTGACGTACACATCCGACCGTGAGCATGGCCATGGGCCGATGGGGGCAAGGGTGAGGGCAGGGTCAGGACCAATTTTTTTTAGACTACAAGTACAACTAGCAGTATGGGAAATATGCCAGTTGGTTTATTACGTTGTAAAATTTTAAGCCTACCCTCCAAAACACAGTATATCTTAAGTTAATGGTGGGAAGAGAAAAAGTATATATATGTGCACGTCTACAATACTGGAATCACCCAATAGAATGATAGGGCCCTCACTTCAGCTTCAGTTATAGCTGCCTTTGCATATGTTGATGGAGTTTTTATTATTTCAGTCGGTTTGGCGACATGTTTCTTCAACAAAATAAAGCATTGTTCATCACCATTTGTGTTTGCCTGATTTTTTATTGTTTTTATTTTGTCTGTGGTTGTGACAAAAAAGGTGCCAGAAAGTGGGACATGGCTTGGGTTGAAACTTGTACAACAGTGTAACTTAATCAGAACAAGCAACACACAAGTGAATTGTGTGGGTCCTGCTAGTAAATAAAACATTAATCACACCCACAATAAGCCATTGCAAAACTTCATGCAATAAGTTGCGTTTGGTACATCCAAAAATATGGCGATCGTGCGTTTCATTAGTTTCCACTGATAACGCTTGTATTCCGTTCTGCCCACACAACACAGTTGTGCTTCAACTGATTCAAAATTACTCCAAAATGCATCTTTGGGGATCGTTCTTCCTGCTCATGATTCAGTTCGTTGAAATATGAAGCTGAGTGCAAGTTTCTCTGACAGTGCTTACAGCGTGGCACGTTTTGCTTCCTAGTGTAACGCACACAACCTATCCTTCTTGCTCATCATCAAAGTCAATTATCTTGGCCCCATCCTCTGAATCTAAAGTGTTTGATAACAAAGAAAATGTGTACGTGACAAGCGGCACATGGCCCATGTATGCTCAAACACAAGCTGGACATTGGTTGACTCGTCTCCACCCGACGCTTTGAAACGCACATCACATCTGCTCGACGTTACCACAAGTGTCGGCATCTCCTGTTTGGTGTGTGTGTGTGGCAAGCAAACTGATGTAAGGATACAATTTTGCTTTTATTGTTTATTAAAAATAGATAAGATTTTCTGGACAAAACCCAGTAAAAGAGTAACTATTGATCGATTCTCTAAATGCGAATCAAATGTGGGCATTTGCGATTGTTTCTGTAGTAATGCACAAACGTTTCAATACGATATCAACTGTGCATGAAAATGTGGAAACTTTCTTAAGTTTACAGTGTACAAGCAAGTCTCTTTTATTTCGCAAAACTCAGCATGCATTCATGATGTTACGTGTACAACGAATCATAGTCGTGGGATTCTGCAGAAACGAAAGCGGTAATTTCTCGTTTCTCTTGTAGCGCACGTAACGAATAAACATTATATGGAGCATTTTCGTTGACACTTTTTGTTTATACAAGCTTTACTGCGTGTGTTGTGATTATTAAAAATATTGTGAGCCCTACTGTTTGCGTTTCGGAAAGGAACGCTCTCAGCAAAAAGGAAATTTCATGGAACAGTTTTTAAGTGCCACTGGTTTTAGATTCCACGGCAACGCACGCTCGCTGAATCATTGTTATCAATTTCCTTTTCGCAACAAATTGATGCCTTTGGACAGAAAGCAAATGATATGGTATTCCAATTACATGGTCCAGTTAAAGACATACAGCTGTTGAAATCTACAGAGAATTTTTAAAAGTCGGCACTTTGCGAGCATGAGTTACTGCAGAGACGAAACATTGTTGCAGATTTTGTTTCAAGATATGCAGGTCACAGTCTTTAGTATTTTGTTTCTTTTTCCCCAGCCACTGAATTGTAGATCTAGATCTATTCTTTCTTTGAAGATGAATACTCCAACTGCAAATTAAGGGAGAAGGAAAGCCATATTAGCTATCTTGCCAAAAGAAAAGTTTGTTGGTTACAGTGGAAGGGATTCAGATCTATTGAGATGACAGTTGTGCGTCGTCCTTACGTACATTTTTGATCAGACTTACCTGAAACTGGCTCAGCATACAGATCTATATTGTGCTTTTGAGTAGCTATTAAAAGATTATTTGTGAAAACAACGGATTGGATTATACTTCTTGTTTGTGCGCTACAGAGAAACCACTCTCACTCCTTGTCTTATAATTATCATTACTATTATCATTACAAAAATTAATATCAGTAGTATTGTTGCTAGTCATTATTCTACAATGGACTGGTAAGGATACATTGTTTTGAAGGTAGTACCATGTTCATAATTTTGTCCAATAGGACAGTTAGTTAAAAAAAATTAACCTGCTGTAGGTTTTAAAAATGTACATAGGCATAAGATCTGATCAATACAATGTCGCTTACACTTCTTAATGTTGAAACTTTTAGTTCACCATTTCCACATTATACAATAATCAAAGCATTTATTCAGAGCTCTGTGTGTGTGTGTGTGATTTCTAGGTTCTGAAGTCAGAAGGTGGTGAGACGCTGGTGAAATTTTTGCGAGACAGAAGTGGACACTTCAGCTTTCCAGATGTTGATGACATTGCTTGGATGGCCTATGACAACCTGAGTCTCCTGCAGCCACCGACCATTAACCAACGCGGGCACCATATTTTTACTGTTTAAAAGCTACACCAATGCAGTGACTTTACAGCTCAACTTGTGAAAATGTAACCAAAAATGGAATCTCAACCGCCCCCCCCCCCCCCCTCATGCTTAGGACTTCCAGCAATCCCAGAATGGACCAATTCAAAGAATGAATTAGTGAAAGGATGAATCAACTGAATTACTGCATTTCCACTTGTATGTATCACTGTATGACATCTAACAAATACAATTCAGTATTCGCTGAAATCCAAGAAATTATAAAATCCAGTCAATTTGAATAAATTGCTCAAAATCCAGCAAAGTCATTGCATACAGCATATTGCTAAATCCTGCAAACAAAAATTAACAATATTGAAAACAATCTAATGCATCGAGAGCACCTAAATGTAAAAACAGTGATTTATTCTGATGTTGCTCTATGGAATACAAGAATGGTTTCCCATTTGGATTCCACGTAATGCACGCAACGTTTCCCAGTTACATAAATATGGCTATACCTAAATGCTCATCATTGTCATAGAAAGAAAGCTTTTAATATGTTGTCTAAAATAAATCAAGATGCCTCCATATCACAGCTCTACCATTGTCAGCGAAAAATTGTTAAGCTGCAATGTTGCGTGGGTTACGGTTTCCACCTATACAAAAGTTTATATTCAGGACATGGTTAAGTTCTTCCGTTCAAGTTTAATACTGGACACATGACCTTAGGTGTCTGTATTGATGGTATCATCCTTTCCATGAAGCCTGGTTATTTTATCTAAAAAAGCAGTACCAAGTGGAAACCATGTAATGCACATGACACCAGTCACTTGGTCTACATTTTGCTGATTTTTAGTGAAGTCTCAATGAACTCTGTTTACTTTGTTCCTGTTTATTAAAGGTATGTCTGAACTCTTCAAAAATGTGTTTTGCTTGCTTTTTTAGTTACTTTTAATTTTTCACCTTCATGTCCCCGGTCTTATTCCAGTATTGTAGACGTGCATATATACATTAAAGCCCACTTTACTAGCCCTCTATGTAGAATGGCCTACAGCTTAGGCCTGTTCAAATGTGTGTTGGAATTGCTAGGACCATAAATCAAATCATGCATGCATATTATCAAACAGCTTTAAATAAAAGCTTCACAAATGCCTGAAATAATGTAACTAATTCTATAGTTGGGGTTTCATTTTTATCCCAGTTTTAAGCAATTATCATTCTGTCTCTTTTTTTTTCTTTTTTTCTTTTTTTTTTTTCTATTCTTGATTTTTTTGTAGGGCCTATATTTTTGTATCCTCATTTTCTTGATTGTGTGTTTATGAGTACTTTTTGTGCTTTTCTTTATCATTTGAAAGCGTTTAGTTTGACATTACATGTATGTTTTTATAATGATATCAGCCTTTGTTCGTTTTTTATGTTTGGTGTTCCTCATGACACTGAAACATCACATGATTGAATGTCCACCAAACACACCACAATTAAAATAGCAAAAGAACCTGATTGTCTGTGCAAGCATGACTGACTTAGCACATACACTGAAGGCAATTTGACGCATTATACTGTGTCCTGGATTACTAGTAGCAAACTAAAGACATATTACAAAGATGATATTAATGGATCTTGTTTTAATTATACTTCTTCAGAACATATGTATACAATCATCACATGCAGAAAGTTTGAGGTCAATACAAAATATATAAGAACTGAGAGTTCAGTAGGGTCCTGAAGAAACAAATGTAACGCCAGAGCATACTCCTATTTCAAAGCATGATTTCACAAAGACACCTTGATGTACTCATTTTTTCTTCATTTAAGGTATTTAGTTTTTCTTCATTGTATACAACAATGTTTTTAAAAATAGGCTACAAAATTACTTAAGCTTAGAAAGCTTCCTGAGATTTATACTATCCAGCCGTTTTAGAGCTGTGTATGTGTAGGCCTGCTGACTCCTGGTCCTTTGTTTTTATGTAAGTTTGTGCATGCATATATGATATATTCCCCCATGGGGATGCTGGGTGCTCTTTCAGTGTAAATAATATCCCCACCTTCTGGAAAATTGGGTATATGTATTAAGTAAATTTTTGCCTCTAGAGAAATGAGATATGTGTAAGCAATTTTAGGTAATTCAGGACCATTTTTATGTATGTTGTAGTGTCCTTAAGTTATGTTTAAATTTGTGTTCAAGTATGTTTTTTAAATCCCGTGAGCTGTTCTGAAAATTAAAGATGGGATTTTAATTATTATTCAACGGATGGAATGTTAATCATTATTCAGCTAGCTATTTTCTTTCTAAGAGAAGATTGAACAATATTGTTGACATTTTTTTTTTGTTGTAATTTTGGCTGTTTTCTTATTAAAAGCAGATAGAAAAGGAATATATGATAATAATTCTTGCAGAATCCCAGTCAGGTCTGTCTCAAGGGAACACAGGGTCTGGTGGCACCAAAGCTGGAGATGGGAGCTGGATGTCTAGTTTGAACACTTCATCATCTGGTACAGCCTCTATATCCTCTCCATCCTTAGAATACAAAGGGGATCCTGAGATTGAGAAGAAGGTAACAGCCTATTTACTTGGTAGTTAGAAAAATAAATATATTCTGCATATAAACCAACAATGAAAAAGGGAACTCTGAGCTTGAGAAGAAGATAACAGGCTATTTACTGGGTAGGTAGAAAAATAAGTAAATTACACATATAAACCAACAATGAACAAATTACACGTATAAACCAATTATGAAAAAGGGTATCCAGAGATTGAGAAGAAGGTAACAGCCTATTTACTCGGTAGATAGAAAAATAAATCAATTGTACATGTATATAAACCAACAATGAAAAAGGAGATCCTGAGCTTGAGAAGAAGGCAACAACCTATTGACTCGTTAGATAGAAAAATAGATAAATTACTCATATAAACCAACAATGAATAAATTACACATATATAAACCAACAATGAAAAAGGGACCCAGAGCTTGAGAAGAAAATAACAGCCTATTTACTCAGTAGATAGAAAAATAAATAGATTACACATATAAACCAACAATGAAAAAGGGACCCAGAGCTTGAGAAGAAAATAACAGCCTATTTACTCAGTAGATAGAAAAATAAATAGATTACACATATAAACCAACAATGAAAAAGGGACCCAGAGCTTGAGAAGAAAATAACAGCCTATTTACTCAGTAGATAGAAAAATAAATAGATTACACATATAAACCAACAATGAAAAAGGGACCCAGAGCTTGAGAAGAAAATAACAGCCTATTTACTCAGTAGATAGAAAAATTAATAGATTACACATATAAACCAACAATGAAAAAGGGACCTGAGCTTGAGAAGAAGGCAACAGCACTATTTAGTATTTACTCAGTAGATAGAAAAATTAATAAAGTATACCTATAAAGCAACAATGAAAACTTGGGATTAATTACCATATTAATGTAATCATGTAAATTGTGTATAAACATTATCTTAGAAATGTCCTAATGTGTATATAAAATTTGTTTGATTGAATTTTCAGTTTGTTTAACTATCTGATGCTGAGGTTGGTGGTTCCAGGCCGTAATGGTGCACCCCAACCAAACCAGACTATTTTCTTCATGATATGAACTTGAACTTTGTTTGGTCATGAATACATGTTTCTCACCTTGGTGCCAATGTATAAGATTAGATCATTGAAGTAAAGCTTCTAGTTTTATACAAGCATGGTGCCTGAAATTTTCAGCTTGTTGTAAGTTGTATGCAAGACTTACTCTGGTTTCATTCTAGTTTTGTTATGTTTTGACGGGGAAAAAAATTCAACAACCTGCCACTTTGTATTTTATGTTTTCTACACCTACATTTTTCACATTTCTTTTTCTTTTTAAAAAGGTAATGTTGGGTAGTTTTGCCTTTTATTTATGTCACATTGTTGACTACTTTTTGTAAGAGTGAATTATGCATGTGTACCATCCTGGCAGCAAAACTTTCTGCAGCGATTTCGATAAATCAGTTGCATAGATAGAGAAGGAAGTTAGAAATCATAAAAAATATTGGAATGTTTTTATCATCAGCTGCTTCTGGTGCTGTGTGACATTAGTCTGGACATTCCCTCAGAGGCGACCGTCATCGCTGAGCACACATCCCGCACACTGGGCCGCGAGGTGGAGCTCTCCGCTGTAGAGACATTGCTCAGAAAGTTCGCTTCCCAGTCTCTTATCAGGTTGGTGTGTGTGTGCGCGTGCGTGCGTGCGTGTGTGTGCACGTTTATTGTGATCTGTTTTGTGTATATTCACATTATGTAATTGTATGTCTCTGTGCGTGTGTGAGAGAGAGAGAGAGAGAGAATGTTAAGTGAGAGGGAGAGGGGATGAGTTATAAAAAAAGATATTTTATTATGTAACATTAAGTTGATTCACTCTGAAGTCTGTTAAAATTTAGCAGACATTGATACCTGCTGTGTGAGTATTTAGCAGACATTGTACTTGATGAATTAAAGTGTTGAATCTCTTTCAGTTTCTGTTAAATGGAAATGTTATTGAGAACCTTGTTGGCCGTTTACTTAAACCGATAGGAGAATATTCATTCGGTTTGGCTCAGTGATTATTTCATTTTTGTTGTTACTATTTATAGAAGGCTGAGCAAGTGGTGTTTAACCCTACCAGACCTTAGCCCCTGAGGTAATTGTGCCCCCTGCCTGGCCTCCAGAGCAAAATTTTGAAAAAAATGTATATACGTTAGAAAACTGTTCATATCATGCACACCAATGGTTAGAATTATATGAAACGTGGAGAGATTGTAGAAAATAGGCCTACGTTTCATCTAACGCCAGTCCAACCCTCAATCACACAAGCATCTCCCCTATCACTTGGTTGGGGGGTACGGGCACGCCCCCTTCTTTCCAACACTCTGTCTCGACCTACTTCTTTCATTGTCAGAATCATCACTTTCACTCAATGCTTCATCAACGTAATCATCGTCACTTGAATCGGAAACGTATTCCTGATCAAATTCTCCAATCTGCAAAATGTCCACCACTTGTTGAACTGTGAAGCGAGTTGGCCTCGCCCGTTTACCTGTTGAAGTGCTTGGTTCATCACTAGCTCGCTTCATGGTCAATTTTGCACCCAAATCACCTCAAAATACCATCAACACAAAGGCAGACATTTGCAATAGGCTGAACACATGCTCACGCGACGCTTAGCAACAGTTCGGTGGCTATTTTTAGCTCTTGATAAAGTGACGATCATGTGAGTGTGCTATTCCCGCTATAGCGGGAACTCGGTATATAGTCATTTTCGTATTCCCGCAATAGCGGGAACTCGGTCTGGTAGGGTAAAGTACGTTGGATCATAATAGGCACTGTTTTACGTATACTGTTAAAACAGTACAGAATTGCCTTTGCCGGGTGGCCTCATGGTAGCTTCATATTGATAATTCCTGTAGACTTCTTTCATTTTTGCTTTCAGACTCTGTCAACAGAACCAACAGTGGGGTAAGGAGTGATTTGATAACTACTGTTTATCCTCTGTTTTGTCCAGTGTTATTGCGAAAGAGGTGGATGGCAAGACACAGTTGACAGTCATCTCTTTGGATATTACCAAGGTAAAACATCTGAGCTGGTTGTTGGGAATGTGTTTTAAACAAGTCAGTATATGGGTGTGTGTTAGAAAGGGGCAGATTGATTGTGTGTATGTGTATGCGAGAGACAGAGAGTATGTTGTATGCGTGTTTACATGCATATATGGAAAGTGAGAGTATGTTTATATTTTAGAGGACAGAAACCTGTTGACTCTGTGTTCAGGGTGATGTGTTTCTTTTGAAGATGTGATAGAGTATGTTGATGTGTGTGTCCCTACAGTGTATGACTATTTGGCATGTGTGTATGCATGCATTCAGATAGGTGTTACTTGTCAACAGGTATGTTTGTGAGTTTGTATTTATTTGTATAGTTGATGTGTGTGTGTGTGTATGTGTGTCTGTCTGTCTGTCTTTCAATCACTTGAGTTCATCTGTCTGCTTACAAGATCAAACATCAAAGAAACAACGTAACAACTGGAAAAGAATATGTTTTAGTATTGTATTTAGCTGTGTAATATTTTTTCAGGTTATGAAGATATTTCTGCTGTCCTCTCTTCTCTGTCTCTCTCTCTCTCTCTCTCTCTTCTCCTCTCTCTCTCTCTCTCTCTCTCTCTCTCTCTCTCTTCTATCTCCTATCTCTCTATCCTATCCCCCACATCTACTACACTCACTATCACCACACCACACACAACACACACACATGCATAACACATATGCACACTGCACACATGTGTGCACACACGGGCACAACGCTCACACAGGCACGCATATTTTCTTTGGTCTGTGGTTATGGTATAATGGTATCATTGACCTTGACATCTGTTAACAAAGCTGAAATAATGGATCTTTTTTCCATTTCTCTTTTCAGTTGGAAGCAGTTTCTGGAGAAAAGTCTAAAAAGCGTTCAAGAGAGAGGTAAATCTTACAGTGTGAATTGTATTAGGACTGTGATAAACAGTGTGATTGTCATTCTTGAGCCTGTTGCCTTTTAACTCTTTGACTCTCACATCGTATCTGCCAATTGCAAAAGGTTAACCCTCAGAGAGTTGAGTTTTTGCTTTGTTAGCACGATTGGCAATGCAGGATGCTGGTTGAGAAGATGCAGGAGTCGAAGAGTTAAATGAGATTTTGGTTAGAAAGAATCTAGATATAAGAAGAGAACTTTTGTGTTTTTAAAGTTTAAGATTTGATTCCTAGTAAAAAATATTGGTATAGTGTACATTGTTTCGAATGGTTCATTTTTTATTTTCCTGCTGGGTTATTTCTCACTCACCTTTTTCTTCTGCCTCTGAATGGTCATAGAACGGGACATGGCTCTGTCATCTCATCATCAGTTAGGTGGTTCCTGGGCAGTTCTGCAGAGTACTGGTAAGGTGGAAAGGTTTTGGAAAACTGAAAAGTTAAGGAACAGTCAGAGAAAGTCAAAAACAGCTTACAGAAAAGTGATGTTAGGTTTGAACAAACCCCAAATCATATCCCAAGTTCAACAGTAGTCAACAGATTTAAAGCACTACACACAAACCAATTGAAGTAAAATTATTATCCAGCCAACTGCTCTCAGCAGTTGATGATCTTTCCTGGGTCTTGTGGTAAAACCTGCATCCTGCTCAGCTTTAGAATATAGTGTCATGAACATAGGGCAGGATGTTAGAAAACACTCTTTAAGATGCTGAAAATAGTCTGGAAACAGTATGGAATTTTACTTGCCTTTACACTTAGGCAACGAAATTTTGCTGTATCCTGGGGGTTCTAGTCGGTGCCAACAGCCAAGTACAGTTACCGTTTAGCTAATTCAGGTCCGTGTGTAATTTACTTTCACAAAGGTATCAGTATGTCTAAGTACTTAAATCTTCCTGTTTTGGGGTGTTGACATTGAAAAGCGTCCTAGCTTTCATCTCAGGCAAGATATACATTTTGTAACTTTTTCTGAACATGATTTGCAACCATTTTATATCAGGAATTGTTGGAGTTGGGGTGTTCTTTTTGAGAAAATGGCTTTCACAACTGGGAGATCAAAAATTCAACAAATCTTCTTAGCAGCAGACTTCATGGTCCATTTTACGAGATAAATTTGGTACTCGTACTCTTTACTTATTATTTTTTCGTTCAGACAGAAAAGAATGCCTGGTCACCGAAGTTTTGTCTGTTGTGGCTTGACCAGAAAAGAGAGAGAGAGAGAGACCCAGAAAAGATAATTTTCAATGATATTTTGAATCCTTTAACTCAAGAAAAAATGTTTTTTAGACTTCCATTTAAGGCCTCAGCTTATTACATATGACAGAACAATGGTACTAGATACAGAAAACGCAAAAAGCTCAAAATTGACGCATCATCAGCAACTGAGCCCATTGTGAAAAACCAGTGGGATGTTTTGATTCTGTTTGTCAGAGCAGGTCATGTATCTGATACTGTGTCAAATTGTGAATGGAATAGAACAAAAGTGGACCTTCTTTGTAAGTGTTTTCTGTATGTGTTTCAGTTTTGCTTAAAAAAAAATGTGCCACATTCAACCCGTACAACTGTGAATGGGCATCTGACTGCTCGTTGTTTGGGAAAATAAAACAAAGGGGAGGAGATGGGCACCATGTCATAATGCTGATCATGAGAAACATTGAAGCTTCCTACAATCTCAGGATTTGGGGAAAGTTGGGGTTTTTTTAACTTGTGAAGAGGAAACATATGATCTTGATGTAGTTTATGTATTGCTTGGGAACATAGTTCTAATACTAATAAATAATTCTCTGTCCTGTGTTGTAGTCAGGATGGAGAAGAAGAGGGACAGCCCAGCAAGTCATCAAAGATGGGTGATGACATCGAGGTCAGTAATTGGCTTGTGTATGTTAATGGCCTTGTCTGTAATTTACTTCTTTGTGAATTATGTGTGTGTGTGTGTTGCTGATGACATTGAGGTTAGTAACTGGCCTGTATGTGTATATGTAATTTGCTTCTTCGTGAATTGTGTATGTGTGTGTGTGTGTTGCTGATGACATTGAGGTCAGTAACTGGCCTGTATGTGTATGTATTATTGGCCTTTGTGTAATTTGGTTCTTTGTGAATTATGTGTGTGTTGTTGATGACATTGAGGTCAGTGACTGGCTTGTATGTGTTAATGGCCTTGTGTGTAGTTTACTTCTTTGTGAATTATGTATGTGTGTGTTGGTGATAACATTGAGGTCAGTGACTGGCTTGTATGTGTATGTGTTAATGGCCTTGTGTGTAGTTTGCTTCTTTGTGAATTATGTGTGTGTGTTGGTGATAATATTGAGTCAGTGACTGGCCTGTATGTTATGTGTTAATGGCCTTGTGTGTAGTTTACTTCTTGTGAATTATGTATGTGTGTGTTGGTGATAACATGAGGTCAGTGACTGGCTTGTATGTGTATGTTTAATGGCCTTGTGTTATTTGCTTCTTTGTGAATTATGTGTGTGTGTTGGTGATAATATTGAGGTCAGTGACTGGCCTGTATGTGTATGTGTTAATGGCTTTGTGTGTAGTTTGCTTCTTTGTGAATTAGTGTGTGTTGTTGGTGACATTGAGGTCAGTGACTGGCCTGTATGTTATGTGTTAATGGCCTTGTGTGTAGTTTACTTCTTTGTGAATTATGTATGTGTGTGTTGGTGATAACATTGAGGTCAGTGACTGGCTTGTATGTGTATGTGTTAACGGCCTTGTATGTAGTTTACTTCTTTGTGAATTATGTGTGTGTTGCTGATGACATTCAGGTCAGTGACTGGCCTCTGTGTGTTAATGGCCTTGTGTGTAGTTTACTTCTTTGTGAATATTATTATTATTATTATTATTATTATTATTATTATTGTTATTATTTTCACTCTTTACACCTCCCCCCTGTCCACCATCATCAACTCCCACTCTATAAAACACCACTTCTATGCTGATGACACCCAACTTCAAGACAGTGACTCACCTGACAATATACAGCGCCTCCTGACTCGCACCACTGAGTGTTACTCGGACATCAAAAATTGGATGACATACAACAAACTTCAGCTAAATGATGACAAGACAGAAGCTATCCTCATTGGCACCCGTCAGAAACTTTCTCAGCTGCCTCCTCTTTCTCTCCCATTATGTAACACATCAGTCCCAATTTCTGATTCAGCTAAAAACCTTGGTGTCTGCATTGACTCTACCCTCTCCATGAACAACTTTGTTTCTCAAACTGCCAGATCTTGCTACTAGCACCTCCATCGTATAAGCCTGATCAGGAAGTATCTCTCTGTGGAAACAACTGCAAAACTCGTTCTCTTCCTTCATAATGTCTCGCATTGACTATTGCAATTCACTCCTGTCTGGTCTTCCTGCCTCCACCACTCACATCCTACAGCGCATTCAAAACAATGCTGCACGCCTTGTACTCAAAAAGAAAAAAGCTGACCACATATCTCCTCTCCTGGCACAAGCTTCACTGGCTCCCTGTATCAAAGCGCATACAGTACAAACTAGACACCATGTGCTACAAAAGCCTCAATAATGCAGCCCCCGATTACCTGTCAGGCCTACTTGAGATCTATGTTCCCTCACGTACCCTCCGCTCTGCCTCCGATCCTCTGACTTTTCGCTTTCCACGCACTAAGCTCAATACCTATGGTCCACGAGCCTTCTCTGTTTCTGGTCCGCTCTCCTGGAACAAACTTCCTCTCTCAGTCCGTCAGCAACCTACTTTTGTCTCCTTCAAGTCCGCTCTCAAAACTCACCTTTTCTCCTCTGCATAAAATCCTGACCTCACTCAATCCCCTCTGCAGCCTGTCTCCACTCGGAGGGGAATCACATTGCAATATATAATTGTATATAATATGCTCTCTATAATTTTCCATTGTTTTTATTCTTTCTCCCCATTTATAGCCGTGTGTGTGTGTGCGTATGTGTGCGTGCGTATGTGGTGTGCGTGCTACGTGTGTGTGTGTTTCAGCGCTTAGATTTGATTTTATCAAGATTTTGCGCTATTAAATTATTGTAATTATTATTATTTTATTAATTATGTGTGTGTTGCTGATGACATTGAGGTCACTGACTGGCCTGTATGTGTTAACGGCCTTGTATGTAGTTTACTTCTTTGTGAATTATGTGTGTGTTGCTGATGACATTCAGGTCACTGACTGGCCTGTATGTGTTAACGGCCTTGTATGTAGTTTGCTTCTTTGTGAATTATGTGTGTGTGTGTGTGTGTTGCTGATGACATTGAGGTCACTGACTGGCCTGTATGTGTATGTATTATTGGCCTTTTGTGTAATTTAGTTCTTTGTGAATTATGTGTGTGTGTGTGTTTTTGATGACTTTAAGGTCAGTTACCGGTTTTTTTGTGTTAATGGCTTCTTGTGTAATTTACTTCTTTGTGAATTATGTGTGTGTGTGTGTGTGTTGGTGATAACATTGAGATCAGTAGCTGGCCTGTATGTGTATGTATTATTGGCCTTTTGTGTAGTTTGCTTCTTTGTGAATTAAGTGTGTGTCTTTGTGGCCTATGTTGTTCCAGTGACAGGCTAGATGCAAAGACAGATCTAAAACATGTCTAGGTAGGAGGACCTCAAGACTTTACCAGCACGTAGGCTTTATGTGGAGACCTGTGGCTTATGCCGTGATCATTATGGATCTTCTCCATTAGCTGCATCTGTGCATATGGAATTTAGTCTGAGAATGGAGACACTATCTTGAGAAACTTAAACTGAATCTGTCTGTCTCTTCCTCTGTGTGTGTGTGTGTGGATGTGGGTGTGTGCAGGTGTTGGCTGGAACTTTTTTGTGTGTTTGTTTTTACTTTTGTTTTCTTGACTGACCTTTTTGTGTGATTGCTGTTATGGAGTTTACTTTAGAACATATACACTCACGCTCACACACTCATATACACACATACTCGCACACACACTTACACTCACAAACACACACATGCAATACACACGTGCATACACACGTACACACACACACTCATAGTCATACACACACAGAGCATTGATGACAGAGTGTCGAAGGTACAGAGACTGGTTTTACGCAGTAATTAACTGCAACATCATCATCGTCATGTACCCTGCCACATGGTGTTGGCAATCATGGCCCTCCGTATGCATCTATCCCTTGTTGCCGCAAGCACGTCTTCCACCCTCTGTCCCCAGCCACTCTGCAACTGCAATATGTGCACGTAAATTGAATGAACTCTGTAGTAATTATTGACATGCTGGTTGTGATGTTTATTAGTACTTCATTATTTCCAGAGTCTCCTGTCCATGCAGTCCACCAAAGAGCGAGAGGAGAAAAAAGCCAACGAAGAGATTTTGCAATTGCTTAGCAAACCTACAGCGAAGGTTGGTCACCACTTTCTTCAGTAGTTTGGTGTTACTTAGAGTGTTTCATTTGGATCCAACACTAGCTGTGCTGATAAAGTCTTTACATTGGAAAGAAATCTGCAGAACATGCATGTTTATGTTGAATTATATCAGTTTTTCAATAAAAGCAAATGTATGAGAAAAGACAGGTTTAAATGAAGTCTTGACACTGTTATCCCCATCAAATGTTGATTAAAACTGTTGCCATCTGCAACTGCATTCAATTGCTGTTTGAGTATGATGAAAGATCAGTGACTTTACCAGGAACTGAAAATGTTAGTTTGCATGACTTTTGGGAAGAGTTCTTTTTCACTCACTGAAAACAATAAGTAGTAATTTTGCAAACTAGCTACTGGATGATGTACTTATTTACTACAGTGTTATGCCATTAACATGTAGGGCAGCACAGTAAGTTTGTGTTTTTTCCAGTGACACTGGAAGACTATTGCCTCACACTTGTGTTGTTTTCTTCTTTTACTGTTTCTGAAACAAGGCTTTTTTTCTTTTCTTTTTTTATTTATGGGGGAATGAGTTTTTAGTTGTGTGCTCAGCTGTCAGCCTGAAGGATCACTGGATCATACTGTATTAGGCCTTTACCCTTTGAGCTGTCAAGCTTGGGTGCCCCCCCCCCCCCCCCCCCCCCCACCACGACAAGATGGCAATCCTTCATTGAGCACTTGTTTTACAGATGCTCTAAGACAGGACAGGATGATTTAATTCTTTCACTACAGCACCCTATCCATCAACTGCAAAAACTTAACCCTTTGACTCCCTGCAGGAAGCTGGTGGATAGGTTGAAGGAGTGAAAGGGTTAAGTTTTTGCTTTGTCAGCATATTTGACAGTGCAGGATGCTGGTGGATAGGGTGGGGGAGTGAAAGGGTGTACTATTTCAGAAATAGCTCAACTTAAAAAGAGGCTGGGCAGCAGTGAGGTTCTTGGAACCTTTGAAGATGTGATACTTCAGATTGTATGTTCCTTCATGAAAAATAGGAGGAGATAGTAAAGTGTTAAAAGAAATGAACAGGTCAGTTGAGGGGGTGGAGTGGAGAAGGGGTGGATCAGCAAAATAAAAAAGTACAGTTTCTGCATGGTAGTTGCTTCGCGGGACACTGCTGGCATAGCAAAGAAGAACTGGTGGGGGATGTTCTACTATGGAGATCCAGTCACAGCAAACAAAGACCAGGACATCCAAAGAAGACCTTCATCGACCAACTGATCGATGATACGGACTGTCAGTATGATGAACTACCTACTGCAATGTCTGACAGAGAAGGATGGAAGAAACGTGTCATGGATAGCCGAGCAAGCTCAACATGATGATGATGAATTGCTGTCTCCTCCAACCTGTGCCCAGTGGGGCTGTTGTTCCACACTGATGACTGTCCATGTGAGACAGGACAACAGTTTCCAGAGTATTTTCTGCAGTTCTGCCCACTGTGTAGAAGTGAAAGAATTGAGCAGTGGCCAGATGGAGACTAGGAAATGCAGCTTTGGACAACAAAGAGGATTTGACGACAACCACATCCTTCATCCAGACCACAAGACTAGTCACATTTTATGCCAGAAAGAGGTTGACTTGTTCTGAGTGATTTTTTTTTTAGTTTAATAAAATGCATGTAGTTTTGGAACTTAGAACATAGAGATATCAAACTTGAGTCACTACTTGTTTCTTACATAAGACTATACCAGTCTGAATTTTTTCTTATGAGTGATATTTTTAATTAGACGATGTACATTTGTGTTATGTTTCTGTCCATCAGGAAATCTATCTCGTTGAGAAGTTCAAGACACCTGGTGGTGAGTTCATTGTCAATTCCATTTATAAGATAGATGATTTCCCTTGAACATGCTTGATACCATCCGTCAGTCTGTGTATTTTTGGTCAGTCCATTGTGTGTGTGTGTGTGTGTGTATCAGTGAGGAGGTGTTTAGATGTGGTGCTGGATGATATCTGCTGTTATGAGTTACCTCAGAATTCGTCCGAAATAGTTTAAACTATCTGCACGTGTGCACACACACACACACACACACATAACTTGCTCTCACGCACGCACACACTCTCTCTCTCTCTCTCTCTCTCTCTCTCTCTCTCTCTCTCTCTCTCTCTCTCTCTCTGTCTCACACACACACATACACATACACACACACACACACACACAGACATACACACACACACACCACACACACACACACACACACACACACACACACACACACACACACACACACACACACACACACACACACACACAAAATGCTTCATCTGGTTATGGTCTTAATCAGTCTCAGTTTTTCCAACATTTTGATGACACAGGCCTATTTTCAAATGTCTTTTTCAGGAGCCCAGCTGAAGGAGTTCTGTCCTTACGGAGTGAAGGAAGAGTGCCGCAAGTTTTCACAAGGAATACCCTGCAACAAACTACACTTCAAGAAAATCATACAGAAACACACTGATGGTAAGTCCATGGATAAGTTGGCTGTAATTATTGTGTTATTATCCTCTGATTCCATCAGCCTGTTTGCCACCTTCTTGATAGTCTTGATAGTAAAGCAAAGACTCAGTCCTTTTTCTCCCTCGCACAGTGCACCAGTTTCCTATATTATCAGCCACAGTGATAAAGCAAAAACAAAAACCTCTTCAGTCTTCGATATTATCCTTAAACTTTGTGCAAGACGCTTGTGGATAGGGTCAGGGAGTGAAAGGGTTAAGTTTTTGCAACTGGTGGATAGCGTGAGGGTGTGAAAGGGTTAATGACGAAGAAATAGAGAGCAAAGCGGTTGAGGGAAGGAAGTAGATCTGTGTTTAACCTTTTCACCACTATTTGTTCTGAGAGGTTGCAGCACCAGGCACAGGCCTTGTACAGCTAGAGCGCAGCTGGAGGCTGCATGTGGATAGCCTCAGGGTACTGACGCTTTAACTGTTATTCATCATCATCATCATCATCAGGTGCCCTGCCGCATGGCGTTGGCGACCATGGACTTCCAACCATCTCTATCTCTCGTTGCCCCCAGCATCTCCCCCACCCTCTTCATCCCCAGCCGCTCTGCAAGTCCGTCCAGCATTCTCTCCCTGGGTCTACCTGGTGCTCTCTTTCCCTCCAGCTTTCCCGTTGTGACCAGGTGCTCCAAATCCCCCTTCCTCATAAAATGGCCTATAAATGTTGCTTGTCTTTTCCTAATCTTCCTTATGAGTGATCTATTTGTGTCTGCCTCCATCAAGACTGTCTCGTTTGTTTTCTTTGCTGTCCATGGAACTCTCAACATTCTTCTGAGAAACCACATCTCGGCTGCCTCGATCCTGCTCTGGCTTTGCTTGCTGACTGTCCACGCCTCGCATCCGTACAACAGTATTGGTTAACTGTTATTACTTTGATTAAATCATGGCAGCAATCCTGTTCATAAACTGCGTCATTCAGATCAGTTATAATTGTTCATAGCTGTGAACCTTTGTGGTTGACATGAGTTGTAAAAAGTGGTAGAAGAGTTAATTAAGTATGAGGAAAGATTTTCGATAACTATTTATTGCTGAAGATGAAAAAGAAATTCTACAGTTGTGGGAGTGAGAATGAGAGTACAAGAGAGAGAGAGAGAGAGTGTGGTGTGTGTGTGTGTGTGTGTGTGTGTGTCCTGTCACACAAGTCAAGTCTGTTTCATGTTTGTGCAGAGTCTCTAGGAGACTGTTCATTCCTTAACACCTGTTTTCACATGGACACATGTAAGGTGAGTTTGTGAATTTGTTTTTGTTTTGGGTTTTACATTATCTTAATCAGTTACTGTTGTGAAATACTGTTTTGTTTGCCCCTTATGAGACTTCTGACAAGGAAAGTTTGATAGAACTCTTTTTTTGTGTGTCTTTCAAAAGGGACAAAAATGAATGTATGGGACTGGACTACTTTATGCATTCTTTCTTTCTTTTTTTCTTTTTTCTTTTTTTTCCAAAAATTTTAAGTCTGATTTTTTGATGATGCACATATGCACGTTGTTTATGCTTACACTGTGTAGGCAACACATTGCTGCTCAGTCTACATACTTTTTTTTCAATGTCCTAAGTCTGAGTTTAGTATGTTTATTCTACTTTTCTGTGTTCATTCTGGTTCAATGAGTTTCTCTTATTTTTCTTTTTGGTCTGTTGGAAACTGGCATTTTATTTTTATATTTAGTCTGTTTCATTGAGGGTTGTTTTTTTTTTTCGTTTTCTGTTTCAGTATGTTCACTATGAAGTGGAGACAGTGGCGTCAGACAGTGAGTTGGCCTTGATGAAGAAGGAGGCAACTCTGGCCAAGCAGGCGTCTGAAGCATCGCATGGCAATCAGCTCAGAATGTTTCCCCCACAGGTAAGGGTACAGGTGACCTGGACTGGATTTGAGCAACCTCAAAGTGTCTGTCATGTGTTAAGTCCTGAGAGACAAAGGATCCACACACTTTTAGTGCCTTGACTGGTTTGGTTTGTTTGTTTAATGTGGATCTGAACCTGTGCGCAGTGCATCTGTTACAACAGTTTTGTTTGTGGTGTGACTCCATCCAGGCATGCAGTTTGTTCAAGAGGGATTCATCACAATCAGACAGTTCCACATGCGCTCAACCCAAATCTGCTGGTAAATATCTGGCAGACTTCTTGAGCCTGCACAAAACTCTGTGCATTGCTACATCTTGAAATAAGCAGCAGATTTGGGGGTGGGAGGGGAGAGAATTAAGACCTATGAAACAAGAACCTGACATCACAAGAATGATTGGAGCAGTAAGATGGTCAGCCAACAAACCGGATTATATGTTGCAGGCTGGGACTAAACTTAATTATCAAATGTTGTGTCCTGCCTGTTGTGACCATAGGGACCTTACATCCTTCTGTATCTGACCATTTGTAGTTGAGCTTCCAGTTTGACTATAACAACCTGAATTTGCACCTGGGTTTGTCAGGACTGCATAGTATGTGTTGTGTTTGAAGAGGCCAGTTTGCTAAAGGCGTTCTTTGATGCTTCTTGCATATCTGAGAGTCTTGCTTGTCTTGAGATTGTTATATTTTTTAGACAGTCTCATGTGCTTTTTGCTTGTGACTCCAGTTTTGGATAAAGTTTTCTCAAGGTAGTGTTACAGTGCTGGGGTGAGTGTCATATACATAACACTACAGATACCCTGTGATGGGAAAGGTTAAAAAAAATGTTGCGATAAATGCTATAAGCCAACACATAAACACTATTCACTGATGAGATCTTGAGGTTCTGCCTAACAAAGTCATTGGTTTTTGTAAAGACTTTTCATCAGCTGTTGTCTCCACAGGTTTGTGCTGGTAGCAGCTATCCCCATTTGTAGCAGTTCAACAAGTCAGGCCATTTCAACTGATCTGGCCTTTTGTCATAATATAATATTACAACGTGATGATAATTGTATATTGAATGTTGCCTTTTGCCTTAACACTCTGCAGCGTACATAGAGCTAAGTGCTGTAAATGTCACTTGAGCAAATGTCATGTTCAAACCCATTTACTGTGGATCTTGGCTTTAGAGGCTCCCCCCCACCCCCACCCCCCTTGAGAATTGCCTTACCAAACACACGTACACACACTCACAGACAGGCACACACAGCACACACACACACACACACACACACACACACACACACACACACCTGCCACACACGCACGCAGCACACACACACACACACACACACACACACACCACACACACACACACACACACACACACACACACACAACACACACACACACACACACACACACACACACACACACACACACACACAACACACCACACCACACACACACAAAACACACATGTTTATACACACATCCGCTCGTCTGTTTCAGTATGTCCAGTGTGATCTGCGGTCATTTGACATGTCAGTACTGGGGAAGTGTGCGGTAGTGATGGCAGACCCTCCCTGGGACATCCACATGGAGCTGCCGTATGGCACCATGGGGGATGATGAAATGAGACGGCTGGACATTCCCAGTCTGCAGGACGATGGCTTCATCTTTCTTTGGGTCACTGGCAGGTAAAGTGACTGCATACAATGTTTCATCAGGAGTTTTGTTGGCTTTATACTTTTATTGTTGGAATTAGAGCACCTGGTCACAACAGGAAAGCTGGAGGGAAAGAGCACACTTGGTAGATCCTGGGAGAGAATTTTGGACGGACTTGCAGGGTGTCTGAGGACAGAGAGGGTGGAAGATGTGCTTGCAGTGACAAGGGATAGATACATGTAGAGGGCCATGGTCACCAACGCCATGCAGCAGGGCACATCATGATGATGATGGGTGGACTTCACACACACACACACACACACACACACACACACACACACACACACACACACATGCAGTAGTGACTAGAGATAATCTTTAGATGACCATTTATACTGTTTGTAAATGCTTTGATTGTATGTTTTGTATTGGAAATTATTTTGTCAGCATGTACATGTCTTCATTGTGTAGTTTGATTTTAGATGGATGGATTTTTGGTGGAAAATATCCAGCATGATTTTGAAAAAGTTAAGAAAGATTAGAACTTTTTTGAATGAGATTTGTGTGAATACTGCTACACTTTGGAAGGTGATATTGATGGTGGCCAGTGAAAACCATGTAAATTCTGAGCTAAATGCAGGCAAGAAGTTTCCATATGCCATTGTAATTTAGGCCCATTTTCATATATGTTTTTGTGTCCTTATTTATGTTTACATTTGTATTCAGGTATGTTTTTTAAACCCCCATATGCGATAAATTGGACAGAATGGTCAGCGCCAGGAGTATCTCCTTAGATTATGTGTGTGAATGCAGTGATATGTGTACTTAATTTTCTTTTCCTTTTTTTTCTCTGTTGAAATATTGTGTATGTTTTGAACTGGTTATAGCCCTGATATGGCTCTACGCAGTCCGCTGGGCTTTAAACAACAATAGCAACAAAACAACAATAACAACCTGCCATTGATAAGGTGTTGGCATAATTTCAACCAGAAAAAGTAAGTGTCCAGAAAGCATGTTTTCTGCACATACAAAATATACTTACAAGTTGTAAATTGTTCTTGCTGTCTTAGAATAAATGAACTTAAACAAGACTGAAAGTGTATGGGCTGTCAATGAAATTTGCTTGTCAGATCATGAAATTTTTTTGGCCAATGTAAAATATGTACTGTTAACATGTGTATTTCTGGTATTTCAGAGCCATGGAGTTGGGTCGAGAATGCTTAGAATTGTGGGGGTAAGTGAGCGAGTTGGCGTATTTGTGTGTGAAGGGGTAGGCGGAGGGGAGGCAAGTAATTCTGCTTTGAATTTAGTCGTGGTTATGTGCTTGTGAACACTTTGACATTTTATGTGTGTGGTTGGCAAACAGATTAAAAAGCATGTTTTTGACAAGACAAAGTCTTCTTGGATATTTGCACATGATTGGGTCATCTTGCAAGCTCATCAGACTCAAGTAAAAAAAATAGTGAAATTAGTTATTTCTTTGACTTTCTGGCTCTACTTCATGACTCGTTTGTGACGATACCATTTAACTCTTTTTTGTTTCCATGAACCAGTTTTTCAGTTTGTAGAATACATTCTCATCATTTCCACAATCCGGTAAACTGGCCAGAAAGAAACTTCTGCTGTCATTCCCACAGCATGAATACACACAGAGTGGTTTAGGCACTGACAGGTCTTCACAGATGATGACTTAGGAAATCGGAAAATTCCCCACACCATCTGACATTGGATTGTCTGCTAACCTAATTGATTTTGTCTTGATGGAATGTTTGTGAATGAAACATCTACTAGATATGTAGGATCATTGTAAGGACTTCAAGTTGACATTTATGTTAATGAATGAAACATCTGCTGGACAGCATGCTAGCCATGGTAGTGTGGGGACATTGGAAACACTGAAAAGTCCACACATTTTCTTTCCAATCATGCATGCACACACTTTCTTTTCTGTTTGGTGTGTGTATTTACCCGTACTAACGCATGCATGTCACCAACACTGTCTCAGACTGTGTCCAAACTGCACACATAATTTTGTGTATTAACTAACGAACAAGTGATTTTTTATATTTATGCGGAATTTTAAAAATCAGTAAGGAATGGAGTGATTACGAGTAGCATAAAGTAGATGACAAAAAAAACAGATCTCCAAGGAGAAACAGTGATGTATCGGTGTGTGATTTTCTGTTACAAGTGATGTGATGAAATCATCTGGGTAAATCTGTGATTTTCAGTTACATGCAGTGTGATCAAATCATCTGGGTAAAATATAGTGACGCAGCAGTCTGTGATTTTCAGTTACTGGAAATGTGATGAAATCATCTGGGTAAAATATAGTGTCACATCAGTCTGTGATTTTCAGTTACAAGTGATGTGATGAAATCATCTGGGTAAAATATAGTGTCACATCAGTCTGTGATTTTCAGCTACAAGCGATGTGATGAAATCATCTGGGTAAAATATAGTGACGCATCAGTCTGTGATTTTCTGTTACAAGCGATGCTATGAAATCATCAGGGTAAAATACAGAGATGCATCGGTCTGTGATTTTCAGTTACAAGCAATGCGATGAAATCATCTGGGTAAAATATAGTGATGCGTCAGTCTGTGATTTTCAGCTACAAGCAATGTGATGAAATCATCTGGGTAAAATATAGTGATGCATCAGTCTGTGATTTTCTGTTACAAGCGATGTGATGAAATCATCTGGGTAAAATATAGTGATGCATCAGTCTATGATTTTCTGTTACAAGCAATGTGATGAAATCATCAGGGTAAAATATAGTGATGCATCAGTCTATGATTTTCAGTTACAAGCAATGTGATGAAATCATCAGGGTAAAATATAGTGATGCATCAGTGTATGATTTTGTGTTACAAGCAATGTGATGAAATCATCAGGGTAAAATATAGTGATGCATCAGTGTATGATTTTCAGTTACAAGCAATGTGATGAAATCATTAGGGTAAAATATAGTGATGCATCAGTGTATGATTTTCAGTTACAAGCAATGTGATGAAATCATCTGGGTAAAATATAGTGATGCATCAGTGTATGATTTTCAGTTACAAGCGATGTGATGAAATCATCTGGGTAAAATATAGTGATGCATCAGTCTATGATTTTCAGTTACAAGCAATGTGATGAAATCATCAGGGTAAAATATAGTGATGCATCAGTCTATGATTTTCAGTTACAAGCAATGTGATGAAATCATCAGGGTAAAATATAGTGATGCATCAGTCTATGATTTTCAGTTACAAGCAATGTGATGAAATCATCAGGGTAAAATATAGTGATGCATCAGTCTATGATTTTCTGTTACAAGCAATGTGATGAAATCATCAGGGTAAAATATAGTGATGCATCAGTCTGATTTTCAGTTACAAGCAATGTGATGAAATCATCTGGGTAAAATATAGTGATGCATCAGTGTATGATTTTCAGTTACAAGCAATGTGATGAAATCATTAGGGTAAAATATAGTGATGCATCAGTGTATGATTTTCAGTTACAAGCGATGTGATGAAATCATCTGGGTAAAATATAGTGATGCATCAGTGTATGATTTTCTGTTACAAGCAATGTGATGAAATCATCTGGGTAAAATATAGTGATGCATCAGTGTATGATTTTCAGTTACAAGCGATGTGATGAAATCATCTGGGTAAAATATAGTGATGCATCAGTCTATGATTTTCAGTTACAAGCGATGTGATGAAATCATCTGGGTAAAGACCAACCAGCTGCAGAGGATCATCCGCACTGGGCGCACAGGTCACTGGCTGAATCATGGGAAGGAACATTGTCTGGTGCGTGCTTGTAGCTAGCAACTTGCACTAGTTTGTTTGTTTTTTTGTTGTCCTTTTCTCCCACTAGATAAAACAGCAGGGAAGTATTAGTTTTTGTCTTTTTTCCCTAATTTTTGAATTTGGTGTTCGTTCATTTGTGATCTTGCGTTTACGCTTAACAAAGGCCGGTTGAATGAAAATTTGCGCCTGTCTTGTCTGGTTGTATTAAATGCGTGTTCTGATTTTTTTGTGTGTGTATTTGTGGTTCCTTATTGTCCTTCAGATTTTGAAATATGAGATGATTTTAAAAATAAAAGGTGTTTTTTTTATTTTGTAATACATACATTTTAACATCTGAATTTTAGAGCCCTGTCTTTATCAAAACTTTACATTACATTTTTCCATTTCCTAACACTTATTACAAGGTTTCCAGGCAGAATAATGTGTCATACAGAATAAAGAAGAAATATACATCATTCAGGCAGTTAACTCTTGATTTATTGATTGAATGAGTGAGTCAGTGTACTGCAAAACTTTCTTAAACAAATGATTTTTTGCTTTGCAGCTTATTGTTAAAGGTGAATGTGTACTGTCTAGTCTTCTAGTGCTGTATGTGAGAACATTTGGAATTAATGTTATTTATTTACATTGAGCTAAACAGAACTACCTGACTAAAACACAAATTGTACACTGCATTGATAATTGATAAATAGATTTTTTTAAGTCAGTTATTTATATCATCACAAAAAATTCCGGTGAGAACATTTTTTTTTTTTTTTGCTGCTTGAAAAATATCTTTTGTGCAAGAACAAATGGTGACATAAGGACTGAATGATTTTTTTATCTTTTTTCCATTGTGCTTTGTTAACAAGTCAATTAATTTCATACGTAATGCTGTACAGGTATTGTGACCATTAGTATTGAATTTATCATGGGTGTGACATCAGTATTAATTCCATGAAAATTGTTCCTGATTTTGCCACTCTATGGGGGAAGGGGGGGGGGGTCATATGGGTGTGTGGGTCAATGGTGGGTGGATGTCTAAATGGATGGGTGTCGTACATGTGCATGTGTGTGCAGGTTGGTGTGAAAGGCAACCCAAAAGGAGTGAACAAAGGTCTTGATTGTGACGTCATTGTAGCCGAGGTGAGCAGCATCATTTTTATTTGTGTGATGAAATCTGTTCTAACTAGTGACAGCGATTTCCTTTTCATGTATAGCAAAAATTAACACTTGCATTTAATAATTAGCAGCACAAAGGTGACACCATCTCGTGATAGTAGCCTTTGTGAATACAGTGGTTAAAAAAAAAAGGTGACGCCATCTTGTGACAGTAGCCTTTGTGAATATACCATGATACAAAAAAAAAGGTGACACCATCTCATGATAGTAGCCTTTGTGAAAACAGTGGGGGGAAAAAAGGTGACACCATCTCGTGATAGAAGCCTTTGTGAATACAGAGATAAAAAAGAAAAGGTGACGCCATCTTGTGATAGTAGCCTTTGTGAATATACCATGATACAAAAAAAAAGGTGACACCATCTCGTGATAGTAGCCTTTGTGAATACAGTGGTAAAAAAAAAGGTGACGCCATCTTGTGATAGTAGCCTTTGTGAATATACCATGATACAAAAAAAAAGGTGACACCATCTCGTGATAGTAGCCTTTGTGAATACAGTGATAAAAAAGAAAAGGTGACACCATCTCGTGATAGTAGCCTTTGTGAATACAGTGGTAAAAAAAAAGGTGACGCCATCTTGTGATAGTAGCCTTTGTGAATATACCATGATACAAAAAAAAGGTGACACCATCTCGTGATAGTAGCCTTTGTGAATACAGTGGTAAAAAAAAAGGTGACGCCATCTTGTGATAGTAGCCTTTGTGAATATACCATGATACGAGGGTTGTTCAATTTAAGATGACACTAGGCTTGCCGTTTGAAAACGAAGCAACGCACAGAAAAATGTTTATACCAAACACAACTTTAAAGTTTACCTGATTAGCATGCAGAAAATAAAGTTGACATCATGACGCAACTCGGAGTATGACGTAATTACAAATGTGTTTTAAATAGCTGAGCCTGAAAAAAATGGACGTCACCAATGAGCAATTTCGTTTCTACACTTTCACAAGGCTACAACTTGGTGACGATTGTAGGAAGATACACGCAGATTTGCAAGCTGTTTACGGAACGGATTGTGTGTCTTACCGCACAGTTTGCAGGTGGGTCAAACAATTAGGAGCAGGTAGAGTGCCATCTGATTGGGGTAATCGTGCAGAGCGATCTTTACCAGCTCGGAACGAACAAAACATTGCATATGTGAAAAGACTGATAGAGGAGGATCCACATTCGACTGTGCGGGAATTAAGCGAGGCATGTGAGCTTTCAATTGGCACCATTAACAACATTCTGCACAAAGACCTTCACATGAGAAAACTGGCTGCAAGATGGGTGCCACATCTCTTAAGTGATGATCAGAAGCAGCAGCGGGTGGCATGTTCACGCAAACTGCTCGATGAGTTTGAGCCCAACGGGCCAAAACGACTGTGTGACTTAGTGACGGGAGATGAGAGTTGGCTCACATTCTACGGCATCCCCAACAAACGCTGCAACCGCATGTGGGTTGGCCCTGACGGAGACCGACCAGTTGTTCTTCGCCCAGGATTCCAGAGTCGCAAGCGACTGTTTTCTATTTTTTTCAACACGCAAGGCCTTGTGGCAATTGACATTTTGCCTGAGAAATCAACAATCACTGCCTCCTACTATACCCAAGTTGTGCTCCCCAAAGTTGTAGGAAAAATCCATGAGCAGCGCCCAACCGTCGGCACCCAGAGGACCCTTCTTCTGCATGACAATGCCAGTGCCCATAAGGCGAAGGTCACCACAACCTTCCTGAGCGAGCAAGGGATCCAAGTTTTGGACCACCCACCCTACAGCCCCGACTTGGCCCCATGCGACTTCTGGCTGTTCCCTGTTCTGAAGGAAAAGCTCGCTGGGCGTAAGTTTGACCGGGTACAAGACCTCGCCAAAGCCGTAAGATCAGAGTTGTCTGGTCTGCCTAAAACCGACTATCAGAGGGCGCTTGAGAATTGGCGTAGGAGGCTTGAACTTTGCATCCTAGCCAACGGAGAATACTTCGAGGGGATGTAAAAGTTTCAAGTTGCTGAGATGAGAGGTACGTTTTTTAAGGGGGTGGTGACATCTTAAATTGAACAACCCTCGTACAAAAAAAAAGGTGACACCATCTCGTGATAGTAGCCTTTGTGAATACAGTGGTAAAAAAAAAGGTGACACCATCTTGTGATAGTAGCCTTTGTGAATACAGTGGTAAAAAAAAAGGTGACACCATCTCGTGATAGTAGCCTTTGTGAATACAGTGGTTAAAAAAAAAGGTGACACCATCTCGTGATAGTAGCCTTTGTGAATACAGTGGTAAAAAAAAAGGTGACACCATCTCGTGATAGTAGCCTTTGTGAATACAGTGGTAAAAAAAAAGGTGACACCATCTCGTGATAGTAGCCTTTGTGAATACAGTGGTAAAAAAAAAAGGTGACGCCATCTTGTGATAGTAGTAGCAATGCCGCATGAAAAATTGAAATTGGGTTTTGAGTTAAAAGATTTATATGGTTTTGAAGATATTGTTGTTCTGAGTAAAAAGCAGTTTAAATTTTTCAGATCGGACTATTAGTTCACGAGATATTCGAATTTGAAGCGTAAAAAATTTCTTAAATTTTGGTACCACGTCTTAGTGGGACAAAGAAGGACCAGCTGTCACAGAACAAACCCATCAAATGGCATGGTATGCTGATTTTGCTGGAAATGACATTCATTTTGTAATTGTGAGAGACAGACAGGACCAAATGTCATAAAATTTTGATCGTTGATGTATTTTTGTATGCCGAATTGAATGAAACCATTATCGTAACTCTGCGACGAGCCATTTTTGTCTTATTACAGGAAACATGTGATATTTGGCATGTTTTATCTGTTTTTCATAAATAATTGCCCATATTGTATTAATAACAGACAAAAATGAAGCTAGAAACAAAACAAGGATATATAATCATTTCATGAGATAGATATAAAATCATTTTGCTCATCGTTCAAGTGTCTTATTACTGCAAATTAAACCAAAAAAGTCACGACTCGCTACTTCAGTAGTCTTATGAATAATTTGTAATATTTCATCAGTTTCTGTACGTATAAAAGGAAATCTGAGAATCAATGACTTCTGGAATCACTTAAATAGTTGAAATATTAAAAATTACTGCATGCTTTTATGCTGCAGGCTATCCAAAAATATCATCTGATCAATATTCTACTAAAAACTAAACACACACACATACACATACAACACATACACACACACAGAGGAAAACATATCAGACAAGATTTTTGCACAGTACATTTGATTTTTATTTTATTCATCAGTGTTTAGAAAACTGACTGACTGACTGTGGATGAGTCAAGTCCCCGAACATTTAGCACAGCCAGCGTCCAAAGAAAACTTCTGGAAGGAATGGGACCACTCGCCATTCAGGAACAGGTCATTTAACTCCTACAATAGAGAAATATATGAATTTCTGCATAATATATACTATTCATTGAGAGACTGGAAAGGAAAGGAAACCATAATGCATAGTCTCCACATCAATATTACTTTAACATTAAGCCCAAACTCGCGACTTTGATTTTTAGCATATTACTGGTAAAAATCCACCAAAGCAGAGCAATCCTGCTAAGTGTTTCCAGTGTACTCTTGCCCTTTAATACGAATCAATAATAGGCTACTACTAAATAAGATGCAATCTTCCCGTTAAAACAAATTAATGACAATAGGCATATCCTTTCCAGATACTGACTACAAATTGAAACAACTACGTAAGCTAATGGATGGCCTACTTTACAAATAATACAACTCATAGCCTTCTATTCAGTTTCAAAACCTAAATAAGGAATATTATAACAATGAACAATGAACAGAAGATTTTGTTTTGTGACATTCTAAATCTGTGTGTATTAGTGTGTGTGTGTGTGTGTGTCAGAGAGAGAAAGAGAGAGGATCATGCCTGTTAACAATGACTTGGATATGAATGTACTGGGGCCTATTTACTTATTTATTCATTTTTTGTTATTTATTCATTTTTTGTTCTCTGAGAGAGAGAGAGAGAGGAGAGAGATTCATGTCAAGGAAAGTACAATGACTTGCACAGAATTGTTTGTTGATTTGAAAAAAAAAATTATTTAGATCTGTTTATTCATTCATTTAAAATTTGAGTGAGAGAGAGAGAGAGTTGGAGGAGGCGGGTTACCCCTCTGTTTGGGCAAACCCATTTTCCACGGCCCCCGGGAAGCCCGTCGATCACATAGGCCTAGTATTTTTAGTAGTAAGCTCGCCCGTCATGGGGTGAGCAAGTCTACACAGCGACATGCGAATTAGCATGACCTCGGGAAGGAAATGGTTGACAAACCAAGCTTCGGCTAACAACTCCGAATCGAGTTCAAACGCAGTAGTCCTTTTCTTGAAAAATACAATGTTACAGATAAAACAGAACTTGATCTGTTGATTGCTAGATCTAGATCTAGTCTTTGACAGCGCAAAACTTGCCGAGCTGAAACTTGCACAGCGTTCTGTTTCGCGTTGTAGGCCTACTCAGGCTACTGGCGTCAGCACATTCCGACGTTGATCTGGTACAGATCCTCATGTAAAAAGTTGGCGTACGGCCGTATTTTAAATCAAATTGATTTCATATTACACTAATATATAGAAAAAAGCATGTAAAATCGAATCCCGCCGACGACAAGTTCCAAAAATGGCGACTTGCCTGCAAACTTTTCCGATGAAAAAAAGCAAAACTTTGGAAGCGTCGATCTCTGTTCGAAACTGGCACACATAGGTGTCGTCGGGATATATCATTCTGTTACATTAATTCTCATTGGCTGCAAAATTACAATGTGATTGGTTCACAAATATAGCCGTACCGACCGAAATATGAAGCATCCCGAACAAACTTCGATTCTAAACGCATACCATCGCCGCGATTGCGCCCGAAGCGCGGATTTTCGACTTTCTCATCAAATAACTAATTCCATTTTCGCTCTAAGTATATAAAAAGGCAATCATTCAAATCTTTATTCATTTCTTATTCACATAAGACAAAAAATAAGAATGAAACACCAATTAAAGAGGCAGTAATACTTGATTGAACTGAAGACCCCCCCAGTTTTGCGGCCGGCCCCGGTTTTCCCCAGTTTTTGGTACCACAAATTTGACGTCGCGTTTCGGTTCGCACGGCATTGCTAATAGTAGCCTTTGTGAATATACCATGATACAAAAAAAAAGGTGACACCATCTCATGATAGTAGCCTTTGTAAATAGAGTGGTTAAAAAAAAAGGTGACACCATCTTGTGATAGTAGCCTTTGTGAATACAGTGATAAAAAAAAAAAAGGTGACACCATCTTGTGATAGTAGCCTTTGTGAATACAGTGATACAAAAAAAAAAGGTGACACCATCTTGTGATAGTAGCCTTTGTGAATACAGTGATAAAAAAAAAAAAAAAGGTGACACCATCTTGTGATAGTAGCCTTTGTGAATACAGTGATACCAAAAAAAAAAGGTGACACCATCTTGTGATAGTAGCCTTTGTGAATACAGTGGTTTAAAAAAGGTGACACCATCTTGTGATAGTAGCCTTTGTGAATACAGTGGTTTAAAAAAAGTGACACCATCTTGTGATTGTAGCCTTTGTGAATACAGTGGTTTAAAAAAGGTGACACCATCTTGTGATAATAGCCTTTGTGAATACAGTGGTTTAAAAAAGGTGACACCATCTTGTGATAGTAGCCTTTGTGAATACAGTGGTTAAAAAAAAGTGACACCATCTTGTGATTGTAGCCTTTGTGAATACAGTGGTTTAAAAAAGGTGACACCATCTTGTGATAGTAGCCTTTGTGAATACAGTGGTTTAAAAAAGGTGACACCATCTTGTGATAGTAGCCTTTGTGAATACAGTGGTTTAAAAAAGGTGACACCATCTTGTGATAGTAGCCTTTGTGAATACAGTGATACACAAAAAAAGATGACACCATCTTGTGATAGTAGCCTTTGTGAATACAGTGGTTTAAAAAAAAGGTGACACCATCTTGTGATAGTAGCCTTTGTGAATACAGTGGTTTAAAAAAATGACACCATCTTGTGATTGTAGCCTTTGTGAATACAGTGGTTTAAAAAAATGGTGATGCCATCTTGTGATAGTAGCCTTTGTGAATACAGTGGTTAAAAAAAAAGGTGACACCATCTTGTGATAGTACCCTTTGTGAATACAGTGGTTAAAAAAAAAAGATGACACCATCTTGTGATAGTAGCCTTTGTGAATACAGTGGTAAAAAGAAAAAAGGTGACGCCATCTTGTGATAGTAGCCTTTGTGAATACAGTGGTAAAAAGAAAAAAGGTGATACCATCTTGTGATAGTAGCCTTTGTGAATACAGTGGTAAAAAGAAAAAAGGTGACACCATCTTGTGATAGTAGCCTTTGTGAATACAGTGGTAAAAAGAAAAAAGGTGACACCATCTTGTGATAGTAGCCTTTGTGAATACAGTGGTAAAAAGAAAAAAGGTGATACCATCTCCCTTATTTAACACATGGTGATATATATACAGCAAAACTGATGGTATTAATATAAGTGCATTTCATATTTCAGGTACGTGCCACTAGTCATAAGCCTGATGAAATCTATGGCATCATTGAGAGACTTTCACCTGGTACACGTAAAGTGGAGCTGTTTGGACGACCTCACAACATTCAACCCAACTGGTATGAATATGATAATTATCAGTATCATTATTAACATAAAAAATTGATAAAAGGATGATGATAGAGGTGGAGGAGAATGATAACGATGATGATGCAGACTGTGGTAATAAAATGCAAGTACAGTAAGTCAGATATGAATCTAAATAGTGTTACACTTAACTTTAACCTATGAACATTCTTGTTTTAGAATTGTTACAGTGATAGTGATTTGCATATTCCATATGCAAAGAAAGTTATGCACTGTGTCATGTGATATGAGAGTAATTATACAGCAAGATGGTTTGGGGTTTTTTTGTATTCAGTTTGATTGCTTTTTGTTTCATATAGGTTATTTTATTGATAGATTGATGATACAAGGTCAGACACAGTGTTGAGCAGGACCTTGCCAACATGTAGCTCTCACATGCAGGTTTTGCCATTGATCATTTTGGATCTTGTTCCTTTCATGGGATTTTGCCATGATCATTTTGGATCTTGTTCCTTTCATGGGATTTTGCCATGATCATTTTGGATCTTGTTTACGAAATTTTGCCATGATCATTTTGGATCTTGTTCCTTTCATGGGATTTTGCCATGATCATTTTGGATCTTGTTCCTTTCATGGGATTTTGCCATGATCATTTTGGATCTTGTTCCTTTCATGGGATTTTGCCATGATCATTTTGGATCTTGTTCCTTTCGTGGGATTTTGCCATGATCATTTTGGATCTTGTTCCTTTCATGGGATTTTGCCATGATCATTTTGGATCTTGTTCCTTTCATGGGATTTTGCCATGATCATTTTGGATCTTGTTCCTTTCATGGGATTTTGCCATGATCATTTTGGATCTTGTTCCTTTCGTGGGATTTTGCCATGATCATTTTGGATCTTGTTCCTTTCTTGGGATTTTGCCATGGTCATTTGGATCTTGAACCTTTTGTGGGATTTTGCCATGATCATTTTGGGTCTTGTCCCTTTCATGGTATCAGTGTCATCAGTGTGATGGAATCTGTTCTGAGCACGGAGATGCTGTCTTGATAAACTGAAACCAAATTTTGTGTGTGTGTGTGTGTTGTGTGTTGTGTGTGTGTGTGTGTGTGTGTGTGTGTGTGTGTGTGTGTGTGTGTGTGTGTGTGTGTGTGTGAGAATGATGAGTACTTGTTCAGACATGCGTAAGTTGAATACTGTTGACTTTTCACAGGATCACCTTGGGCAACCAGCTGGAAGGCGTTTGCCTGAAGGACCCAGACATTGTCAGAATGTTCCGTGAAAAGTATCCTGATGGAAACTGCATGGCACCACCCAAAGGCAAATAGCAGCCCAGCTACTCTTCACGCCGACCACGCAATCGGCGCTAAAAAAGAAAAGAAACTTGTTACAGTTTTGCCAACCACATAATTCCAGCAGCAACTATTGCAACGTGTGGTTAGCACTTTTGTGGATCAATAGGCGGATAAAGGGAAACAACAACTCCATGACTTGAAAGTTCTGTCACTGGCAAGCAACTGTGTTACTTCCCATAGCATTGCCGCAGCATTTCTGTGTTCATTCATAACTGCTTGTTTTCATTAATCTGCTTGTGGATGTGACATCAGCTTTAGAGTGAAAAACATCATCAAATCTTGGTAAATCTGTGTTTTGTTTGATTTAACCAATTGACTCCCGCACCCTGTCCACAAGCATCCTGCATTGCCAACCATAGTGGCAAAGCAAAAAGTTAACCCATTGACTCTCTCACCCTATCCATCAGCTTCCTGCAGGAAGCTGGTGGATAGGGTGAGGGAGTCAAAGGATTAAGTTTTTGCAGTTTGTGGATAGGGTGCAGGAGTTGATTAAGTTTTGCAGTTTGTGGATAGGGTGCAGGAGTCAAAGGGTTGAAGAAATTTCTGGAGGGTTCACTTCAAATACCGATTGATTTTATTCTGTGGCAAGTCAAGTTTCATGCTGTGAAGTGCATTTGATTCTGGTTACCAGTAACCCCTTGAGCGCCGACGTTTTTTGGCATCTGGTATATTCCATGTGCCGGGGACAATGTTGCATCACTACCATGTACAATAAACAACTGTTGCTTTCATATTAATGGGAATCTATGCAAGAAATTACACAGAATGGTGCATTAGACATGACAAAATATATTTTCAGATGATTCAAGAGTAATTTTTTGAAATTACTACATATTTGTAATGTTTTGTGGAAATTCTCATTAAAAAAACTCGTAACTGCTCACAATAGAAACATAAAAAACAAAGGAAAAATTGAAGATATGGCTCTCCTGATGAAATCTAAAAGTATTCAGACTTTGGATAACCACCTACTGACAGATCCACCGACAGCTGACGAGCTACAAAGAACCACAGTGTACTAGTGCACAAAGTGGCTTGACCCAGTCATGTCATCCGCTACGGCCACGCCCCCCATCCACACCCCCACTCTATCACTCTAGTCTCCCCTTGCCGCTTCTAATACTACTTACTGGTAGTGATGGGTTATTCTACATTGTCCCGACTGTGTATTTCAACAGTGTGAAGATGTTGGCTGACTGCCAAATCCTTTGTGTCATGTGCTTGTAGGATCAATACTTTTCATGTTAGGTCTGTCTAGTGCTATTTCATACCAACAGCGAGTAACTACTGCTGTTTTCAACCTCTTCTTGGGTCAGAATTGTCTTCTAAATCATCCTTCAATCATTTATAAGTTCTTGACTCAACTCACATGCTTTCAGAGGTTGAAAACACGCAGGATTGCGAGACAGTCCTGGTGTCGCCATTTTGCTGAAAACCAGTTTCTATTCTCAGAAAAACAAAACCAATCTGGTGAGGATTGCATAGGTCAAACAGTCATGTAAGGGAAGCCAGTCACTTTTATTAACCCTCTCTGAGACTGCCAACATCATTCAGTGCTTCTCTCCCATTTACATTAGGCTGAAATGTGTGTCAAACTACCTCCGTAAATTTTATGTTTGTATGCATCACAGAAGGATCTGAGAGCTCCGTAAATTTTACATTGGCGGCACTTATGGGGTTAAAATTGACTCTGATAGAAACTCATAGGCTGCCCATTAAGGCTTGTAGTCTTGTTTTTGAATTAGATGCTAGGAGCAAGAGACCGCAAACTAAGATAAAAATAACTTTGTACAGGTGGATTTAGTTATGTATGGTTGAACCAGCATGATGTAGATATGAATGATTCTCTTCTTTATTTTGGTAAACGATGGGTGGATTGTAAATGGCAGAACTGGAATTCCCATGTCCAAGACAGTCATACATCTGATTTCCATAGATTGTTTGAAATGTATATAATATGCATCGTTTTTGTGATTCATATTGATTGATACTTTAAACCCATTGTAATAAGATTTAGATTTGGTGTTTTTGATATTTTTGTTATTACCGTTACAGACAAATATATGCTTAGCAGTTGCTTTGTCCATTGTGTCAAGAACACAGGAAGATGAAATACTGTACAATGCTACAGGACATTAGAGAACAAATACTAATTACAGAAGTGTTTTAGAAATCCTTGTTCATTCCAGTTTGCTTTATTGATATTGATATCATCAATTGAAATTAAAAAGACACTGTAAATCAGTTTGCTATTTACCTGTACGAGATATTTAAACCATGAAGTCCTGTTACAACATAATAATTGTCTGTACAAAATGTGCAATTCTGGTATTTTGTTCTCCCACTTCTGAGGGACATAGCCTTCACAAATAGATTGTTTCTCTCTCTCTCTCTCTCTCTCTCTCTCTCTCTCTCTCTCTCTCTCTCTCTCTCTCTCTCTCTCCTCTCTCTCTCTCTCTCTCTCTCTCTCTCTCTCTCTCTCTCTTTCTCTCTCTCACACACACACACACACACACATGCACACACATTAATAGAAAATTATTATTTAATAGACACAGACACGCACACATATACAGATGATGCAGAAAAAGAAAACAGGTGCAGAATGTGCCCCACCCCTTTTATTCATCTTCCCCCTCCCCACAGCAGTCCTCCTCCCTTCTCTCCACTCAGTGACACACCACACACTCATGGGAATGCTAGAGTTTCTTTCAGTATAAATAGTGTCCCACCTTCTGGAAATGTGCTTGAAATTTCATGTCATTCTCTTTGTTTCTGCTTTGTTTTCTGTCATCTCTTCCTATCATTTTCTGCCTTGCTGGGCCATTCACCTGTGTGTGTTCTATGAAACCATACTTATTTGTTCTTAGGATTGAAAATTGGGTATATATGTATTTAGTGTATTTTTGGCTCTAAAGAGATGTGATGTGCAGAAGCAGTTTTAGTAATTTAGGCGAGTTTTTATATATTTGCTTTAGTGTCCTTAGTTATGTTTGCACTTTTAGTCAGTTTTTTTAATCCCTTGGTGATAAATTGGATGGAGTGGTCAATGCCAGGGGCATATCTGTACATTATGTGCTCAAATGTATTGATACAGGTACATAATTTTCTTTTCCATATTTTTCCCAGTGAGGTATTGTGTACATTTTGAGATGTTGTAGCCTGATATGGCTCTGTGCAGTTGGCTAGGACTTAAACAAAATGAACAGTTGGCTGGGCTTTAAACAAAAATAACAATAACCACGCCACTGAGCATTCTGTATGCAGGAAGAAAAGAGCTATCCAGGGAGATGAATCTTGTTATTCATCAGTTGATATTTCTGTAATGTTGAACAAAGCACCATTACTACTTTGTTCTGACGTCAGTAATTCATCAACAAGACATTCATTTTATCTCATCTCTCATCACTCTTCCTCGTTGGGATTGGTGGTAGGAGCCACGCTTGACGTCATGTTTTGTCCAGGCAACACAATTAAGACACCTGTGGGTGACCTCCCAGATCTCCAGACCACAGACTTCAGCGATGTTGTTGAAATAAGAGGTATGCAGTCATCCTTTTCTTCTCTTCACCTCAACTTTCCCGTGCAGGACCACTGACATCAGATCTGTTTTGGTGTTTCTGATCACATGGCCTATGTATTTCAGCTTTCTTTTGTTGATCTCTGTCAGCAGCTAGCGCCTGACATTCAGTTCTTTTTACATGCTATTGTTTGTTTTTCTGTCTGTCCATTTGACGCTTGAGAAGTTGTCTATAGAGCCACATTTCTGCTGCATTGATTTATTTTCTTCATCCTTTTTTAGTGTCCAGACTTCACTGCTATACATTAGAACATGCCAGATCAAAACTTTCAGGATTCTCAGTTTTAAATCTTTGGGAAGCCCTCTGTCTTTCCATACGTTGTTTAACTGGACCATTTTTTGTTTTGCCATGCCAACTATTGTTTTCACATTTTCGGTGCAGGAGCCTTCATTTGCTTTGACAGATCCTAGATACTTGAAACTTTGGACATTTTCTAAGTCTGTTTTATTTATTTGAATGTCTGGATGTTCCTGGCCTTCTTTTCTCACTATGTGCATGACTTTGGGGTTTTTTTTTAGCATTCAGTTTCAATCCTGCCCTGCAACCTGTTGCATCTATTCAGTAGAGAATGCTCTTCATGCTTGTGATGTTATCTGCCATTAACGCAGTGTCGTCTCAGGTTGGTGATGTTTCTTCCTCCGATCTTTATTGTCCTCTCTTCTAAATCTGCCTTTCTAATGACCTGCTCTGTATGTAAGTTAAAAAGATGAGGGAAAAGAATGCACCCCAGCCTGACTCCTATTTTAAGGACAAAATATTTGCAGTGTGCACCATTGCATCTGATAGTTTGCTTTTTGGTCTTCATATAATGCTACTATAAGTGACGCTAATTGTTTGGGGAAGCCCATCTTTGCCATTGTGTTAAACAGCTGATTGTGTATGACACTGTCAAAGGCCTTGCTGTAATTGATAAAAGTAGTGAAAGCTCTTTGTTCGCTGTTCCTTACTTTTTCTATCAAAATCTGTAAGACAAATAACATGTCTGTTGTGCCCCTGTTGGATCTGTAATCAGCATGACAGTCAGACAGTTCTGCTTTTTGTTTCATTCTGTTCAGTATGATGATTAGCAGTACTTTACTGGTGTGGCTGATTAGGGCAATGGTTCTGTAGTTACTGCAGTCTTTGTAAGGATGGCTTAACTATACAACAAGACATTGGCAGTTGTGAAATCGTGATGTAAATCCTACATGACAGTACAGCATAGATTTTAACTGTGAGCACCTTGCACACTACTAGTGGCTCTGATCTTTTTATTTTTCCAAGTTAGCATAAACCATCAGTGGTAGAACTATATATACCACACTACCAGTGGTTCTAATCTTTTTATTTTTCCAAGTTAGCATAGATAAACCATAGAACCACATAGTTGTGCATGTTTGTTTTTCATGGTTTGCTCTGCAGAATTTTTTAAAGATTTCCCAAAACAGGCTGTGATGTAGCTTGTTTAGGAATCATTCAGAATGTCATCTGCATGAAGGATGGTTTTGGATGGGCTGCCATGGGAACATTTTAATGTAACTATACTGAGGTGAAGCTATTCGCTTTAAGTAAATGGGAAGAAATGTTTTACATTTTAATGGTAGTGTGTGAAAAAAAGCCTTTGTTCAATATAGGGATTTAATTTTTTTATGATTTTGATAATCTGCTTTTTGGTGGAAATCAACAAAAAATGAAACGATTTTCAGTCGGGGAGAAGATTCCTAATAGGGGGAAAACTGGAATGGAAAAAGATTGGGGGTGGGGGGGGGGGTGTTTTTTTGTTTTGTTTTTTCAAATATTGGAATTTTTTTACATTTAACATACATAGAAGTTGCAGCTGCATTGAGATATTCTGAACTGGCAGTATTTTTCAAAAATGTTGGAAAGACTCGGGACATTGAGTTTTCTCTTTTATGTATGTCTATATTTTTAGTTGTCTTTTTGATATATTGTAAGCAAACCAGTTATAACCTATGAACGACAGTGGTGAAACAAACAAAACAAAACATGACCACTTTCAAATCAATGATAGTGAGCAAACATCCAATTTATTGACAGGGGGGGGGATACAGCATTTTTGATAATGAATCATATAAGACTGAAGTGCAGTTGATCTGAGAGTGAGAGAGCTGGGAGAATGAACGAATGAAAAAACGAAGCAAAGAGTGGTTGCTGAGATCCATGTGTGAATACAGAATAATACAGTGTACAGTGTAGAATACAACATCCTGTGTTCTTGGTCATGTTTTGAGTGGATGCATTGTATGGGAGTACATGTTGCAAGAATGGTTTGCGTTTACTTCATAACACGAATAATTTACTTAATTAGCTGTATTTTGTTTTGTGTTTGAGTGGGGTTTTTTTGTGTGTGTTTTTTTGAGACAATGCGTGTTAAGTTGTTTGTTTTTATGAGAAATGATGTTGAAGTCATCATTCATTGTAAACAAGATAGCCAAAATTCACGATTTAACAGAAAAATTAATTTGGAAGAATGCTGACATGGTTATCATCCTATGAACACACACATACACACATGCACATGCATATGTACACACACACACACACACACACACACACACACACACACACACACACACACACACACACACACACACACGCTCACGCACACTGACGTGCACAGTTACATATGCACACACACACACAATGGCCTTTGGAAAATGGTGAGTTCTTCCTACCTACCCTCTTGCTTGTTTATGTATATATTTCTGATTTTTGAAAGTTGTTTTGACTTCCTTGACAACCAGATTTGTTTGGAGACTGGGGAACAGTCCAGGAGACTCTCACAGAGTGCTGTGTAGTATTTGGATACTTCAACGGGATGGTCGTATATTTCCAAAGCAGGTGACGTGTTTTGTTCCATGTTTTGATCAGAATCTTATCGCTTGGGGTAGTAAGAGGAGAGGGGCATCCACGTCCACACATACGCAGAGCAAGCCATCCAAACCTAAGGTAGCACAACTCCACCAAGTGTGTGTGTGTGTGTGAAATCCATATTACATCAATGACACTGGCAGTTGATCCATCTCAGTAAAGCAGATTTCCCAGTATCCTGAAATATTCCTACATACCGGCTACTAGTCTAGGAGGAGGGGGGGGGGGGGAAATCATCATGTCACACAAGCAGGTTTGTAACGTCTTTTTCGTCAAGTGAGTGTTTTACGAAACAGTGATCTGTGATGACCGCAGCAGTGGGCAGACAAAAGACACTGTCAAAGTACGAACTATAGAGAGTCACTTGAAATGACAACAATGAACCACAAGGGCCTCACTTACCGCTGTAGCAAAACGTTGTTTTAAGAAGACAGAATCTCTTCGAAAAAAAGCAGAACTCGGGCCATGGAAAATCACACTTCAAGGAGAATACCAGAAAGGCACTGGAAATCACAGACAGACAGCCGTTACTCAACAGAGACATCTGGTTAAAAAAAAAAATTCAAGAGTAGCCAGCAGAAACAAAGTCAGCTACGCTGTCCAAGGAAAGTTGCAAAAATTAAGAATAAAAATCATACCAAGATAAACTGTTCTGGCTGCTGAGTACCCATTTTTTCACCAGATTCATGCTGTGAGGGTCTTCACTGGCTGATAACCAACCTGCTGGGTCAGTGCCAACAGACACATTGTAAAGATGACAGCAAGCAATTACTCTTTCTTTCTCTTTCTTTCTTTCTTTCTTTCTTGCTTTCTTTCTTTCTTTCTCTCTTTCTGTCTTTATTTATTTGTTTTTATCCACTTGTCAACTGCAGCCCAAGTATATGTATTTGGCCATGGCCAGTCAAACATGATTCTTCACCCAGTTTTGTATCTAATGCTTGTGGTACAGTTTTGCTGGTAAATGGCCATGAAATGTTCAGCAAGAAGCTCTGAACACTGTGCAAAAGTGTAAAAGCCTGATGCATCACTGTCAGTGCTAGCAGAACTACCTGCTTCTCCTTTTCCAGTACAAAGCAAGCCTTCAGCAGACACAATGGAAGAGGGGGGACGGGTAGCACCTCACGAGCAAGCTTGCCAAGATTCAGAATACGGAATGAAAATGAACACAGGTGGAAGATCACAGGACTACCTCCACTGAATACATATACTGAGAATGTGAGCCAATTCACAGCTTGGAGCCTTCTATCTCATCTAACCAAAACCCAGATGATGAGGAGGCAGAGCAAATCCCATATGACAAAAGGTCGAGTGAAAAGCATGCTCATTTTCTGATGGCAAGGAAAAAGAATGCAGAACACCTGCCAGACAATTTTTTCAGGTTTATCCAAGAGGTTCCAAACATATATTGACCAAGGAAGACCACCCTGAAACTGTTTTGAAGACCCTCATAGAAATGCTTGCTGATGCCAAGCACTCACAGTTCAGCAGACAGAACTGTAGAGAGCTAGTGACAGCGGGATTCTCATCCACTGCACTGATGGAAGAACAGTCAACAAGTCTATTCACATTGGCGAGTTGTCCACCTGCTACTTGTATAGGGCGAAGAGGCAGTTTTACTGGAGAAGGTAAAAAAACCATCGATAAAGAAAATCCCCAATCATTTAAAATCAAGAACAACTTAGTCAGCTGCCCGAGGTTGAAACAACAGCTCCAACCTCCCAAGAAGAGAATGCAACGAAGTCACGACCAACAGTTCACACAAATAGCTGCAGATACAGACTACCGGCTGATGTCGTTCCTCCCAAGAACAATTGTGGACTGGAATTCCCTCCCCCAAGATGCCAAGACCCCTGACACATTTGTGTCATGGGTCAACAGGCTTCTCCATACTTTGTCTCGTTGTGCGAATGGATGAGTGGAAGGATGTTGTGGGCCTGAGTTACCTACTGCAACCTGGGGTCAGCTAATCCATAGTATTGGATGAAAAGCGAACGTGGTAGCCTACTGACAGCTCCGCAGGTAGCTTTTACCATTTTTTTGTTTTGTTTTGTTTTTTGTGTAGGCTAATGAGGAGGTAAGGTGGGGTGGGGGTGTCACTTTGTAGTATGAATGTGAGTAATCTCGTGATAAAGAAATAGGAAACAGGTTGGTTTTTTTGTTTTGGTTTGGTTTTGGGTTTTTTAAGCAGATCCCCCGTTTCCCAGTCTCATAATAATCATCCTGTTGATTGTGGAGACTTTACGGAAGAAGAAGACGAAAATTTAAGCTATGCTCCTAACAGACCGCAAGAGCTTGCAGCTGCTGACTTACGGTACTAACCACCTTGCACGAACTGACAGAGAAATATATAACACAATCACACCAATAATTATACAATGGATGTCTCTACACATGCTGGTTAGCATCAGAAGGGAAAGCACAGTGCTCTGAGTGTGTGTTGGAGAGAGGGAGAGTGCCAGGTGCCCGGGTAGTGTAGGCTTACGTGCTTAACTACCGTCCATATAAATCAACGATTCAGGGGAGTTAACTCTGTCATCAATGTATTGTGTTGATGGCCGTTTCGACAGCCTGCTCTTTGCAAACTGTCTAGCGCCTACCTGTTTGTTTTTGTTTTACACTGACGTATTGGGAGAAGATGAGTAGGTATGTTAAAATGGCCTTTATTTCACAGCATTGTTGCTGGATGCCTGCGCTGACACTGCACGCCAGCACCTGCACCGACGTCAGTAGAGTATCGTCTGCTGGCGATGCTTTAGGAAACTGTAAGTGTAACGAAGTTCTTAGTTTCAGTTTGTTTGTTTGGATTTTGGAGAAATAGAATTTGTAGATTAAGGTGCTTAAAGCAAACTATCAGTTAACTGCGCACTGTTACTGGATGGCCTGGAGCCAGTGGAGGATCTTCAGTTTTCGGGAATTTTAGTAATGCAGGATTATGGATAGGCCTAGTTATCCAATAATCGCAGGTTTAGAATTAGAGACGGTCTACATAACTAGCAACATTGACTGATTGAGACCAACAAATGAAAACAAAGCAAAAAGCCAAACCAAGGATGGCTAGGCATCACAAGGCATACTTGTAGTATCAATTGGAACTTCTAGTTCTATTAGGAATGCTCAGGACATCTTGGAAATTCGCTCTCAAAACAGATGTCATGAATCTGCATGACGTTAGGTTCTCAAGGGAGATAGATATGTGTACAGTATAGCAATAGTCATTGTTGCTGCAAGTAACAAAAATCAGTGCCATGCTGGTGAAGTTCAGATATTACAGCATTCCATATTCTATACTTCATTATGATGTTTAGGCCTAAATATCAGTCAGTTTAATGCCTCAGTCATTGGAGAATCCAAAAAGAAACATTCAACTGGGTGCATGCACACACACACACACAGTACTGAATACATACACACACACACAACACACACACACAACACACACACACACACACACACACACACACATATGTATATATATATCATTGCTGACTTTACGTCATCTGATCACTGCGCTATTCATGCAGTGTATGAATCAGAGCAGTTTACCAGTCTTAAGTGCTTATTTGTTTAGGGCAAGACTATATATATAGGCCTACATGAGCATAGCAAGCTTATCCTTTGGGATACACCACCTCATTCAAATTCGTTATGCATAATATTCTTTTAATAGTAGATTTTGTTGAATATATAGATAGTAGACCTACTTTGCAAGAAGGAAAGAGAAGCAAGCGAGCTGGGAAATAACAGTATGTTATTTCTGGAAATTCAGTGGGGGCAGGTTTCTTTATAGGCAGTTTTGTTATGGATAGACTCGACTGTGTTGCTTCATTTTGTGATTTCTAACAATCTTGAATGCTTATGATTTTGCTGTTATTATTGAATTGTTTTGTCTGACTATCCTATCCTTTACTGACTTCATTGTGCATCCTGTGTAGAAAGCAAAGCATTTAAGGACAAGTTTCCCTGGATGTTGTGCATTAATCATTAGTAAATATTACTTTCATACACCTGAATAGAAAGCCTGCATGTTGAGACACAGATGCGGTTTATGTTTCTGTCCACAGACACATTTGTGAACTAGAGACATGATGATGCTGTTTTGTTTTCTTTCACTCAACAGTTGGCTTCATTTGCTATTATGACAAAGCATGATTCACGTAGAAAACCTCTCTCTCTCTCTCTCTCTCTCTCTCTCTCTCTCTCTCTCTCTCTCTCTCTCTCTCTCTCTCTCTCTCTCCATTTAGCCACTAGACTACCATGCCTGTCAAATGATGTTCTGTTGAGTTCCTTTCATTTCTTACAGATCATTACATCCAAAAGTAGTAACAGTGACCTGCAACATCCACGCCTGCCATGGTTACAGTGAAGAAAGCAGTCATCCCTACTTGACTGATGTTGCAGCAGCAGGATAAATAGTTATGATTGGCATTAGATGTATAGAAGGATACCCTAACAGTAGCTGTTACATTTGCTGTTCGTCATTTTCTTCTTCACACGTACCAAATGAATGTATTGTTGAAAAACATAAAGCACAAAAAGTAATATGTTGCATTCCTGTTTTGATTATGTAATAATAATAATGCATACATTCTTTGTGTGGATGTTGGTGATCATCTACTGAGTTTCACTGCACATGACATAACTTTTGTTGATTCAGTGATGAAATATAATGATAAGTGATATGTTTATTATCTGTATCAGAATTGTGTGATAAGCAGTTGGATTGCACCATGGATGAACACTGTTTACTTGGAAATGAACAGGTTGAAGACACAGATTCATTGTCCATTTGTCAGCATTCTTTTGGATTTGTCCATGGGTTTGTTTTTTGTTTAGTTCTGAAGAATGTGAATCAGCCTTTGGGAAAGATAAATGAGTCAACTGATAACAATAATTGTAGGAAATCTGTTGACATGGGAGCATCATTGATGCCCATTCCTTCCCAAGAGACCAGTTTCCCCTGTGCTCAGGTCAAAGAAGAGCTGTCACATGTACAGGCTGAAGAAGAAAATGCCATTCTTCATAACAGCTTGTCTGATTTAATACCATCAACATCCCAACACCTGGTGGAGCACACAGAAAATGACAGTAAGTTTGATAATGAAGAGCATACTCCTTTGTCTTCATTTTATCTGCATTTGACAGAGAGTGAACATGAAAATAAAGAGATATCTGATGTTGAAGAGTGTTTTGACACTTTTGACTATCAAAGTTGTAATTCACAAAATGTTGATGATCAGTCCTCAACGTCTGCTGACAAACCTAATCTTAGAACAAGACGACAGAATATTCTCCCAGAAATCAAGAAAACTTACAGAAGAAAGCAAACCAAACAAACAAACAGATCTCAGAAATCTGAATCCACTGTAGTTCAGAATTTGAAAACTAAATGGACCCAGAAATCAAAACGCAACATCGTTCAGAAGCCAAAAAAATCTGGTAGAAAATTAAAAGCCTATTTTGAGGAATCCATTGTGAGTAGATGCAGAGCTGGGAAATCGGAATCATTTGCTAGTACAAAACCTTCTTCAGGTGTTACTTTAAAAGAGGATGTTGGTGTGACTGAGACTGTATCACTTTCACAAGCTTCAGACTCACAGTTGTATACCTGCAACAAATGTGACAAAACATTCACTACTGCAAGATCCTGCAAGAGGCATACAACCAAAGTACATATGAAGAATGGAGACAGTAGCAGAAACGAAAAAGGCTTAGACAAAATTGTGAATGCCCAGTGTGATAAATGTCCTAAAATATACTCAGGAGGGCGTGCTGAAAAAAATTTGCGACAACATGTACTTGCATACCATTCTGATGTAAATCCTGTGCAGTGTGATGTGTGTAATGTAACACTGAATAATGAACACCATTTGAAGCTTCACAAGCGAAGTAGTCACCGAAAGGATGTATGTTATATTTGTGGTGCTCATTTTGTGACACAGATTGGATTGCAGACTCATCTTCTGGCTCACAAAGGTGACAAATCCTTTGTTTGTGAAATATGCGGTGCAGCATTTGTGCGTGTTTCATCCCTTCGGCAGCATACAAAATTTCACACAGATTCCAGAGACTTCAAATGTGGAAGGTGCCCTTTGTCATTCAAGACTTTCTCATCTCTGAGCATTCATATGATGTGCGTTCATCAGTGTGGCAGCTATTTCAGCAGCCAGGTACAGAAACTGGCAAAACTGGGGTATGTATTAGAGACAGAGGAAATGGAGCGGCTTCAAAGTTATCAGTGTGTTAGTTGTGGCCAGGATTTGGTGGACTCAGCATGTCCTCTGCATTCATCAGACTGCATGCACAACTTCTCCTGCCCCCAGTGTCAGTGGACCACCAAAGATGTCCAAAAATTCCGCAAGCACTTAGTCAGAAGAAACAATGCCACCACATGTTCTGGAACTAATGAATCTAAGATGGGTACAAACTGTGGTGGGCTAAGTGAGAAAAACCGCCCATCAGTCAAGAACTTTATCTGCCCAAGCTGTGGCAAGTGTTTTTACACCCAGTCCCATCTTCAGGCACACAAACACCAGCATGCAGAAAAACGGTTCTCTTGTCCTGTGTGTGAAAAAAGCTTCACCTATAAATTTAACATGCAGAATCATTTAACTACCCACACAGATGCTCGGCCATTTGAATGTCAAGTCTGTCAGAAAACATTTAAAATGAAGTCTCAGTTACAGCTTCACCAGCGATATCATGATGGAGAATTTAAGTGTGAAATATGTGGGAAAGTCTTGACACGAAAACAGCATGTCCTCAATCACTACAAATTAGTGCATCCAGAAACCCAAATGACAAGTTAAGAATGATGTACTTTTTGTGTGCAAGTGTAACTTAACTCAGACATGGGAGAATGTTCTGTGAACAGAATGGTTAAAAATTGTCACCTCATTTAACTCTATTTCTGTTTCAGAGATGGACAGACTGTTTTTACTGTCAACTCTCACACTGATCTGATAATCAGGCAACTTTTGATTCTGTTTGTTCATTGAGTTACTTGGATCATAACAGGAAATCAACACATGCTGGTCAGCACTTTTGTTCACACTTGACAACACCCAGTTGGCCGAAACTTTGAGTCTGTCCTGTTATACTGAATACATATTCTGATTCATTTTTGGAGTATTATTTTAAAAAATTCATTCTACATTTTAATGTGTCTTGTGAATCTCTCTCTCTTCTCTCTCTCTCCTCTCTCTCTCTCTCTCTCTCTCTCTCTCTCTCTCTCTCTCTCTCTCTCCCTCCTCTCCTTCTCTCCTCCTACCTTCTCTCTTGTCTCTATCTCCCCCTCCCTCCCTCCTCCCTGCATACTTGCATTTGTTGTAAACAAGGAACTATGACTGGCCCCCCCGTCCCTATTGCTGAAATGGCATCAGGAGCTCAGAGGGGATTGTCTGGAGAGTGGTGAGGCATTGGTACTCTGCACCCTCAGGTGTACACACACACACACACACACACACACACACACACATACACACACACACACACACACACACACACACACACACACACACACACACACACACACACACACACACACACACACACACACACACACAGAGAAAAAGAGAGAGATATGTATTCCATTTGACTGACAGAATGAAGACATCTATTTTTGGTGTAATGTAATTGTATCTAGTGCATTGGATACTCACACCATAAAAGTGTACCTCGCCCTCCCTTGCTTACTTCGTGTGGTTGTGTACATATATATTATATGTTTATATGTATATATATACATGTATATATATATGTGTGTGTGTGTTGAATGGCGCAGGTGTTGGGATTACATTGATGTAAGTTTATGAAGAGTTTGAAGCGTGTATATTATAGAGCTGCTCATTCAGCCAGGATTGCATTTGATCATCTTTCAATAAGGAAAATATGGTGTAGGCAAATCATTGTGATAACGAATTATAAATGTAAGTTTTACTTGTTTGTTTTCTTCAATATATTTCATCAGTAGACTTTTACAGTGTACTGTTTTCTACAATATGAATATGTTTTGGATTAGTATACTTTGTAGGCTAGTTTACTCCTCTTTGTTGTGAAAAAAAATTACTGATATAAAAAGATGGTTATGAAAAGTAAGTAGGCCTACTTCAGTCTTCAGGCTTGATCATTTACAGCACTCATACTTTAGAAATAAAGCAATCATGCTTTAGAAATAAAGTGGTTACTTCTTTTTTTTCAAATAGTAAAATGCAGTGGCTACAATTTCTGAACCATTGTATCATTGTACCAAGAATCTGAGTAATGTAAACTATTACTCAGTATTAGGCGCTATTACCATAAAACGTAAACCATATAGTCAATATGCCCAGTAAACATCTGAGAAATGTTAATTTTGTTTTCAAATTTCTGTGAAAACTGTTGTGCATGTTTGTGTTGGGCAAAATATTAACTTGTGAAATTACGCTGGTAATGATTGTTAAAGTTCAGTAAAGAGAAATCAGGTGTAAGTCATTGTCTCAGTTTTATCATACTTTGTCATTTGTATATCTATATTGCATTTACAATCAAGTTTTTGTTCTTGTTGTTATTGTTGTTTTTGATGTTTTTGTTTGAATAATGGATTGAGCATTTGAATTTGCTTGACTGAAATAAATTTGGAATATCATATCAAAAACCATTCTGTAGTTGAATGTTTCTTGTGAATCTCAATCTTCTCTCCTCTCTCCTCTCTCTCTCTCTCCTCTCTCTCTCTCTCTCTCTCTCTCTCTTCTCTCTCTCCTCTCTCTCTCTCTCTCTCTCTCTCTTCCTCTCTGTCTCTCTCTCTCTCTCTCTCTCTCTCTCTCTCTCTTACTTGCATATACACACTCAAACATGGTATGCACACAGAATTGTAGCTTGTGGCAAAGTGCCTGCCTGAAATGCCAGATGAGCTGACAGGGAAATTAAAGATTTTCTTCCCTCCACTAGACCTTGAGTGGTGGTGTGGGTAATTTTCTTTTTGTTTTGTTTTTTAAGAATAGCAAGGACTAACTGTAGTAGAATAGCAAGGACTAGCTGTAAGACTGATCCAATGGGACCTGGTGCTACTATTCTTGAGTAATAAAGTATTTTCAAGTTTGACAACAACAACAAAAAGTGATAGTAAACTGAGGTTTTACGTTTTGTATGCATTTAGCACACATTATTTAAGAACCCACTGCAAGGGAAAATGAATGAAAAGTAATACTCTCGGCAAGAATTCCATAGAAAATAATTTAAACGAAAATGGTCAAACACAGAAGTATAAAGATTGTGAAGGATGGTGGCAGGAGGCTCTGCACTGTGGTGCATGATCTGCCTGGGTAGAACAGCCTGATTTTTGACACAGTAGCTCTTTCTTGACATATTATGTAAAAGTTTATATTGACCATGAAAACAGTATAACCTTAAAGTTAAACACAGTGTAACCTTTGTATAAAATCAGTTGAACATTTACATGGACACATATACACTTTGATATTTTTTATCTATGTCTGCACACACACACACACACACACACACACACACAACACACACACACAGAATTTAGCCATGAGGGGTTCATTGCACTTAGGTCTTATATGTTTCACCCAGATCTCGCAGAAGCACATGCATATGCACACACTCTTTCTTTGATTTATGAGGGAGTCAATGTATGTAGACCTTTCTATGAGCACTCCATCCAGATCCCACACACGTAAAAATATCAATGATCATAGTAGTAATAATGCCACCGTGGGACACTGCAGATGCAGAAATTAGTTACTCTGCACCCTATCCACCAATAGCAAAAAAAATAACCCATTTGACTCCCTCACCTTATCCTGCAGAAGCTGGTTGATAGGGTGAGGGAGTCAAAAGGGTTCAGTTTTTGGTTTGCTATCGTGGTTGACAATGCAGGATGCTGGCCGACAGTGTGCTCAGGTCAAAGGGTTAAGGTCCCCACCTGCTTTGAAGCCACAGGAGCTATGTACATTGTTTTTGGGTAGTTAGGGGTTCTGCTTTCCTGTCGTGTTTTCTTTTCCACGCAAAATGTTTCCTATTTCTGCCTTTCAGATGATTTACCTGTGTTTCTTCCAAATTCTCTCCTTAGCTCCCCAAAGACAGAGTATGAGTGCCTTTATGGTGGGATGAAGACGAACAAACACCATACACGCAAAAATCGCTCTCTGTTAGGTATGCAGGTTTGTATAAATCAATATCCTTAGACAGGCAGTGCCTGCAGGAGAATAATTCTAAGGCGCAAACTAAATCAGATCAAAGCGCATGTTCTCATCATTCTCTCAAAGTTCACTCACAATGACAAAAACAACTACAGTAAGAGCACAAGGCAATACATACTTGATGGAGGGGGAAGGGAGGACAGGAAATGAGTGGGTGGAAGGGGGGGGTGAACTGGGGAATCGCTGTCGGACAAAAAGGTATATCCTCAAATTAGACTAGAAGAAACACATGCCTTCTGAAAGATTGTCGTCAGCCTCGTGATTCCCGTTTCTCCCACATGCCTGGATAACTTCTGTTGCAATTCAACTATTTCAGCTGCTGTGGCTGGTCTTTTGTACTCTTTGGACCTCTGATCCGAAAATGTTAGGTTCTCTTTCGTCAGGATGACTTGGTTGGAAGGGGCCTTGTGTGATTTATTGGTGACTGTTCAAAAGTTCCTGGAAATATTCCTTTCATCCTTCTTTAATTTTGTGAGTTTCCTTCAGAGGATTTCCATCTTTGTCATTAATGTAGCTGGGTCTGTGCATTATCTCTAAGTCTTTCTGTGGATTATCTCTGAGTCTTATGACTTTGATGCTCTTTTGGAATTGTCAGGGCGAGTGTTTGCACTGTTCCCCTAACCCCTCTCCATACTTCTTCCACTGATGAATATTCTTTGGCCTTCCTTACGACTTTCATGCTTTTGTAAAGCGCCTTATCCATTGGCATATGTAAGGTCAGTATTTTATTACGACTCACCTTATAACTTGTTTTGCAAGTTATGTTTTTGTCGGGTTTTTTGTTTGTTTGTTTGTTTTTTTTGTTTGTTTGTTTGTTTGTTGTTTATTTGTTTGTTTGTTTTCGTGCTTATAGTTTGCAGTGGAGTAGCAAGGACTAGCTGTAAGACAGGTACAATGCGAGCTAATGCTACTATCCTCAAGTAATAAAGTGTTCTGAAGTTTAAAAAACTCACATGAAAGAGGAGTAGGCATCGTAAATGACAGGGACAAATCAAAAGCAGTTAGGGGATACTGGGCTATGTCCAACAGAGTTTTGCTGGTTAAATTGGGTGGCGGGGCATTTGATACCAACATCATTCAGGTGTATGCACCAACATCCACAAGTACTCAGGAAGACATTGACAACTTCTACGAAGTATTAGAGATGGCCAAGGCCCAATGTAAATCACAAGAAGTTACAATAATAATGGGGAGATTTTAATGCTAAGGCGGGACAGGATAGGGTGGAGGATATGGTTGGATCTCATGGCCTTGGTACACAAAATGAAAGGGGAAGGAAACTTGTAGAATGGGCACAGATGAATGAGTTCATAGTAGGAAACACTTGGTTTGAGCAGCCTAATAGAAGAAAATGGACTTGGATGAATCCAGGAGATAATACCAAAAATCAGAATGACTACATCCTGATCAATAAAAGATTTAGAAATTCTTTACTGTCAGCAAAATCACTACCAGGCGCAGACTGCAACAGTAACCACAATCCTGTAGTGGGAAGATTTAGGCTGAAATTAAGGAAAAGGAAACAGACCAAAAGTAACATCAAACTAAATCTTGGACTCTTAAAGACAGATAAAGTGATACAAAACAAATTTAATGTACATGTTCAAAACAAATTCAGAGCTCTGGAAGACGTTGGTGACAATGAGGAACAATGGGCAAAGCTGAGAAATTCGATAAATGAAGCTTGTGAAGAAATCCCTAAAGTAGATAGAAAAGCAAAAAAGAACTGGATGACAAACGAAATTCTAGGCTTGATGGAGGAACGGAGGAAGGCAAAGAGAAACGAGGAGATATACAAGAATATTGACAAAAAATCAAGAATAGGTGCAATGAAACTAAGGAAGCTTGGTTGAAAACAAAGTGGAAAGAAATAGAAGATCGACACGAAACGGATCTTCAGGGTATGTACAGATGAATTGAATAAATTGTCCACATGAAAAATACATGCACATCAACTGGTTGCTTAAAATCGAAAGACGGTACGCTTATCATGGAAAAAGACAAAATATTAGACAGATGGAAAGAGTACATTACAGACCTTTTTGGAGATGACAGAAACGAAGAACACATTATAAGAAAGAACGTTGAAGGACCACCCATAATGAAAGATAAAGTTAGAGCAGCGCTGAAAAAGATGAAACCAGGAAAAGCCCCCGGACCAGACAACATTACTACAGAGATGATTGAAGCCCTGGAGGAATTTGGTATTGAAAAAATCACAGTCCTCCTAAATGAAATTTATGACACTGGAAAAATCCCCAAAGATATATCAAAATCAATTTTCATTGCACTTCCAAAGAAGACAGGGGCTATAGAATGCGAACTCCATCGCACAATCAGCTTAATGATTAGTCATGTAACAAAAATCCTATTAAGAATAATCATGATGAGGACAAGGAATGGAATCAAAAGAGAAATAGCAGAAGAACAGTGTGGATTTGTCGAAGGGAAAGGAACTATTAATGCCATATACATCCTAAGAACTATCACAGAGAGGCCAATTGAGATGAATAAGGATTTATATTTATGCTTTGTTGATTATACCAAGGCTTTTGATCGGGTAAGACATGAAGAATTGACCAACCAAATAGAAAGACTCAATACTGATGGAAAAGATCTACGAATAATCAGAAATATGTATTGGGAACAAACAGCTGCAATGAGAATAGAAAACGATATAAGCTCTTTCCAAAATATCTAAAGAGGAGTCAGACAATGTTGTGTTTTGTCAACATACCTGTTTTCAATTTACAGCGAAAACATCATGAGAAACCTAGAAGAAGACCCTGGATTAAAGGTTGGGGGAAAAATGATAAACAACATTCGATACGCAGATGACACCGTGCTTATTGCAAAAAAATGAAAGGGACCTACAAGACCTTGTGAATATACTTGAAATAGAAATCAAAGGTAAGGGGTTGGAACTAAACAACAAGAAAACTGAAGTCATGGTGATCAGTAAAAAACATGAAATCCCCCCATGCAAAATAACACAAACGGCACAACCTTGAGACAGGTTGATAAGTTTAAATACCTGAGAACGATCATTTCACCAGACGGCAAATGCACATCAGAAATAGCCTGCAGAATCGACCAAGCCAAAACAGCATTCAAGAAGATGAAAAGCATTCTTACCAACAAATGCCTATCAATTAACATCAGGAAGAGAGTTCTTGAATGTTATATACAACCAATACTGTTTAACGGTTGTGAGGCGTGGACAGTCAACAAACAAAGCCAGAACAAGATTGAGGCAGCCGAGATGTGGTTTCTAAGAAGAATGTTAGGAATTCCATGGACAGAAAAGAAAACAAACGAGACAGTCTTGATGAAAGCAGACACAGGAAGATCATTCAGATGGAAGATTAGGAAAAGACAGGCAACATTTATAGGCCATTTTATGAGGAAAGGGAAACTGGTCACAACAGGAAAGCTGGAGGGAAAGAGAACACCAGGTAGACCCAGGGAGAAGATATAATAATAATAATAATAATATATTTTATTTATATAGCGCAAAATCTTGATAAAATCAAATCTAAGCGCTGAGCGTATACATGCATACATACCTACATACATATGAGCGTATACATGCATACATACATGCTTACATACTTACATACATAAATCTAAGCTGAGCGTATACATGCATACATACATACATACATAAATCTAAGCGTATACATACATACATACATACATACATACATACGTACGCACATGCATACATAATAATTACAATATTTATATAGCGCAAATCTCGACAAAATCAAATCCAAGCGCCGAAAAGACACACACGCACACACGCACACACGCAGCACGCACACACATGCACACACACACCACACACACACACACACACACACACACACTCACACACACACACACACACACACACACACACACACACACACACACACACACACACACACACACACACATGCATGGCCACAAATGGGGAGAAAAGAATAAAAGCAATAAAAGCAAGAATAAAACCAATGGAAAAACCACAGAGAGCACATCATATACAATTATATATTAAAACAAAGTGATTCCCCTCCGAGCGGAGACAGGCTGCAGAGGGGGGTTGAGTGAGGTTAGGATTTTATGCAGAGGAGAAAAGGTGAGTTTTGAGAGCGGACTTGAAGGAGGCAAAAGTAGGTTGCTGACGGACTGAGAGAGGAAGTTTGTTCCAGGAGAATGGACCAGAAACAGAGAAGGCTCGTGGACCATAGGTATTGAGCTTAGTGCGTGGAAAGCGAAAAGTCAGAGGATCGGAGGCAGAGCGGAGGGTACGTGAGGGAACATAGATCTCAAGTAGGCTTGACAGGTAATCGGGGGCTGCGTTATTGAGGCTTTTGTAGCACATGGTGTCTAGTTTGTACTGTATGCGCTTTGATACAGGGAGCCAGTGAAGTTGTGCCAGGAGAGGAGATATGTGGTCAGCTTTTTTCTTTTTGAGTACAAGGCGTACAGCATTGTTTTGAATGCGCTGTAGGATGTGAATGGTGGAGGCAGGAAGACCAGACAGGAGTGAATTGCAATAGTCAATGTGAGACATTATGAAGGAGAGAACGAGTTTTGCAGTTGTTTCCACAGAGAGATACTTCCTGATCAGGCTTATACGATGGAGATGATAGTAGCAAGATCTGGCAGTTTGAGAAACAAAGTTGTTCATGGACAGGGTAGAGTCAATGCAGACACCAAGGTTTTTAGCTGAATCAGAAATTGGGACTGATGTGTTACATAATGGGAGAGAAAGAGGAGGCAGCTGAGAAAGTTTCTGATGGGTGCCAATGAGGATAGCTTCTGTCTTGTCGTCATTAAGCTGAAGTCTATTGTGTGTCATCCAGTTCTTAATGTCCGAGTAACACTCAGTGGTGCGAGTCAACAGGCGCTGTATATTATCAGGTGAGTCACTGTCTTGAAGTTGGGTGTCATCAGCATAGAAGTGGTGTTTTATAGAGTGGGAGTTGATGATGGTGGACAGGGGGGAGGTATAAAGAGTGAAAAGAACAGGGCCAAGGACAGATCCTTGTGGAACACCACAGGTCAGGTATGCAGGTTGAGAGTAAGTGCCATTGATGAGAACAGTTTGT
>JAPXFY010000014.1:21499419-21746919 GCA_030674185.1 Monoplex corrugatus | reverse complement strand
AATGAGTTACTGAACTAATGAGAAATGTAATGATTAGTCATGCCTATATAAAGTATATTATCATGACATTTATATTATTATCATGATTATGCATTATTCATGTTGTCGATACTATTGATGTCAGGTGAGGTATACGCTATCATGTATGTTGTCTTTTCATGTTAAATAATTTCAAGCATATCGCAAAATTTGACAGATTTGGGCAAAGTGCATATGAATATCATCCAAGTGGTTTAGCGAACACTATGTCATGTTTTTTTTTCTGTATGGCTATTACATAAATAATAATACTAAGAGTGACCATGAAATTGGACCAGTTAGTTTCAAACTAAAGGTACCATGTGATCTTTCCTTGGCCATATGTTTGATTCAAACTTGTTTATGTTGCTGATGTTGTCTATTGTGAATTATATAGATATAGCACAATGTTTTAATTTTTTTTAATAAACTATTGTTCTTTATGCACTATTGTACCCCAACCCTCCTCAAAGGAAATTTATATTGTATAAAGTGATGTTGTATTGCTTATTTTGGTTTGTTTTAATGCTGGTGTCTAATGAGTTTGTTCAGTTTATTCAAAAAGGATTCACCACATTTGGACAATTCCATATGCACTTTGCCCAAATCTGTCAAATTTTTGTGGCCTGTGCAAAACCATAAAGTGATACGGGAGTTATGATACAGTAAACTGACACAACCAGATTGATTTGAACATGAAGATAGGAAGCAAACAGGCCAGTTTTTATGTTGCAGTGGACCCATTTATTACTACTGATATTATAACTGTCTATGGGCTGAAAGCGAGAAACTGTTCAATTCACTTACTATGAGGTATCTAAACTAGAAATCCTGTCAAAGGCAACAAAGACAACATCAGCATTGTCCAGGCTGAAACCTGTATGAAAGGACAAGCACATCTCCATGAAACGCAAGAGTCATTGCATGCACTGGTATATATTCCATCTTCCTGTATGCATGCGAGGCATGGACCTTCACGGCAAATTTGTAAAGATGAATCCTGGCCATGGACATGAGGTGTTACCACAAGATACCAAACGTAGATACACTGATCATGTCAGTGAACAAGTGTGCCAAACCATCAAGCAGTAGGACCATATGACAATCTGCTGACATTAGTTAAGAAAAGAAAACTACATTGCTGTGACCATGTGACAAGATTTGGTGGCCTTGCTGGATCAGTCCTCCAGAGAACTGTTTGAGTGTGGGAGATGAAGAGAAACATGAAAAAAAAAAGATCGATTGACAGCGTTGTGAAATGGGTTTTGCCACACAACGAAGAAACTGGACATATCTGCTGAGCACTTCTTTAGTGTGGTGTCCCATTGCCTCTTTATGGAGTTAAGGGAGAAGGCATTGAAAACTTGAGGATACATTGTTATCATTTGTGGTATGATAGTCTCAGTTAAAACAACTTTTTCTGTCGTAGGGGAAGTTTCAACAGTTGGGGGGTAGACATAATGCTACCAATTTTGAAGAACAAGGTCTCCCAACAGTGTAAAAATCGCTACTCACAGTTCCGTAGCTTTCGATGGCGTTCTCGCCATCTTCGTCAGCGCTCTAATGCTGTCTGCTAACACCATATGCAGTACCCAAGAGGCAAAAGACAAGGAGACAAACCACCTGAAAAAAGTGCTCACCATCTCGGGCTACAAAAAGTGGGCCTGGAACAGCCCGGGAGGCAGGAAATCCAACACCGCATCCCAACAGCCAGTGAAACAACACCAGCGCAAGGGACCCATCACCATCCCATACGTAGGAGGTGTGAGTGACGCTCTGTCCAGAAAGATCAGAAAACTGGGGGTGGCTGTACATTCCAAACCTTCCAACACCATACGCAGCCAGCTGGTCACCCCCAAGGACAAAACCAGCAAACTCGACAAAGCTGGCATTATATACAGAATAGACTGCCAGGACTGTAACCAACATTATGTCGGTGAAACTGAACGCCCCCTTCAGAAGAGACTAACAGAACACAAGAGGGACTCTTCTCCAGTAGGAGCTCACCTACACGCCGAAAAACATCAATTCAGTGCGGACAATGTCAACATCCTGGACAGAGAAAATAAGTGGTTCCAGCGAGGAGTCAAGGAGGCCATCTACATCGCAGCCACCAACCCCCCGCTCAACAGGGACCGGGGCCGTTACACCCTGCCCCCGGTGTACCATTCTCTGATTCGATCTCGTGAACTGGGTTCATCCCATGTTCGCGAGATCTGAGTAGAGATTCACGCAGACAGCATTAGAGCGCTGACGAAGATGGCGAGAACGCCATCGAAAGCTACGGAACTGTGAGTAGCGATTTTTACACTGTTGGGAGACCTTGTTCTTCAAAATTGGTAGCATAACTTTTTCTGTCATTTTGTTTGCTTTTCTTTTTCTTTCTTTCTTTATTTTATGTCTTATTTTCAACTTTTTTCTTTTTTATTAGAGTTGACAAAGACAGGAGTGGACAAATCTCGTCCTGTGAGCTGGGACAAGCATTGTCCAATGGTGAGATATATATCTTTTTTTTTTTCAGTCTGTGTAGTATACACTGCCAGAAGAAGGCTCAATAGATAAATATTACATGAACATGAACATATATATTATGCATGCATGCATTTACACACATGCATGCTCACTCTCTCTCTCTCTCTCACACACACACACACACACACACACACACACACACACACACACACACACACACACACTCACGCTCACACTCACACACACACACACACACACACACACACACACACACACACACACACACACACATTTAAACTCGTCTAAAAGCTCATATGTGAATAGACATTAAAAGAAATAACAAACGAACGAACACATTTGAACTATAGATACCATTGGTTAATGTGAATCAGTGTCCTTTTTTTCTCTGTAGAGATATTATTATATATTTGACAGATTTTGTTCAATTTATTTTAGAGTCATGAAGCCACTCCAGCAACATCTGCAAAGTAATTTGGTAACAAATTTTACGGGCATGAATATTACCCATTTTTGGTAGTTTCAACCCCTGTTTTGTGATACGTTTTTTTTTTTCCTTGTTTTGTTTTTAACACATACCAGGTTCAGGAATAAGAGGCAAATATGAGTAGGAAAAGAATATAGTTCCATGTGTGTATGTGTAGTTTAGAATAGGAGTAGCGTGATGACCTAGGGCAGTGTACAATAATAATAATAATGATAATAATAATTACAATATTTATATAGCGCAAAATCTTGATAAAATCAAATCTAAGCGCTGAAACATACACACACGTACGCACGCACACACACGCACGCACGCACGCACACACACGCACCCACGCACCCACACACACACACACACACACACACACACACACACACACACACACACACACACACACACACACACACACACACACACACACACGGCTATAAATGGGGAGAAAGAATAAAAACAATGGAAAATTATAGAGAGCATATTATATACAATTATATATTGCAATGTGATTCCCCTCCGAGTGGAGACAGGCTGCAGAGGGGATTGAGTAGAGGTCAGGATTTTATGCAGAGGAGAAAAGGTGAGTTTTGAGAGCGGACTTGAAGGAGACAAAAGTAGGTTGCTGATGGACTGAGAGAGGAAGTTTGTTCCAGGAGAGCGGACCAGAAACAGAGAAGGCTCGTGGACCATAGGTATTGAGCTTAGTGCGTGGAAAGCAAAAAGTCAGAGGATTGGAGGCAGAGCGGAGGGTACGTAAGGGAACATAGATCTCAAGTAGGCTTGACAGGTAATCGGGGGCTGCGTTATTGAGGCTTTTGTAGCACATGGTGTCTAGTTTGTACTGTATGCGCTTTGATACAGGGAGCCAGTGAAGTTGTGCCAGGAGAGGAGATATGTGGTCAGCTTTTTTCTTTTTGAGTACAAGGCGTGCAGCATTGTTTTGAATGCGCTGTAGGATGTGAGTGGTGGAGGCAGGAAGACCGGACAGGAGTGAATTGCAATAGTCAATGTGAGACATTATGAAGGAGAGAACGAGTTTTGCAGTTGTTTCCACAGAGAGATACTTCCTGATCAGGCTTATACGATGGAGGTGATAGTAGCAAGATCTGGCAGTTTGAGAAATAAAGTTGTTCATGGAGAGGGTAGAGTCAATGCAGACACCAAGGTTTTTAGCTGAATCAGAAATTGGGACTGATGTGTTACATAATGGGAGAGAAAGAGGAGGCAGCTGAGAAAGTTTCTGACGGGTGCCAATGAGGATAGCTTCTGTCTTGTCATCATTTAGCTGAAGTTTGTTGTATGTCATCCAATTTTTGATGTCCGAGTAACACTCAGTGGTGCGAGTCAGGAGGCGCTGTATATTGTCAGGTGAGTCACTGTCTTGAAGTTGGGTGTCATCAGCATAGAAGTGGTGTTTTATAGAGTGGGAGTTGATGATGGTGGACAGGGGGGAGGTGTAAAGAGTGAAAAGAACAGGGCCAAGGACAGATCCTTGTGGAACACCACAGGTCAGGTATGCAGGTTGAGTAAGTGCCATTGATGAGAACAGTTTGTTTTCTGTTTGATAGATAAGAAGTGAACCAGGAGAGAGCAATGTCAGAGATGCCAAAAGTATGATGAAGTCTAGAAAGGAGAATACCATGATGAATGTATCGAAGGCTGCAGACAGATCAAGGAGTGTGAGGAGAGAGACTTTGCCAGTATCAGTTGCAAGGAGGAGATTGTTGAGAATGTGTAGCAGATCAGGTTCCTACTACACTGATGATTGCAGCCTATGCAGCATTTAGTCTGTGATGGAGTTCTATACCATTGAAAACCAAGTTGTCGAGGCTGAAAAAGTGGTTCTCTCAGCGTGCAATGACACTTTCAAGTTCAGATATTTCAAGCATAAGATCCTGCAGTCATTTCACGGATAGTCTTCCTTGATTTTGAGGGTCCAAACCACTGTAGTGTGTGTGTGAAGGGGTGTGTGCATGTGTGTGTGTGTTTTTGTGTGTGTGATGTGAGTGTGTGTGTGTATGTGTGTGTGTGTGTGTGTGTGTGTGTGTGTGTGTGTGTGTGTGTGTGTGTGTGTGTGTGTGTGTGTGATCCAGTATATATCTATGCATGATATGTGTTGGTTTCAGATTTTATTTGTAGCTGAAACACATGACTCTCCATGATATGCATGTAGAATTTTAGTAAATTTTATCATCATGAACATTTTTTATGTGTGCATAATTGTATGCATGTGTGTGTGTCTGCATGTGTCTGTCTGTGTGTCTGTCTGTGTGTAGGTACATGGACACCATTCAACCCTGAGACTGTCAGACAGATGATTGGTAAGTTATGGATGTGAATGAATGCACGCACACACACACACACACACACACACACACACACACACACACACACACACACACACACACACACACACACACACACACACACACACACACACACACACACACACACACACACACACACACACACACACACAGAGACACACCCACCCACACACACACACACAACCACACACACACACATGCTTGCATGCACACATAGCCTACTTGCTCACTTACTCACTTGTTTGTAGGTGTTTGTTTCTATGAATATTTGTTCAAAAGCATTTTACAGATATTTGAAGTTTTCACATATTGATTTTATGCAAGCTTTAAGTGTTTTGTATTAACTGTAGGTAATCAAAATACAGGAGTACATTTATTACTTCTTCACAGCTGTTTGGACAAAGTGTAACACGTTTTTCAAATGACATATTGAAAAAACTTATTTTACAGTATAGACAAGGTCAGGTAGTTTAGTACAAAATGTTTTGTTGTGAAAAAACAACAAGAATTATTCAGCAACTTTTGTCTCTTTCTATACAGAATGAATACAATCAGTCCAATTTTTATGGAAAAAAACCCCCACCATGTTTCATGATCAAGAATAAGGGCTTGATTACACATTAATTTTTTCTAAAACCTGAGTGATATGTTTTCATTTGTTGTACCCCTGAGACCCAAATATGGAGCTATTCACATTCAAAGGTTCACCAATAAACCACCCAGAAATTGTTATGGAGTACTTTGGCATATTGGGGCTTGTGCTTATCCTAAATGTTGGCCATGGTAATTATGTTTACATGTCATTGAATCCCTGGTTGATGGAACAGTTCATGGCAAGATAATGAAGATCTCTGTATAAATAATCATGAAAGGGAAGTTACTTTGTGGGAAACTGTGAACAAGCAATCTGATCATGCTTAGTCAAACTTGATGTATGTGGAGCTGTATACAGACTGATTATCTGAACAGAATCTGGTGAAAATCCACACATTAACAGTTAACAATTCTGTGCCGACATGTTTTGCTCATAAATAAATACACATATGTACACACACACAGACACAGACACACAGACACACACACACACACACACACACACACACACACACACACACACACAGACACACACACACAACACACACAACACACAACACAACACAGACACACACAGACACACAGACACACCAGACACACACACACACCAGACACACACAGACACACACAGACAGACACACAGACAGACACACACACAGACACACACACACACACACACACACACACAACACACACACACACACACACACACACACACACACACACACACACACACACACACACACACACACACACACACACACACACCCTGCTCATTCACTCACTCACTGTTTTGCACACACACATTCACAGATGCATACTCCACACATGCATACACACACACGCATACACACACGCGCACACACACGCATATGCACACACATACACACACATACACACTGCATATCTTTGATGGACATAAATTAATCCAACCTCCACCCCAACTGTATTCCTTTTTTCATTTATTATTTATTTTGTGGAGAGATTGAAAAAAAATTCTGAATACCGGTTATTTTTCCACTTTATTTATTTTTTTCAGTAGTCAACAGTATCAGTCCTTCAACCCTGCAGTGGATAGTATTCATTTGAGCATATTCAACAATTCTGAAGTGCATGATCTACACTGTATATTACAGTTATAGTTCTCACCAGAATTGGACTCCAAGTAAGAAAATAACAGCTGATCAGTGAGACATTATAATGTTCTGATGGCAGGCATGTTTGATGCGGACAATTCTGGGACCATCAATTACCAAGAGTTTCAGGCTTTGTGGAAGTATGTCTCAGACTGGCAGGCCTGCTTTCGCAAATATGATCGAGACAATTCGGGATCCATTGACATGAATGAGCTGAAAACTGCGCTCACCAGTTTTGGTAGGAAGGAAGACCTGTTTTGTATATCCATATATGTGTGTGTTTGTGTGTGCATGTTTATGTGCATGTGTGTCTGTGTGTGTGTGTATGTGTGTGTGAGAGAGAGAGAGAGAGAAAGAAAGAGAGAGATGCTGTACATGTGTGTGTACTCATGGATATATTACAATTATTCTGTGTCATATAGCTTTTCAGTATGAAACTGACTCAAGTGAATACCTGGGGAAAATGTGTTACTACTATACATTGCCTGTATGTGTGTGCATTTGTGTGTGTGTCTTTGTGCATAAAATCATGTGTGTTATATTTCTGAGTATATATTTGTGTGTGTAATTAATTCATCTCACTAACCCATTACAACTCTGTGTGTTTGTGTGTGTGGGTGTGTGCCTGTGGTTCAACAGTCTGACATATGTGTGATTTTGTGCATGCCTGTACATGTTTGTGTATTTGCTCAACATTCATTTCTCATACCTGAAAATTACTTTGCTTCCTCAGGTTACCGGCTGTCAGACAAATTCTATGGTGTTCTGGTGAAAAAATTTGACCGGCAAGGAAAGGGAACAGTTGCCTTTGATGACTTTATTCAGTGCTGTGTTGTAATACAGGTATTTTTGTATCATATGTTTTAGATCCATTCATAACCAGATGAGAAAATGTGAATGATGTTGAAAACCAGTGAGGTAGAGAAGACGGGATATCAAGGTATTATTGAAAATGGATCGTACCTTTTACATATTGTGTATCCTTCATTTTTTTGTATATGTGTTTGTTTTAAACCTATTTTCAAATTGGCAAGAAAAAATAATTGTGTTGTATGCAGACAAAGTCATAGATATAAGTATGTGTTTATATCAACATTTCAGCTTATGCCACTTGCACATAATTATATGTATTTATTAAACATTATTTTTCGAACGTACAAAACAAAACACTCAGTTGCATATACCACGTTATATCCCATGATTGTACACACTGCATCTCCCTTTGTGTGTATGTGCATGCACACACACACACAGAGACACACACAACACACACACACAGACACACACACACACACACACACACACACACACACACACACACGCGACACACACACACACACACACACACACACACACACACACACACACACACACACACACACACACAAGACGATTCAAGATGGCGGAGACACCTAAGTAAAAAATTTCAGCTGTCGGAGAAAACGTTTAAAAAGGCCCAAAATGACAAGAACTAGAAGAGGCCGCCTTGCCCAAAAGAAACAAGAAGACGCATCAGAGGGCAAGGCTGATGGAGAGAGGCTATCGGCGAGCGACATGGGAGCAGATACGGAAAAGGACCCGCAATCGACAGTGGCCGAGTCTGACTCTACATCTGGTTCACTGTCCACGGCTTCCACTGACACGCAGAGTGGGACAACCTGCACAGCGCCTCTTCCCAGCACGGCGGACTGCGTAAGTACGTCAGAACTCAAAAACATCATACTGGCTCTGCGGGATCAAGTCAATTCTTTGGAAAAGACTGTCCTTGCACTTCTTCCAACCCAGCAAAAAGAGAACGTCACCATGCCAACCCGTAACTGTCACACACAGACGGATCTACATGACACACATCCCACATATGCAGACGTACTGAAACAAAACCACACCAGCAAGCAGGACGACAAACAGGCTCGAAACATCAAGGCACCAAAACCCAGCAGCAAAACAAATCTCACCTGTCTCACCTGTCGGCGTCACCGGGAACAGTGTTGGCCGCTGCACATGATGTCCTCACAAGTTGCCTCCAGCACTCTCGATCTTGGCTAAGTCTGACCACCTCCTGGAGTTTCTTGCCACTGATGTTTGTGATGTTTCTAGCAAGTGATGCAGGTGGCCGTCCTCTGTTTCTCTTTTCTTCCACTTTACCTTGGAGGACAGTGGACATCAAGTCTGTTCTCTCATTACGGATTGCGTGTCCAACATATTTCAGTTTCCTCCGTTGTATGAGTACTAGAAGCTTGCGTGTAGTACCCAACTCATTCAGTATGCTTTCATTTGAGCGCCTATCCGTCCATTTGACCCTCAGCAGTCTTCGGTAAAACCACAGCTCTGCTGCTTCCACTCGTCTTTCATCCTCTTTCTTCATTGTCCATGCCTCGCAGCCGTATAACATCACTGGCCAGACAAGACATTTTAAGAGTTTTATCTTAAGGTCTGCTGTTATGCTGTGGTCTTTCCAAATATTGTTCAATTGAACCATACTGTTCTTGGCCATTCCAATTCTCATCTTTATGTCTTTTGAGCATGTTCCATCGTGTGTCTTGACTGAACCTAAATATCTAAAGTCCTTGACATTTTCTAGAGGGACTTGGTTTAGCATGATCTGGTCCTGTCTAGTGTTATATTTGCCTGCAACATGCATAACCTTTGTCTTCTTTGAATTTAAGTCCAGCCCAGCTGCCTTTCCAACCCGGTCTACCCTGTACAGGATCCTCCTAGAGCCTGTAATGTTGTCTGCCAGTAATCCTGTGTCATCTGCGTAGCGTAAATTTGACAGGAAAAAAAATCAGCAAGCAGCAAAAATGCCTGAAAAGAAAATAAAAAACAAGAAAGAACAACGGCATGACGTCACACAAGCTAAAGACGTCATTTTACATCCGAACCATACAGCATCACGCTCTGAAAATAGGTCTATTCCAAAACAACATAAAAAGCACCATTATCTTCCGTATGTTATCACTGTCCACGACTCTGTGTTGAGGGGTTCAACTCGAGAAGACTGGGACGATCTTACGGCTTCGAAGGAGACTCGTGCCCTGTGACCGCCCCTCATGACATTCAAAGCTCATTAGACATGGCCCTTTCCAAATGTGACGATACTGCAGACTGTATTGTTTTTCACTGTGGTGTGCATGATTTGAATAGTAAAGATCTCGCTACAACAACTAAACATCTCGCTTCAGGCATAAAACAAATAGCACAAGAACATCCTAATTCAAAATTAGTCGTTAGTAAGGTTGCCCCTGTACGGCAGGCACGAATGGAGGTTCAACGAAATCTGTTCAACGCTTTACTATCTGCTGAACTTGTTGATATGAAAAATATTTCTTTTGTATCACATGAAAACCTTCGTACCACTCAACAATTTCTAAAAGATGACATACACCCCACCACCAGAGGAAGCAGCATCATTGCAGGAAATCTTGGAAGACACATTCGAGACCTCTTTTGGGAGACTCCAAGGAGAACAGCAAGATCAAGATCAGCACAGCTACACCCTTCCAGATTCTCCAGAGAACGTACCACCTTTTCGACAACTACGTACCATGGTGGCCATATAATGTTTTGATATAACAGTATTATATATACAATTCTTGACGTTCATGTCACAGGACTTTTCCTCGTCATCTCTGACATTTCTTCTGCTGAAAGTATACAATAACTAGGTTTTAGTCCGACTATCAAGACTCAGACTATACACTCTGTTCATTTGAAGACGTGTATGCTATTATTTTGTTTATTGGTTATTTGTTATCCATTGTAATCTAATATCTCTTCAATAAGTTATTTCTACGTTGTGTAATTTTCTTTTCATCGTTTTGCTGCAATTTTGTTATCTTTACTTCGTAGTCTAAGTAATTGCGTAATTTTCTTTCTGCCCATTTCTCCTGTACACAGAAAATCAAAGTATTCATTATTATCGACCATAAATAACAGTCAATAGAAAGTTGGAGATAAACCAGTATCAGTAATGCGACAACAATCCCAAGTCAAGTTTTTGCAATGGAATTGTAGATCCCTTTCCACCAATTCGGCATACTTGGAGCATTTCCTGACATCAAATAGATGTGAAGTTTTGATTCTGCAGTCGATGAATGTTGTTGCAACCAAGCTTCCCAATTTCCCCAATTATTACTATCCTCCAGTCTATGAATGTGGGAATCACGGGAAGAAGGTATCCACCGCGATATACATACTCAAAGAGTTACAATACTGCTTACTTACTTCCCCAGTTTTGAAATCAAGCGACGATTTGCACGCTTGTGCTGCCACTGTCCAATTAAGCAATTCTTTAAACATCAACATTTTATCAGTCTACCTGCCAACAGGTCTAAATGACCGCAACACAGAATGGCTGCGCACGATCCAAGATCAGCAGCGTGGTAAATGGCTAATAGGTGGAGACTTTAATTCCCACTCCCCATTTTGGGAAAAGAACTGTTCTACTGTTACGAGCAATCGTTTGGTAGAAAATATCGTTGATAGTTCGCTTTACCTTCTAAATGATGGTAGTGTCACTAGGATCCCTGATGTCTCCAAACACAGGGCGACAGCCATCGATTTGTCTCTGATATCACCAGAATTAGCACCATCCTGTACCTGGGAAACTCACAGAGACACTTTGGGAAGCGATCATCTACCTATCATCATAACCATAACTGACAAAAACATCAGGATGAAAGACAGCTCTCCTGATATTATTCCAAAATATAATTACAAGCGTGCAGACTGGTCCTTATTTCGAACTGCTCTTACTAATCAGGATTACAGACATTATGAAAGTGAAAATGTAGACATTATGTTTTCTAAATTCCAAGAGTCAATTCTAGCCGCTGCAGACGTATCAATTCCGAAACTCAAAACTTCTAAATCGAATAATCGATTGGGTAATGTTTGGTGGACAGAGGCATGTGAGAAAGCAGTTCAATATAAAAGGGAGAAATTCAAAATCTACATCAAAAGCCGGAAACCTGAAGATCATGTGGATATGAAAAAAGCTAACATCCAATGTAACAAAATCATTGCTGAAGCAAAGAAAGATTATTGGGCATCATTCTGCAAAAAAGAAATTTCAGATTTCAAAGATTTCCATAAAGTCTGGACGAAAATGAATCAAATGAAGAATGGAACCAACTTACCTAGGTGTCCGATAATGATAGAAACATGTAACACATTTCCTTCAGACATGGACAAAGCAGAAACCTTTGTGGACTTATTTGCTAAAAACAGTAAAGTTGAAGGTTTATCTCCAGACTGCAAACATCACAGAGAAATGGAAGATAACAACTCAATCTACACTGATCCAATATCTCAGAATGATCTCTGGTTTAATTCTCCAATCACCTTAGAAGAGCTAAAAAACACAATACTGTTTCTACACAACAAAACGAGTTCGGTAGGTATTGATGCAGTTTCGACTGAAATGATTAAACATCTCCCTGAAAACTATCTTATTTTCCTACACAAAATTTTGCAGAAATGTTGGGTTAGCGGAACTGTACCACAAATCTGGCAAAAGTCTATAGTTATACCGATATTAAAAGCAGGAAAATCGAAAACTGATAAAAACAGTTACAGACCCATTGCTTTGACGTCCCACACGAGCAAACTAATGGAAAGATTGATCTTAAACAGACTTTTACACTACTGTGATAAAAATAATGTTATTCCGGTAAACCAGGCGGGTTTTAGAAAAGGGAGATCCGCAGTTGAACACCTGGTTAAACTTACGACTCAGATCAAACAACAGTTTGCCCGCAGAAAAAGTGTTTTAGCTACTTTCTTTGATGTAAAAAAAGCTTACGATCAAGTTTGGCATAAACGTTTATTGTTCAAGCTAAAATCTGTTGGTTTATCTGGCAATATGTACAATTACATTAAATCTTTTTTAGCTAATAGAACAATACAGGCTAGAGTGGGAGCTAGTTATTCTACTTCACGGCACCTCGACATGGGGATTCCACAAGGTTCAGTGATAGCACCTATTTTATTTAATATCCTTATACAGGATCTTCCTAAAGCTTTTTCAAATCGTGTTGTTTTAGTACAGTATGCTGATGATATATGCACTTGGATGAATATCACTTTAAAAAAGACAACTCCACAGAGAACACGGAATTACATCAGGAAATTGTATCAAATTGATCTTGATAATCTTGGAAACTATATGTTAGAAAATGGTCTGTCGTTGTCAGCAGAAAAGACTAACATGATGCTGTTTGATCCTGGTGGTAACTCAAATAACTTGCCTACTTTCAAATTGCTTGGTGAAGTGTTAAATTACAAACAGGTCGTAAAATTTCTGGGAGTTTACATCACTTCGAAATTAAGCTGGAATGTTCATTTTGATTATATTTTAACAAAAGCACGAAAAACCTTAAATTTTCTAAAGATAATAAGCAAATTACCCTGGGGAATGGATACAAATATACTGATTCATCTGTCAACAGCGCTGGTCAGGTCTAAATTATCCTACGCGCAAGAAGTTTTTTTCAATGCACCTAAATATTTACTAAAAAAGATTCAGAACTTGGACTGCAAAAGTCTTAAAATTGCACTAGGTGTACCAACTCATGCTTCTACTCTGGAAACGTACAAAGTTGCTGGAATTCTACCTCTAAACAACCATCGTGAGCTAGCTACAGCAAAGTTTGCAATTAGAACTACTTCACAAGCGAATAATTTTGTGAACAAAGAAATTAAAATCAGGTCTGATATTGACTTTCCAAAACGAGCAAAAAACATTTCATCACAAATTACAACCGCAACTTACATATCTGACCTGATCAAACAATCCAGCATAACTATGGATGAAATAGCCGAAAAACCAATGTTAACGCCTATCCCTACATGGGAAATGCTAAAGGCCACGTTTGATCTCGATTATGCAGACGTTAAAAAAGATGATAATGTCAACATTACGCTATCCACAGCTTGTGAACACATCGATGAAAAGTACCGTACCCACCTCCACATTTTTACTGATGGGTCAGTCTTAGCAAATCAGAGCGCTGGAGCAGCGTTTTATGTTCCAAAATTTAACATTAAAAAGTCTTTTTTCATTGGGGCAAATGTATCTATATATACAGCAGAATTGGTCGCTGTTGTTCAAGCGTTGCATTATTTAATAAGCCTTCGGCCTGTGCCTTTCAAAGTAGTTCTGTTTGTTGATTCAAAATCTGTATTATATGCCTTACAGTCTTTTGATACAGACACAAGACCTGATTTAATAATTGAGGCAAATCATCTAATACACTGTTTAAAGATAAATGGCTCGGAAATCAGTTTATGCTGGGTGCCTTCTCACGTTGGTCTTCACGGCAACAACGTAGTTGACAGAGCAGCTAAATCCGGTGCACTCTGTTTTGAAAATTCCATAGAATTACATGTTAACACCTCGGTAAAAGAAGCTTACAACTCGCTAGAATTAGCATCATGGATTCGATTTCATGAACATTTAAATGAAAAATTTGTGTCTCAAAAAAGAATCAAACTTTCAGTTCAAAATATCTGTAAAAAAATGCAGTATTCTTCGATATATCATTTGAGATTAATTGTTACCACATATTTTCGTATTCAACTGAACGCTTTGAAAACAAAATATTGTAAAAACGTTTTATGTATTTGCGGTGAACAATTCACATTGTATCACTGTTTGTTTTACTGCAGAAAGCTTCGTTATTTTTTACCAAAGATGTTTACACAAGGAAACTATCTTGAAAAGCATTTTAAAGAAGTGATATCAGATCAAGTTCTGTTAGTTAAAATTTCAGAATCATTGGTTCACAGTCCTGTTAATGCGTTACTTTAAGGTTATTATTTTAATTATCATTATCTTATTTTGTTTTGTTTTGCTTTTTATGACGATTTTTCTTTTACATTTGATGTTAGCGTTGTTCTAGTTTCATTTCTCTGATCATCCATATCATTTTTCTAAAGACCTTGCCGGTTCCTTTTAATTTTTTTTTCCGTCTCTTACTCTGTTCCCTTCTTTCCCCTCCTCCCCCCCCCCCCCCCCAAAATCATCCTCCATGCCATTTTTATCCGTCTAATATCACTTATAGTGAAAAGACGTTAAATCAAGGAACGAACGAACACACATACAAACACACATACACACACATGCAAAAACTCACACATACACACACTCTCTCTCTCTCACTTTCTCTCTCTGTGTCTGTCTCTCTGTCTCTCTCTCTCTCTCAGAGATCATCTAAACATTATGAACGACTTTACACCATCCCTATGGGATCCAGGAAAGGAGAAAATAGACGGTAAATAGAGTTAATTTATTTGATTCACCAAATGATGCAGTTTTTTTCTTATTTGCTTTCAGACTTTAACCAACGCATTCCGACATCGTGACCAGGATGTGGATGGATGGATACGGATTTCTTACGAAGATTTTCTCCTCCTGGTCTTTAGTATTAGGAACTGAAGATTCATACATTGGCGGTATTTGTGCTTCAGATATTTCCACTGTTTGGTGTTTTTTGGGGACCAGTATGTACCTATCCTTTTCATTTGTTGTTGATCTGTTGTTTTGGTGTAGTATCCACAGTTCACACGATGCTGCTACTTGCGAGCTTGCTACAATCAAACTATCAAAAAAGGAACAGGGTACAGATTGTGTTTGTAGTTTGGAAGTAAGACAATGGTAGCAGACATTCTTCAGTTAACAGTAAACCTTGTATTTCGACAAAAGCAAATTGAACGCTACACACAAACACATGCCCATTTATTCATGTACACATCTCTTGTACATGCGCATATGCATGAACACATGCACATATAAACACAAAAATTTTGTGCTCAGGAGGTAGCCTACATATATTTTTTTAAAGAGTAACTTTTTTGACTGGGTGTATTATCATTTTGAGACAGATATGTGTCAAGTTTTCTCGCATGTTTAAGTATTCATGTTTGTCTATGCAGTGTATTGCAATTTGGTACTGTGTAATGGTTCCAGTTTACTTTTAAATGGTCATCCCATAAATAGTGAGCATGTGTCTACAAAAATCAGTGTTAGAGATAAAATAATGATACACATCTTTTTATGTTTTCTTCAATGTAGCATCCCTTCTGCCAAATGACTGAATTTCGTTTGTTGGAAAGGTTTGAAATGCCCATTGGTAGTCAGCCAGAATGGGTGTGTTGTATGTGCTTGGCTACTTCCATTTCAAAGTCATCTAAGTCATAGAAATGTTCACCTTAGAGGGGTTCTTTCAACTGTGGAGACAACTCAATGGTGGTGGGACTTGTATCTGGAGAATAGGCTGGATGTGGCAGAGTGTTCCATCGATATTACATCATAAGTGATGTTACTCTCTCTGCTTTGTGGCAAGATGCATTGTCATGTAATATCAGTGGCAAACCATCTGACAGGTTTTACATTTTTTTGTTTTGTTTTTGTTGTTGTTTTGTTTGAGATCAGTTTTTTTCCCACAAAGCTTTGTGGGAGTTTACCTTTCTTTCTGTTTGTTTTTAAAAAAAAAATTTTCATCAGAAACATCATGTAATATTCTTAACAGTTTGTCCCATTGGAACATGATGCACCATCAATGCACCCTTTTTTGTCATAGGCACATGTCATCATCATCTTTTGATTTCTTTGCTTTCTTCTGACCTTTATGGGCCTTGGAGAGGTGGGATTATTTCTTTAATTTTGGCTCACAGATTCTGACCCAAGTTTTGTTGATGGCAGCTATCCGATTTAAAAAGCTGTCCTCATTTTTGCACCTGTTTTACACAGTCTGCAACAGTGATACATACATGTTTGATCATCAGTAAAACAATGTGGGGTCTGTCTTGCTGCAACACATCTCATTCTGAATGCACTTGATAAAATCACATGAACTGATCCACGACTAACGCCAGTGTCATGATTGATCTCTTCATACTTTATTCGCCAGTCTTCATTCAGAATGTCTCGAACTTTTTGAACATTTTCTCATCAACAGCTTCGGCTGTCCTTCTCAGACTATGCTTACCACTAAAGAATTACACCTGCCTATGAACTGCAGCACCCAGCATGGACATCTGCCAAAACTGAGTATGATTGCCTTTTTAATAGGGTAGAAAAAAGGCCACATTTATGTGAAAGCCCACTCATAGATTTGAGTGCATGTTCAAGATGTAGTCCATGAACAAAGAAAAAGAATGCCTAGAAAGTATGTATGGATATTTTCTAGTCAGTCATTATTATCATTTACATGTTTTTTAGCATATATTCTAATTGTAACTTTGTCTCCCTTCATATATCTGAATTTTTTTGGGGGGAGGGAGTGTTTTTTTATCCTTTTTTTTTTTAGCTTTCCCATATTTTGGGATGCATGTATGCATATTATTTTGCATGCACAGACAATGCAGTGGTGTGTTTTTGCACAGTTTGCATACTACACTTTAGTGGGCGTGGACGCTAGGCATTTTCATGTTGCCACAAACCACCAGACAGACATGACTTACAGGATCTTTAATGTGCAGATTTCTCGTTCTCTGTGTATCATATGTACATGAATGGGTTTAAGTATAACAGTTCTGCACGCATATTGACCTCGGAGATGGGAAAAATCTCCTCCCTTTACCACCAGGTGGGAGGACCCAAGCAGAACTGAATCCAGATTTTCTGATTGGAAGTCTGACATCTTGCCTACATGATTATTGCGCCCATGGATAAATCCAGCGGAGTGTTTCATTCATTTGGTCTGTTATACATTTGGATTCTGTTGTTGTTTGTGCAGTACCGTGTTTGTTTTGAAATGGTTATAGCCCTTATATTCCCCCATGGGGATGCCGGGGCTCTTTCAGTGTAAATAGTATCCCCACCTTCTGGAAATTCTGTGCTAGAAATTTCCTCTTTTCTGTTACTCTCATTGTTTCTTTCTTCCTCCTTTGCTTTCTGTCATTTTTTCCTATCACTTTCTGCCTTGCTGACCCATCCACTGTATGTGTTCGATAAAGTCTTACATATTTTCTCTTAGGATTGATAACTGGGTAGGCCTACATGTGTAATGTGCATTTTTGGTTCTAGGGATATGAGATATGTGGAAGCAATTTTAGGTAATTTAGGCCCGTTTTTATATATGTTTTAGTGTCCTTGGTTATGTTTAGATTTGTATTCAGGTGTCTTTTTTAAATCCCCAGTGCGATAAATTGGACGAATGGTCAATGCCAGGGGCGTCTCCTTTGATTATGTACGTGAATGCATCGATATGTGTGCTTAATTTTCTTTTCCTTTTTTTCCTGTTGAAGTATTGTGTATGTTTTGAACTGGTTATGGCCCAGATGTCGCTCTACGCAGTTGGTTGGGCTTTAAACAACAATATCAACAACAACAAGCCCTGATATGGCTCCACGCAGTCGGCTGGGCTTTAAACAACAATAATAATAATAATAATAATAACAATGTGCAGTATTCAGTGCTTTTTAATCAGAGTAACTATTTTAATGTGAATGATGTGTTGAGTAAAATGAATGATGCATTTTTGAATAAATTGCCTTTTGTGACATTGTTTCACTGTATTTTCATTTTCTGTCTTGCTAATTTAAAGTGGAGTTGCGAATGAAAGATAAGTTATTGGTATAGGTTGATCACGTTGGTTGCTCCTGGTAAATGTTCTTTTATTGACGACAGAATGAGGAAACAGCCTGGAAAATGTGTTGAACACTCACAATGTTCGTCTGCATCAAAACAGTCTATTGGATCTTCTTGAAGCTTCATGGCTATCATCATCATCATCATCATCATGTGCCCTGCCACGTGGTGTTGGCGATCATGGCCCTCCACACAAATCTATCTCTTGTCGCTGCAAGTACATCTCCCACCCTCTCTGTCCTCAGCTACCCTGCAAGTCCGTCCAGTATTTTCTCCCTGGGCTCTGGTCTTTCCCTCCAGCTTTCCTTTTATGACCAGGTGCTCTGATTTCTCTTTCCTTCATGGCTATGTTGTAAGAAATTTGAACCATTTTATAAAACATCTGAGTAGCATTCTCACTGGAACATCTGTGAAGTGGATGACACTCAACTAGGCTGACTGCTTCTAGTCTTCCTAATGAGCCCATAGACCACCGCAAACTCCCACAATGACCTAGACTGGTAGGATTTTAATTCACAACATCTCAATCATTCCTTGCATTAACTACTTCACCATGGTGAGCTATCACCTTTTTCGTTTTCCGTTTTCCTAGAGAAGATTACTTAAGAAACTGCGACCATTGTACACTGTTTAGCTGGTGCATTTGCAATCAGCACTTTGTGAATAACACTGCATGGATGACATGTAGCAATGACAAACTCTCCAAGTTCTTGCCCTCAGAGAGTGCAGCAGAAATCCATCTCAGGATTACAACAGTAATGACAGGAATGGCCAGAACCAACATGATTTGGAAAAATAACACTAGTCAGGACTGTACAAGTCACTCGTTTGCTCCGTTGTCCTCTACAAGTGCTTAACTTTGACGCTGTCTGTTGTCTCATAAAAAATAATTCAGTGCCTGGCCATATAAACCGCTTCTAATAAAGGCAAAGAAATGCGGGTTTATTTGTTTTGGTCACTTCATCTGGAACACAACACCACCACCAGGCATAACAACATTGTCAGAGGCCATTCTTCAGAACACTGAGAAAGGAGGCTTTTCCATAGATATGGATAGACGTTATGAATATTTATGCTGTTACCAAGATCGACAGAGAAAGAACTAGGTGGCAGACAAGAACATGAATCAGCATCATACTACACCTACTTATTCTCACAAGCCGTAGTGGAAAAGCTTATTCCATTTTAGATGATTAAGGTTGATTTGATGGTTGATTTGATGGTTGAGGCATGGAGCCAGTGTGTTACGTGGAGACGCTGAACCTTTCCGGTACAGAGGTCTGTTCTAGCAAACTAACACTTATAAAGACATACCCAGACCCCATCTTGTATGTGAGTATTCACATAGGCAAAATCAACTCGCACACAAACACTGATGAGTACACGCACAAACACACACGTTTTTACGTTTCTTTCTTTGTAGAAAAGTAACTAGAAAGAGTAGTACTATTTTTTTCCCCCCAATGAAAAAGCAAGATTATTACGATGGTTTGACTTTGTTTTGTTTTTCTTTTAACTTGTTTTTTTTAATTGTTATTCACTTTTTTAAAAGTCCTTTACATTTTTGGTACTTATTTGCAGAACTATTCATTTCATGATAACATTATGAATTCACACATAATTCAAAGAAATAAGGATTTCTTCCATTGTCACAAACATATTAAATAGCCAAACTAGAAGAAATGTGTCACCCTGAAGCTTGTTATGCATTTTTGCTAATAAAACCAGAACATTCGCGAACATAACTCTTCATCAAACTTTTATTTTCATTTTTGTTAGTCTAATATAGAACCCATGTGTAAATACAGTCAGAAGACACGATATACACGTCAGACTTTCTGTGAGTTTGACTTCCTGCAGTAAAGACAGAGTACATCCAAACTATGTGGGCCTACTGATACTGTCCTTGTTTCTCTTGAAAATCAATAAACTAGGCAATCCCCTCTCACCCCACCTTGCTCGTGCTCACAGAGATGCATAGACAAACTTGCACACGGATACAGACACCATACACACACACATACACGACGGTATTCTCGCACATTTTTTCACATACACCAATACACGCGACATGCTCATGCATACACACATGCGCGCGCACACATACGCATGCGTGCACATACACACCTTTCACACATACTCTTTAACATCTTCTTTGACAGTGGAAAATAGGGTGGTAGTTGTTGGATTTTCAGAAAAAAGGAAGTTTTTAGAATGACCCGACCATCTTCTTTTTCTGCTCTTTTCTTCTATCTCCGCCTCCTCTCTCTCTCTCTTTCCCCATATCTGTCCATTCCCCTGGGCACACACACACACACACACACACACACACACACACACACACACACACACACCACACCTTTCATGCATATCCCTTCCACAACAGTGGAAAATAGGATGATGGTTGTTGGATTTTCAGAAAAAAGGAGGTTTTTAGAATGGCTCGACCATCTTCTTTTCTCTTCTCTTTTCTTCTCTCTTCCTCCTCTCTCTTTCTCTGCTGTATCTGTCATCCATCTGGGTTTTGTTTTTGTTTGTTGTTTCCAAGAAATTCGACTTGCATATTTTTTACCTCTGTCCAACCAGCCAAGCCGGGGTATGCAGATTAAGTAACAACAACACCTTATGTACATAGTGTGGGCCAACCCCATTGATCAGAAGAATGCGTAAACTTTATATTGGAAATGACACGAGCATATCTTTGATGGATATAGGATATGACAAAAGTAATGTTTTCGTATTTGTAAAATCGTATTTCAGTTTGCCTGTTAGGCAATAGTCAATCAGTGCACTGGCAGACATGTACCAGCTTTTTATTAAATACACAGATTCACACATCATTACAACGTACTAGTAGCCATGATTGTTCCAATGACTGACTGCTACAATTTATATAAGATACACACAAACAAAAACAAACAAAACAAAAAAATAGTGATGACCCCAGGACCTGACCAGTTCATGAGGTTTATGTGCAGGTGTAAGGCTCTTGCCATGGTTGTTTTGGATCATCTCTATCACATAGCATCAGACTCAATCGGTATAGAATTCAAAGCGTAGAGACCTTATTTTGAGAAGATGAAACTCAACCAAAACTGAAACTGAACTAGCAATAGGCTGCATTCGTATACATGTAGGCTTATTGAACTGTAGTCGTACATAGCGCTATATGGAATATTTTCTGTGAGTGTGCATCTTTAAGTCCCTGTGTCAGCGTTTTGCAAATACTGACTGAGGAAACGTGGAGCTATCATTAATTTAATATAATAGGTCCACATTAGCATTCTTCAATGGCGTTTGTGCTTGGCCCTGACTGTTGGGCCCACACCAATTTGAAAAACAAACAAGACAAAACAACAAAAATAAAAGCAAAACAAACAACAACAACAACAAAAAAACCCAACAACAACCAAAAAACCCTGCCTTCTAAAAGTCAGGTAAAATCTGGTGACGAATGCAAAGCAGAGTTTGTCCAGAAACTGGAGCAACAGCTGATATTCTTGGGATAAACATGTTGACAGAGTATTGCATTGGATTCACTTTTTAATTATATTCAGAGAGCACAAAATTTGATAATCATAAATGAATACAGACATATTGTCCTTTTTGTGTTTGCGAGATAATTAGCATTGTGATTCCATGTTTCCTTTGTCAAAATCTTATGAGATGGGTTCGCAGCAGACCACTGCCATACAACTGGTTGCAGTAAATACTAAATATCACATTCTTCTTGTAGGTGATCAGTAAGAAAGTATTGAATGTCTGTTATATGTGGTATAGTAGGCCTATGTTCTGAAGTTTTAATACGAGCACAACAAAGACAACGACGACATCAACAACAACAAACCCGTTGTGAGTGTATTAGAGGTCTTCCTCGTGATGTTATATAATCAAAACCAAAGTTTTTGACATATGCCTTTAGTCAGTGTTGAGTTATCAAAGTGGTAGGTTGCAAACAGTGCTTACAGAATTACAAAGACATTAAATGAATGTATTGTTTATTGAAAAGGCCAGTTTAAAAGGACACAATTTGGAAACTGGGGAAGCAAAAGAATTTATGTTTTATTATTATTTTTTGTCATTATTATTATCATTATAATTATTGTTATTATTATCATCAATAGTAGTAGTAGTAGTAGTGACAGTAGTAGTAGTGACAGTAGTAGCAGCAGCAGTAATAGTAGTAGTTGGGGCTTCTAGATTCTTTCCAACCTAAAAGAGATGAACAAATAAATTATAGTAATAGTAGTAGCAATAGTAGCAGCACAGGCTTCTAGATTTTTTCCAACCTAAAAGAGATGAACAATTAGATTATAGTAATAGTAGTGGTAGTTAGTAGTAGTAGTAGTAGTAAAACAAAAGTATAGTAGTAGTAGTAGTAAAACAAAAGTATCCACCCTCATTGCATCTGCAAAAACAAGCTATTTCCAAACCAAAATCCTGAATGCCTCTTCTTCAAGAGAACTCTTTACAACCATGAATCATCTCCTTGGCACACGAAAAGATTTACCTCTCCCAACAAAACACACAAATGAAGAACTCCCATCTGTATTCTCCAAGTATTTCACCACCAAAATACAAACTCTTCGTGACAGGCTTGACAGGACACCCTGTCAACCATGCCCACCTGACCCTTCCTTCTCTGGCACACCTCTTACTACTTTTACCCCAGTCTCACAAGAAGAAATTTTCAACACAATCAGATCCATGTCGTTCAAAACCTGCGAACTGGATCCTCTTCCAGGTTCTCTCTACTCTGACTGTCTCCCTATTCTCCTCCAATTCATCATTGACATCATCAACACTTCTCTTCAAACTGGAACTGTCCCAGATTCTTTCAAGTCTGCTATTGTTCACCCTCTCCTCAAGAAATACAATTTAGACCCAAATGAACTGAAAAATTACCGGCCTATCTCTAATCTCTCTCTCTTGTCAAAACTGCTTGAAAAAGTTGTCCTCAACCAGCTGAACTCTCATCTGTCTGCCAACAATCTTCTCAATCCAGTCAGCCTACCGCCAGTGCCATAGCACTGAAACTGCCCTGCTACACATTCTCAACAATCTCCTCCTTGCAACTGATACTGGCAAAGTCTCTCTCCTCACACTCCTTGATCTGTCTGCAGCCTTTGATACCATTGATCATGGTATTCTCCTTTCTAGACTTCATCATACTTTTGGCATCTCTGACATTGCTCTCTCCTTTTTCACTTCATATCTGTCAAACAGAAAACAAACTGTTCTCATTAATGGCACTTACTCTCAACCTGCATGCCTGACCTGTGGTGTTCCACAAGGATCTGTCCTTGGCCTGTTCTTTTCACTCTTTACACCTCCCCCCTGTACCCATCATCAACTCCCACTCTATAAAACACCACTTCTATGCTGATGACACCCAACTTCTAGACAGTGACACACCAGACAATATACAGCGCCTCTTGACTCGCACCACTGAGTGTTACTCGGACATTAAGAACTGGATGACGTTCAACAAACTTCAGCTTAATGACGACAAGACAGAAGCTATCCTATTGGCACCCGTCAGAAACTTTCTCAGCTGCCTCCTCTTTCTCTCCCATTATGTAACACATCAGTCCCAATTTCTGATTCAGCTAAAAACCTTGGTGTCTGCATTGACTCTACCCTCTCCATGAACAACTTTGTTTCTCAAACTGCCAGATCTTGCTACTATCACCTCCATCATATAAGCTTGATCAGGAAGTATCTCTCTGTCGAAACAACTGCAAAACTTGTTCTCTCCTTCATAATGTCTCGCATTGACTATTGCAATTCACTCCTGTCTGGTCTTCCTGCCTCCACCATTCACATCCTACAGCGCATTCAAAACAATGCTGCACGCCTTGTACTCAAAAAGAAAAAAGCTGACCACATATCTCCTCTCCTGGCACAACTTCACTGGCTCCCTGTATCAAAGCGCATACAGTACAAACTAGACACCATGTGCTACAAAAGCCTCAATAACGCAGCCCCCGATTACCTGTCAAGCCTACTTGAGATCTATGTTCCCTCACGTACCCTCCTGCTCTGCCTCCGATCCTCTGACTTTTCGCTTTCCACGCACCAAGCTCAATACCTATGGTCCACGAGCCTTCTCTGTTTCTGGTCCACTTTCCTGGAACAAACTTCCTCTCTCTGTCCGTCAGCAACCTACTCTTGTCTCCTTCAAGTCCGCTCTCAAAACTCACCTTTTCTCCTCTGCATAAAATCCTGACCTCACTCATCCCCCCTCTGTAGCCTGTCTCCACTTGGAGGGGAATCACATTGTAATATATATTTGTATATAATATGCTCTCTATAATTTTCCATTGCTTTTATTCTTTTTCCCCATTTATAGCCATGTGTAAGTGTGTGTGTGCGTGTGTGTGCGCGTGCGTAAGTGTATGTTCAGCGCTTAGATTTGATTTTTATCGAGATTTTGCGCTATATAAATATTGTAATTATTATTATTATTAGTAGTAGTAGTAGTAGCAGCAGCAGCAGCAGCAGTAGTAGTAGTAGTAGTAGTATGGTCTTCTACATTCTTTCCAACCTAAAAGAGATGAACAATTAAATTATAGTAATAGTAGTAGCAGCAGCAGCAGCAGCAGCAGAAGTAGTAGTAGTAGCAGCAGCAGCAGCAGTAGTAGTATAGTACTAGTAGTAGTAGTAATAGTGGCTTCTAGATTCTTTCCAACCTAAAAGAGATGAACAATTAACTTATAAATCTAGTAATAGTAGTGGTAGTAGTAGTAGTAATAGTAGCAGCCGTAGTAGTAGTAGGGACTGCTAGGTTCTTTCCAACCTAAAAATGACGAACCGTTAAATTATATAAACAAATTCAAAGGAAAATACAGTCATTATGATGAGAAATCACGCTCGCGCGCGCGAGCACGTGCACACACACAGAGGGAGACAGAGCATTTGCCAAGACAGCTCTTTTATCACGCAAAGGGTGGGCACGGAATGTGCTGACCTTGACATGACCCGCAGGCGCTGATGAGTTGCCACAAGTGCCTCACTGTCTTTACAATCAATTTTAAATTTACCTGATAGCTCATGTTACATTGCTTCGCATGTATCTGCCTTTATCTCACATACTTTCATAAAGCACTAGACCACTTAACATTTAGAAGTCATTTTATTACAGTTCGTTTTCATAACTTCTTTGACATTGTGTCATGGCTGATCCGTTTTCTAGAATGCTTATACGAGTAGAATTGCAAAGACTAGCTGTAAGACCGGACAAGTGGTAGGTAATGCTGCTATCCTTTAATAATGAAGTGTTGTTAACTTTTTTCATTTAATTTTGTTTATTTATTTTTAGTCAATGATCGAAAAGAAACAGGAGAGAGCGCTCGAAATGATGCTGATAGGGTACCAGAGAATTGAGTAACCAGTCTGGAAACAATCAATAGCCACTGAAAAAAACAAAAAACAACAACACACACACAACCCAGATGCTTTGTTTCGGGTGCTATGTTGTGACGATCAGGGCAAGTGACAATATCAACAATAACAGTATCGCAGTCGGTGTACATTGCGCCATTGTCCAGGCTGGAGCCAGAAAGCTGGTGCCAGAAAAGGCACGCCTTTCGTTCCCGCGTTTGCAGGGAGCATCTTGTTTTAATACATTCCAACAAACGCTGTAATTATATACACAGTCAATTTCTGGCAACACTTTAGAGACGTAAGATCGAACACACAAAACAAATATTTATTGGACAAATTCTGGTTTGGGGTGTTTAACCTGTTATAGAATGTGATTTAATAATACTTTTTACGTGTAAATAACAACAATTATTGATCCCTTTCTTTTCGACAACAAGCAAAATGGCCCTACGGTCCTCTTAGCTGGTAGTTTGATAATTTTGTTCCTGCTATCATCCGGATTTTGGTAAGATTAATCCATTGTATCCGTGCAGATGGCCTTGAATAAGACTTCGACGTATTTTTCTAAGCAAAATGGGTCCTAACGGAACCCAAAGTAAACTCCGTGAATCGCATGGCTTGTGCGAATGAAGATGTGTTTTGATCTCTAGGCCGCAGGATCCCCCTATTACCATACCGCTGCAGACTGGTTTAGGCTATTCAGCCTTTAGTCTGGTCTTTTTCACGAAAAACTGAGTCAATCATACAGTTTAAAACTTCTTGCGTGATTAGTGATGGCGCAAAAGTCTAATCGAATATGTGCGGTCTGCCCAATCACCAATGGCGATCTAGACTGGCCTTGAACTTCCAAGTTGAAGCTGTCGAGAGATACGATATGATTACAGATGATCTTGGGTCATTACGACCTCTATCTGATCTTTTGATCAGCAGCACTAACTACTCTAACTGAGTGTCTAAGTGCCTACACGATCTATTGATCATGCCCTACGCTAGTTACTGACTTTCCGATGAGTTGAATGTGGGATCAGTGGGTGGCTTATCTACTTGATGAATGAAATCCTTGAAAGTGGTATCTAGTCTGTTCTTGAAGCCGTTTAGTGTATCAGCATTCACCACAGTATATTCCAGTGCATTCCATGTGTCTACCACTCTGTTTGAAGAACTGGTGTCGTAGGCTGGTTTTGCAGAACTTCCTTTTCAGTTTGTAATTATGACCCCTTGTAGTGCTGTCGACAACCATCTCAAAAGGATTTCTGCAGTCATACAATCCATGAGTGATTTTGTAGACCTCGATAAGATCCCCACGAATTCTCCTGTAAGCCATGCTAGGCATCTTCAATATTTTCAGTCTCTTTTCATACTCGACATCGTGCAGTCCTGGCACGCATTTTGTAGCTCTTCTAAGAACACTGAAATGGTGCTTTGACCACTTTTTCTGGGACTGCATTCCAGGGATTCACCACTCGACGGGAGAAAAAATGCTGGCGCAGTGAACTATGGCAACTTCTTTTCTTGCGCTTTAGATTGTGCCCATGGGTCTGCTTAGCACTGTTTTCCAGTGCAAGAGGTCTCTTCGCGTTGTACAACCTATGTGTGAACTTGTAGGTTTCGATCATGTCGCCCCTGTCCCTTCGGTACTGCATGCTGGGGATCTTCATTCTGGCAAGTCGCTCTTCATAGGTGTAATATTTACTTCAGGATTTACTTCACATTAATATGTTAATATATTAGATCTAGTGGCGAAGCATCAGCTGTTTGTTTTTTTTCCGTTGCTACCTGTTATTCACCACCCCCTATCTTCCGGTCCTAATGACTTAAGAGTTACGTTCCTTGAGTTGTCTGCTACTAGATCTATCAGTATCAGTTTGAACATTACATCCCTCCCTTCCTTGAATGAACAACCACCTATAATTGTTATTCACCGCCCCCTATCTTCCGGTCCTAATGGCTTAAGAGTTACGTTCCTTGAGTTGTCTGCTACTAGATCTATCAGTATCAGTTTGAACATTACATCCCTCCCTTCCTTGAATGAACAACCACCTATAATTGTTATTCACCGCCCCCTATCTTCCGGTCCTAATGACTTAAGAGTTACGTTCCTTGAGTTGTCTGCTACTAGATCTATCAGTATCAGTTTGAACATTACAATAGGGATAGTCAACCAGACCAGGAACCAACTTTGTTGCTCGCCAGAGAACGTCATCGATGATGTCCTTATCTTTCTGATATCTTGGTGACCACACACTGTTGGCAAACGCCAGGTGAGGGTGTATCAGTGCAACGAAGAGCTGTCGCATGGTCTCAATGTCGAGGCACTAGTATGAGCGCCTGATCAGCCCTAGAATTCTTTTCAGCTTCAGCCATTGAAAATGGGTTGGGCTCTTTATGTTAGAATTAACCCCTTTCCCTTGTTATTAGCATCAGTGTAAATAGACTTCAGCAAAGCAGATGTGCTGCACATTCAGCTGCAAAGCTGTTTGTGATTTTGTGTAATCAGTAAGCTGACCGTTTTCTTTGAGCGGTAAGTTCTTCAGTTTATGATAGCCTGGTGATTCGGTGATGGTCATGTTATCGTCTTGCTGCTCCAGACACCGTTTGAAGTGCAACGCCTTTAGACCAGCATTACAACTGTTCCTGCACTTGTAGAACAGACCCATCAATTAGGTATGTGACAACAATTTTCATTTTTTTGGGGAAAAAAAGCTGTCACGTTGATCGTCAAGAAGACAGTTAAGATTTTTTAAAACGCTACTTGATGATGGTGGTATCAGATCCTGTTAGACCTATCTTACAGCTAGACCTTCCAACTCTACTCATACACAATAAGCATTATAAACATGAATACCTACCTTGTTTTGATGTGAAACAAGGTATGAAAATAAATTGTAGGCTAATGAAATATTGACATGTCATGAAATACAGTGGTGTCTGCCTATAATAAAATTGAAGGGGGACAGATATGTGTTCATTGTTTGCTACAAGTGAGTAAATTAGTGATCTTACACAGTGCTGATTGATTGTTGCATTGCTGGTAGAGTTAAGAGGTCAACATGCCCTATTTTACAAGTCATTATGATAATTGATATTTATAAATACATCAGTTTTATGGCTCAGATATTGAAAAAGCCAAAAAAGACACACATACACACATCACTGCTGGCATTATGCCATGCTGAGAGATGTGCAATATATATGTGGTATATGATGCTGAGAAATAGTGCCAGTCTTCAGCACTATTTATTGCATGGCAAGAGTATGGATGTAGCAGACTTGGCCTTTGGAAAGAACCTCTTTTTTGTACGAAGAGAATTGGTTATGCATTATTAGACTAGAGACAAAGGCAGACATGTAAAACAAATACAAGTAAAAGAAGCATAAAGAACAATCAAGGGAGAGAGAGAGAGAGACATGTCAACTAATGTAATAATTAAAAAAAAAAAAAATGTAACGCATGCAAAATCTCAGAAGTTATTTTATTCTGATAAAATGCTGATTTCCATGTAGGCCTATGTCGTTTTATCAAGTGCATTATGAAAGCATGAGCTAAAGAGAGATACATGTAAAGCCAGTGCAAGTCAATCTCTGACAGGAACAACAGTACCAACTATAATAACAGCAATAGTCAGTTGGGCTGATTTTCATATTTTAGTAATCACAAATGTTGTGGCGTGTGCTTTCAAACAGTTTGAAGAGTTTCACAGAGTTCAACTGTCAAGATTACACAAGTTTGTAAACAGCACGTTAAGCGGCGGCGTGATAGTCTTTATATTGATGGTATAGTTAAGAACAGGGCACTGCACACATTGCCAGACCACAGTTCTTGCACTTTTGAGAAGTCTGCTTCCTTTTCCATCCTGCTTCGGTCCTGTTGCTGCACACCACACAGTCTGGCTTTTAGCTGTAGCTGGGGGTCATCAGAGGTCCTTGGGAAGTGTCACTCCACCAAGCGAGTTGGCATATCCCTAGGTGGTCTCCCTGTTCAAGTCCCTTCGTTGTGATAGTTCTCCAGTAAGCCACCTCTCACATTCTGTTTGAACTTCACAGGAGATGCAGCATTCTCTCCTGTTTTCACAGTCTTCACAGTAGATGATGTAGGCATTGACAAAAGCCATCTCTCTCTGATGGTGGTACACTGTATGGTATGGCTTTGAGTTTGAAGACATGGATATGCATAGCTGCCCAGTTTCTGATCCAGAATGTCCACTCCATTCATACTACTGTTGTAGACATAAGGTATGACTGGCTGTTCTTTTTCATTTTGTCCTGTCATTTCAGCTCCTCTGGCTCTTTTGGTTTTTGGTAGTGTGGTTTTAGTGTACACTGTAGGAAAAAAGTTATTTCTTTTTGTGTCATGGCATGGGCAAGCCACTAAATGATCTGAACACATGAACACTGGATTATCGTGTTTCTTCAGTGAAAGTACATTGGGATGAAACTCATGGGGCAGTTCCACATGCCCCTGTTCCCTGTGTCTGGAAGTGCTGATACATTTTTGGTGAGGTTAATAAGATGTGGCCACAATTTATGAAGTCACACATCGGCTCAAGACAGATACTTGGGAGCCTTCATACAAAGTAGAACTGTCTTTTCCACAGTATCCTTGTGCTGCAAATGTCCACAGCAGCTGTGAATGAGGAGATTCAACAATAAAAAGGGCCAAGAGGAACAAGGTTAGTACCAGCACTCTGTTCAAACTTATAAAGATAGAATACCAGAAGGTGCTGTATGCTGACAGTAATTTTAGAGGTCTTGTCAACCTGGTCAGTTCCTTTCCATGCAATCTTATCTGTATGCCTTCAGAGCACAGTTAAGTCTGTTTTATTTTCTTGGTACATCTGTAAAATTTATAGACCAAGGAATTGTTCTTAAGTTATAAATGTACAAAATTTGTTACCTTCATTTTCTTGTATTTAATGTTTTATTCACCTGTGCTTGTGTGTATACCAGTTGGACATGCTGTGACATTGTGTGATATTGTGTATAAAGGAGCACAGTATTTTTCTGTTTAACCAACTAATAGCGCCATGTATAATCTGTGTCAAGACCAGGGCGTTTTTGGTAATTTTCACTACATATTTTATGCTGCTTGGTGTGACTCTTTTTGGATAGTTACACATATAAACATATATATTTTTGGAAAGGTAATTGAATCAACTTTGCAAAAATGTAACTTTCATTGTATTAGAAGCATTGTGGTGGTCACATGACCTTGCTATAATGAAGATGGCTGCTAATCAATTTTGCTTCACCTGACTTCTACAGTCAAATGCATCCACACAGTTTATCAAAAAGTGTAATTATCTTTATGATGAGATGGAAAAAATTCAATGATCATTCCAAATATATATAATTTTATGACATTCTTCAAATACCTTTCACTGTAGAGTAGTGGCAGCAGTTTGCGTTACCTTAAGCAGATTACGTCACCTAGGTAAGCCTCCAGACTGAAGTCCAATACTGTTAGTTTCACCAGCGCTGTAAAATTCTATCTCCTTTGATGGCGGGTGACGCGCTACCCCCAAGCCCTGGTGTGTCTCTGCGTGGAGTAGTATTTGCGAGTCGAGTGGCTGGCGGCTCAATGCGCCTATTGTCGGGTCTGTGCGCTAGGTAGCAGAAGGTATTGCGCCAGTGGGAGGGTCAGTGTGCTACGGCATGTCGGCTATCGCGCTAGGTGCCCTATGTTGGCTATTTTTATGCAGGAGCTATCAAGTTTGCTGCCATTAAGTAATTAAGGGTTTCTCTTTCCTGTCATGTTTTCTTTTTTTTTTTGTTCTCCATGCTTCATATATATATATATCATTATATGGCTCTATGCTCTTCGTCCTGCCTTTTTTCCCAAAATTTCTTTCCAGCTCCCTGAAGATGGAGTATGACTACCTTAGTGGTAGAATAAAAACAGTAGTACATGCAAAAATCCACCTACGACTAGTTATACATTGACTTACAGGCTTTTATATTGAGGATGCCCACAGGAGTTGATAGCCTGTGTACGAAGAAGAAAAGTACCCATAGTTAAAGAGTAAACACTAAAACTTGCAAACTGGCTTTCTATCTTTACAGGTAGATCTACATCTAATATATTAACAGGCACACTGAAAGAAACTTGGTGTTAACTTTCAAAAGCAAAAATAGATAAAAATGAAATTCAACACAAAAAGACTGAAGTAGATTATGCAGGCTTTTTTTTATTAACCTGCATCAAAACAGCATTTAAAATAAACTCACACACACTTCATTTCCAGAAACACTTGCAAAATATTCATGTTGAAATCAAAATCTAAGAACAAAAAGATGCAATGATGTCTTTGTGTACAGTCTGTATACTCATTCATGTCATTTTGTCTTGCAAGAAACATATTTACAGACTCTCTTCTGTCTTCACAACACATGTATTTAAAAGGGAATTGACGATTCAGTCAAGGCAATCTCACACGACCTTCAGTTGCACTTTTCACGAAAAAACTCTACATCCATAGCTTCAATGTCTTGCTGGGACTTTCCACTCAAATCAATGTGACTCACACACTCACCATGCCACCAGCTGTCACACAATGCGCACTGCACTCGCACTTCCGCCCTTGTGTCAGTCTGACATTTCTCACACAGCTCATTCACTTCCTCCATCAGATCGTCAGAGTCATCGAGCACTAGTTCATCACCACTATCAGATCAGTCTGTCTCCTCGTTTTTCTGCATTTGGGAAGCAGACAGGAGTGCCTTTAAATAGCAATGCCGCATGAAAAATTGAAATTGGGTTTTGAGTTAGAAGATTTATATGGTTTTGAAGATATTGTTGTTCTGAGTAAAAAGCAGTTTAAATTTTTCAAATCGGACAAATAGTTCATGAGATATTCCAATTTGAAGCGTCAAAAATTTCTTAAATTTTGGTAGCACCTTTTAGTGGGACAAAGAAGGACCAGTTGTCACAGAACAAACCCATCAAATGGCATGGTATGCTGATTTTGCTGAAAATGACATTCATTTTGTAATTGTGAGAGATAGACAGGATCAAAAGTCACGAAATTTTGGTCGTTGATGTATTTTGGTGTGCCGAATTGAATGAAACCATAATCGGAACTCTGTGACGAGCCATTTTTGTCTTATCACAGGAAACATGTGATATTTGGCATGTTTTATCAGTTTTTCATTAGTAATTGCCCGTATTGTATTAATAACAGACAAAAATGAAGCAAGAAACAAAAGAAGGATATATAATCAATTCATGAAAGAGATATAGAATCATTTTGCTCATCGTTTAAGTGTCTTATTACTGCAAATTACACAGAAGACTTCACGATTCACTACTTCAGCAGTTTCATGCACATTGTTTAATATTTCATCAATTTCTGCACTTATAAAGGGAAAATGAGAATCAAGAATAGCTGGAATCATGGAAATAATTAAAATATCGGAAATTACTGACGTCTTTTTGCTGCAATCTACCCAAAAATATCATCACGACCAAAATTCTACTCAGAACGAAAAACATCACAATAAAACACCACAGACAAAGCTCTGTACATTGTATTTGATATTTATTTTACACATCAATGACTAGAAAATTAAGCAGATTGTGGATGAGTTGACTAGATTGTGGATGTGTCAGGTCTCCCCATGCTCGAAGCAAGGCCAGCGTCTAAGGAATATCTCATGAAGGATGAGGGACCACTGGCTATTCAGGCACAGGTTACCTTAACTACTGCAACAGAAAATAATACCAATTTCATGTATTTATTATGTACTGGCAGATTAGATAGGAAAATAAACTACACGCATATTCTTCATATTACTTTCACTTAAGCAGTAAGCCAGAACTCGTGACTGAATTTTAGTGTGTTACTTGTAAAAAAAATCCACCATAGCTGAGCAACCATTTTAAGTATTTCCAGTGCTCACGTGTTGAAAACACACTTCATGTTAGTCATCACACATCATGTAAGTCATATGATAAACTGCAGTAAATACCCCCCATACCCACCCTTTCAATCTGAAAAGCCGAAATAATTTTGAACAAAACATGCTTGAAACATTATAACCCAGGTATGTACACAGACGGACACAACTGCATGTAAATAAAACAAACATGTGCATGTAAAGAAATGCAAACAGGCACAAATGCATGCACATGAAACAATCATGTGTTATATAACAGAAATGCAAAGAAAATGTTTGTATTCTGTAGTGGACATGGTTAGTTTGTCAGGCACAATTTGTATGCATTTCCATGTTATTATTTTTTCTAAAGCCCAGCCAACTGCATACAGCCATAATCATGCGCAGTTGTATTGCATTGTGTGTAGTAGGTATCATTATGCCCTTTTTAGGCAGAAATGCATGTCCATGAAAAGATCATGTGTATATAAATGCCAACAAAATAATTGTACTGCATTCTGTAGAAGACAGTGTTATGGTTTGTCAGGCAAAAATGCATGCATGTGAAAAAATTGCAGTGCCTATGAAAGAAATGCATACAGGCGTAAGCATATGTACATGACACAATCATGTGTACATAAATCAATGCAAACAAAATAATTACACTGCATTCTGTAGCAGGTATTATCATGGTCTGTCAGCACAAATGCATGTCCATGAAGTGATCTGTGTATAGCTTTGCTCTGTGCAGTATACATTCTGTCAGACAATGCAGCATGAATGAATGAACAAGAATGCAATGAAGGTACTGCATTCTGTTGTGGTATCATTATGGTCTGTCAGGCACAAATTATATGCATCATTGCATGTAGGCCTACATGAAATAATCATGTGTTATTGTATATATAAACTTAAAGAATGCAAGCAAAACAATTACACTGCATTCTGTACTATCCATCATTACGGTTTGTCAGGCACAAATGCATGTACCTGAAATAACCACATTATAAAGAAAGCTAACAAAATAATTGTGCTACATTCTGTAGTGGACATGGTTATGGTTTGTCAGACACAAATGTAATGCACATGAAAATGGTAAATTTATGAATACAAACAAGATCACTGTACTTCACTCTGTATTGGATGTTGTTGTGGTTTGTCATTAAGACCATACGGCTTACATTTTCCAAGTTTTTCTATGAGATGAGAATCCCAGTCATTTATGTCTATGACGCTCTTATTGTACAGCAGCCAGAAAACTTTCAAACAGTTGTCACTGATCAAGAAGTCTGCCCACCTGAAATGATCAGAGATAATCATGCCTCTTTGATGTCGGATATTGGCAAGTGTTCTTTGAAAAGTGTTTCAAGGGAATGTCCAGTTTCACAAATTACTAGTTTAAACTTTAATACAGTTTCCTAAAAGTAACTTTTCCCTATTTCCATCACTATTTTTCACATAAATTTTTTTTTGAAAACTCATACTGCTGACAGATGGTGGCATAACTCTCCAGACTGAAACTTCTGCCCCCTGAGGTTGGGATAGGTGGTGAAATCTGAGAAGCAAAGATATACTTCATGTCTACTTCTGTTTGGTCAGCAATACATGGATATTTGAACTGGCCAGCAATAGATGTTGGATGCATGAAATTGACATCAAAGACATTACCATCATGTTCTTTCACTACACAGCCAGGATACCATCCATTGTCATATGCAACAGCGATCCAGTCGTCAAGTTTTGGTGGTTTTACAGGTTTTAACACTGTTCTTTCCTTGTCTGCTGATGAGGTGGCTGAAGCTTTTGCTTTTTGGTTTAGGCAGCGTCTTGCACTGGCAACAGCCTTTTTTGCTACAACTTTTGTTGAGGACCTTCTTTTGATTGCCTTTATTTTCTTTCTCTCCACTGCAGAAGCCTGATCTTTCAGATCACTTTCTTGGGCCCTTTGTTCTTCTTTGGCTTCATGTTGATGTTTTCTTCTCAGATGTTTTCCACCTTTTCTGGTGGTTTTCATGAGCTTCCTCCTTTCATCAACACATTGAGACACAAGGAAATCAGAGAGAGATTTTCAGTTCTTTTTCAGCAGGGTCACTGTAGAATGATAATGGAGAGTTGCATGTCTGCGTCTATTCTGACTGGAGTCAAGGCTGCCAAACTGTCTTTCACAAGAGAGATTTGTCATTCTCATGTGCTGAGTCATCTTCAAGTCTTTTTCAGTGGGGTCTTTTCCATATTTCCCCTGTGGCATGAAATCATGCAGCTGATTGTGGATTGTCATCAAGATGCCATCGAGGATACTATTCAGCGTGTCCTGAAAGAAAGTTGTATCCTCCACAGCTGCTTGTGTTGACAGATACAGTGCACTGGTCATGTCAGGAGGGAAATCTGGAAAGATGGGACAATTGATGATTTGAAGTGGATTTTTCTTCCACTTTGAAATGAATCTTTCCAGTGGTTGGATGTACTGATATAGTCTAAAGAAAATACGGGAAAAAATGCTAAGAACGGAAATGTTTGCAATAGAAAATTTTATTGCAGATTCTGAATGTAAAAACCCCGTAGATTACGAAAATGAGAAGTATGAAGCTGAAATCGAACGCCTACTGTCCCAAAATTAGGTCAAATGACGTCATATGTCAGCTTACTGGCAATATCTCAGAATTACAAGACAATACATGCAAGTAGCACCTCGTTGGAAAGGTCTTGCAAAATAATTCTAGAAAATGACATATAGACACATTTTATGCTGAAATTGTACACCTGCGGTCCGAAAATTAGGTCAAATGACGTCATATATCTGCTTACAGACGATAACTCAGAAATACAAGATAACACATGCAAGCAGCACCTCGTTGGAAAGGTCTTGCAAAATTATTCTAGAAAATGCCTATGTAGACATATATTTGCTGAAATCGTATGCCTATTGTCCCAAAATAGAGTCAAATGACGTCACACGTCAGCTTAGAGAAGATTTCTCAAAAATACAGGATAACATAAGCAAGTAACACCTCGTTGGAAAGGTATTGCCAAAATACTTCAGAACATCTCATAAAAACACATTTTCATTGCATGCAGTTTAACTAAAATCCTATTTTGCTATAAAAAAAAAAGTTTAGAACGTGTTCATAAGTACGATGTTTCAGCCACACACAGTTTAATCAATGTGTTGTCAATACCGTATCAAAGTTTGAATGCTGGTTCCTTTTCCGTACAAATTACAACACATTTCTAGATCAGTGCACATAGAAAACTAAAAAGTGAACAATTTGAAGCTTGAAATCTAAATTACCTCATTACTCCTGCAGAAACTCTTCCAGTGTAGCACTTGAATTGGTGCAGGTTAAGCCTCTGCAGTTTCCACAAGCTGCGGAGCACGCCAGATCATGTTTTCTGCAGCTGCATCGTCTGGAATCTGCAGTCCATTTTGCAGTTGCAGCGGATAACCTGCAGGAGAACCTCAGGAGCAGGAGGGGAGTCTGACATGATTGGCTCTAGGCGGTCATTACGGAGACTCCATCCCCAGTGTTGTGGGTCGAGTTTGCAGGTGGGATCAGTCCATTGTTGTACTTGCAGATATGTCCTCAAACAGTGGTATTTAGCTGCCGATCTAGTTGGCGGGAGGGAATGAATCTGCACGAATGAGGCACTCATTGACACTTTTTCTGTGAACTTAATGTACCGAAGTACATCAAGACTTTGGTCGTCATTGCCACCATAGAGGCACACAATGGCCTTCTCTCCTGCTGAAACAATTTCATCCACATCAGATGGTTGTGAGAACACCTTTGCAGCCTCTCTGAAGACAGTTTTGGATGTCAACGATTTCAGGGATCCTCCTTTTCCCACTCCGAACAATCTTGAGGTGGTATCACAGCCTGTGATAGCATGGGTAAACAACAACATCTTGCAAACGTCAGTTCCCAGCGCATCCTGCATCCACTGGATATCCCACACTCGCTGCTTTTTGTTCTTGGTGTCTGATCCCATGATGATTGTGTTCAAATCGGACGTAACATGGTGGAGGAGAAGTATGAGAAGATCAGTATCTTCACCAATGACAGCCACTGGTCGATGAGACGCACCTCTCAAAGCAGTTTGTGTGATAAGGACATCAGCATCCCCATCACTGTGCAAGGTCTTGTACCCTTTAGCCTGTAACACATCACTGAGCATCATGATGAAGCGCTGCTTGTTTGTGGGGTTGGCGAGGAATTGCTCCTTCTTTTCTGGAAGTGTCATGTCTGGAGTGAAATTTACAGCAGTACCAACAACACCCCCAGAACGACGAACATGAGCTATATCTTTGGTCGACGGTCCAGATCCATAGCCATCAAAGACAATGACTGAGGGTGTATAGCTCCGCTGTATGAGGTCCAGGTATTTGTCACACAACTGCCTGTAAGTGGAGGCCCGAGGCCAGGGCAGGCGATGCAGAAGCGATCCACCGTCAATTACAAAGAGGCTATTTGTAGGGGTGAATTGTGGCATCGTGCTGGCATTTGCCATCTTCCACAACCCATCAGCAAGTGTAGCTTTAGCTGCAGCTCGCATGAGGCCAGACGGTTCGAAAGAGATGATGGCGGATGGCAAAGCTCAAACTCAAAGAGGCCTTTCATGTCATCTGTGATGTCCTTGGCAGCAGTAATGAGACGCTGGAATAGAAGCTGAGGGTCAACAGACACCGTCTCACCACATATTGTGACAGATTGTTTTGAATCCATCATCACTGCTTGTTCCCTCCTCTTGAAAGTGTGCTCTGTGACATTCTTTCCGCACATATTTTGGACGATCTGTTCCCCAGCCTCCTTGGCAGTGTCTACAGTGACGTTGTTGTCAACAGTCACACCATTTGAGATGTTCCTGAGTGATGTGTCCGTGCCGAATGGATTGTGGTCGACAAGGTATCTTAAGATGATTTTGGTGTCTTCATCATCCCGTTGCTGCCGTGACTCGGTCATCTCTTGGTGTTGTTCACTTGAACAATACTGAGTTCCTGTCAGTTCCTGCATGGCTGAGTTGACTTCGGCACAGGCTGGCATAGACAAAAGCCACTGCGAGCGTTGCGACTCCTTGATGCCTCTTCCTCTCGTAAGCCCGCCTGTTGCCTTCACACTCCTCATCAAAACCTGCTCAATGACAAGGTCTGGTGAAAGTCCAGCCCAGTATCTGTCGCTGCGGCGGATGACATGAAGGCCTTTGCAGAAGCACTCAAAGATGTCTGGATGAGTGTATGGGAGGTCCTGCATTTGCTGAAGGTAGATGTAGATTGATTTGGTGTAGAGATTGTGGCCAGCGGCAGCAAGAAATGGAAGCATTTCTCTCAGGGATCGCAGGTGAAGATGCCAATTTCCTGTCCGTTCAGCTCGTACAAATCTTCTTAGAATGTTGATCATCTCCATGTACTGCAACCACAGTCGAGCAGTTCGATTGTCGGCCATGTTCTGTTTTGTTTCTTCCATTTTGTCTTCCAGGCGATCAAGAAGGTCCTTTGAGAGGGTTGATGGTTTCCCCTGAATCAAGGCATCAAAGTATTCTATTACTTGCAGCAGTTCCTGGCACTGGTCACTCTTGTCCTCTTGAACTGTCTGTACTACAAGCTGAGAAAGATTAGGATTGTCTGCTTCCCTGTCCTCTTCGTCATTTTTCTCTGTGGGTTCTCCAAGTTGCATAGGAATTTGCACATCAAATGCTCTTTCAGCTATGAGAGCGTTAAGAGCTGCATCAATCAACATGTGGCCCCTGAACGCCCTGGCCATGGCTTTACCGGACAGCATGTGTATCACTGAATTTGGTGCATAGACAGTTTCCATCATCTGCTGAATCCCAGACCCTGACATGATCTTTCCGATGCAGCCAAGGAAGCTCATCTCTGTGTGGAATCCTCCCAGGCGGAGCACTGCCTGCCTGATGGGACTGTCTTGAGGCTCGGCCTGGATGATGAGCTGAGCTTTCCACCAAAGAGGCTGATCAAACGTCACCACAGGCTTGACCCCATGGCGGTCCACTTCGGAGCAGATGAATCTGAGTGTTGAGTACACGCAGCTGATGTCAGAAGGGTTGAGGTCAATCATCGGGAGGAAAAATATGGATGACTGCCCTGGATAATCACCACGACTGACCAACTGCATGAAACCTGACCAGGCTGGTCTTGGTGACCGAAGAGGCCAGGACAATCTCCAAACGAGGTCTTTGGTGTGCTGTGGATCCTCACAGAAGAAATCTTGGAGTGCTGCGTACTTGAAAGTTTCAAAGTTGCGCTTCATTGGTGGGTAAAAGTGAATATCAACCCTTGCAACAGCTGTCACATCATCCAGTGTAGCGGAAATCCTCGGGATCAGTCTTGTTGTTGTAGACCTTGGAGTGACAGCAGCTATCATCCCCATTCCGTGGAATGTGTTCCTTCCATCCAGTGTACAGACATCATGATCTACATTGTCTGCAACATACTGTAGAAAATGGCCGTTGAAAACTCCTGGAATGTCAGTCCCTTGGGCCAACGCTGCACACATTTCGAACTTCTTCACCTCTTTATAAGAGCTGCAGAAGCCCATCTGAAATAGTGTGTCCACCAGGAACTCTGAGGCGAAGTGGTGGTGCATCTGCACGCCAAGACCAATCTGCATGGGAGCAAGGAGTGACCGGGGACGTGCAGCTTGCATGATGGCCTGGCCTATAGCAGCAATCTTCAGGACGTTGTTGTCGCCACAGAAGATTGCCTGGAGGAATGACTTCAGCGATTCTGGGACCAAATTGACATTTTTTTCGGTAGACCTTATGTCCGCTGAGGTCGGGTAGTCAGTTTTTGATGCAATGGCATTCTTGATGTCATTTTTGATCAGTTTTGCAGCGGTCTCAATGATGTTTTGTTTCTCCTTCTCTGTGTCTTCAGTTGGTGGACACTCAAAATGCCGGCGGAGTAGTTCTGAAGCAGTTGTCTTGAGTGTGATCACATTTGTTTTTCCAGATCTATTCGAAAAGAGGATATCTGGACCAAAGTGACTTTGTAGTTTGTTTTTCAGATGTTTGGATGTGTAGGGGTCAACATCATCTCCACATAACTCGTTCATTTTTGCAACTAACTCAGTAAGGGTGGTTTGCTTATCGTCGTTTCTTTCAAGGTACCTACACACTTCCAAAAAAGCATTCTGTTTGACCTGTTGACGATTATCATCGGACAATCTTGGCTTTTTTGCTGAGTTAAACCTCTCAGGAATGTTCCTGTGTGTTCTGAAGCTGACACTACAAGCATTGTGGTACACAGCGTCAAATGCAAATAGATCTGCATGACAAACAGACACAATTCTGTTATTAACTGTCTCTGCCCATTCATCATTTCGTTCCTTACAGGCTTGAAGAATGCTGTCCTGAAAACCTCCATCAGGTTTTGTCCTCACCTGATATGCTTCACACCCTTTTCTTGGGTTGTGAAGGTCAACTGGGTTTGCACAAAACAAACAATGAGTGTTCGGTTCATACACAGGCTGAAATGATCTCCTTGAAGGCCTAGGCGCAGCTTCTAGAGATTGTTTCTTATTGCAGAATGCTTTTATGGTTCTACTGTTTGTGTAATTTCTTCGACCCTTATCGTGCAATTTCTGGCCCACATGTGTCACAATGGTGTCTCCGCGCTGTTTGCTTGCCTTGTTGACAGAATCAGAACCAATTTTTCCAAGTGTCACGACTTTCTCTTGTTCAAGGTGTTCTTGGCAGATAACACACGCTGATGCACCCGTTTCTGGAAATAGAGAATGAAAATGTGTCTTGTTTGACTATTATAATTTGCAGATGATAATGATATAATATAGTCAAATCTGATGCCTTATATCAGAATCATACAAGGAAACTGAAACAGCAAAATCAACTTCTCGTAGCTGCAGAACTCATTTTAAAAGTGAGAAAGAGTGTAAAACTGTGAAGAATTACAAGAGTTCCTGACTGACTGTGATTTAATATGCATGATTAGTATCTACTCGACATATGAGTACTCTACAACTACTGCAAGCATACATGTACCTGCAATCTGTTCCAATGTAGCCTGAGCGTTTCCTGCACCATCTGGTTCTTGGCACGGCCGGGTCTCCATACTTGCTCGCACTGCATGGCAAGACTAGGGAGTGAGCTGTGAAATAAATTAATTACATGCTGGCACGGCAGTGTTTACATAGCACGAGATAGCGCGCCACGGCACGGTTTCAATGCTACCGGCGTGTTATACAGAGGGCACGGCTCCTGGTAAGGGTTGCAGTGCCGAGCTCAGTTTCATATGTGGTACACATATTGCATCAAAACCGCTGATTTTTAGGCCATTTTGGAACTTTAAACCCATTTTTTAGCATGAAGGAGGTGACTGTGTCTTTCATACTTCAACTTTTATTTGACAAAACATCATCCTCTATCGATTGCAACAACAAAAAATTCTATTGCAGAGATTCCCGGGTCTTTCATAATTTCTTTAGCCTAATAAAGATGGAGATATGGAACATGTTTACTGTTCACAAGATCCCAATATGGTCCTGTGATGTGAACATACATAGTTGCTACAGCATGGAGCATGGCACAAACTCTGGGGTCAGAGAGGTCATCAAAGACAGACTGGACTTTCAGATTAGGTTTTTCCAGTTGTTTGATGAAAGCTTTAATATCATCACGATGGTGGTAAACCTGTGCGCCAACTTCAAACAGAGCATTAAACCTGTTGTCTTGGTAGTTCTGCACCAAACTTTTCTTACCCCTTGTCCTACAGAATGCAAGCCATTTTTCTCTCAGCCCACTCTTTTCATCTCCAACGGGACCCAAAATATCTGCAGCAAGGCGCACACATCTGTTGATGACAAATTCAGAGTCAAACCTGGCATAAGATGAAGCTGTTTCTCTTCCAAGTTTGATGTTTTGCTCCTTGTACAGCTGGTGTTGTTTTGCAAAATTCTTACAACTGTACGAATGGAATCCCAGAAGAGCATGTGCCATGCAGTAGAAGCTGTGGACAATTTCTGGGATAACTCCACTTTCTGTCAAAATTTGGTCTCTCCATTCTTGTAACAGCTGATTTGACTTTTTTCATTGGCTGCCCTGTCACCCATGAATGCTGAAAGCTTTTCCAAAATGTGGGACAGAAAGATTTCTTTCTTTTGAGGATCAGCTTCTTCAAAAGAATAGACCTCCTGTAGTTCTATCAGATCTTTTTGGACTGATGTACTTATTTTATTTGCTGTTTCCCTGGATACATGTCGAAACCCTAGAGGCAATTCATCTCCACTGGCCAGTGACAAAGTTGAAGTCAAAATTTGATTTTTTTGCCTGGATGTTCCATCCTTGTTCAAACCCCAGCTGCTGGTCTCCTGAAGTTTTTCAGCATACAGCTGTTTCACTAGAAAATGGCCTTCATCTGCTATTTCCACTACACATTGCCTCTTGGGGAGGTCTTCAGCACAGAATTTTATCCCAAGTGCAGTAAGAACAGCTCCAATGGCAGGCCCAACATTTTCAGCAGCAACCTCCAGACCTACAAGATCAAAAATACACTGTCTGATGTTGTCTTTGAAGACACGATTTTCCTTCGGTTCAAATACTTGCCTGTTTTTCTCACATTCAATTTCTTTTTGAAGCATTTGTTTTTCTGCTTGGAGGAGGTTTGTCTGATGCTGTCTGAGGCTTTCCTAAGTTCATCCTGGAGATGTCTATTTTCCCTTTGGCTTTTCTGAAATCTTTCTTGATGATATTTTTTTTTCTTCCTCTCATAATGTAGAGTATTCTTCCATGCTCTGAGTCTGACTATCCGTACTGCACATTGATCTAGATCCTGCTGCAGTTTAGAGATTTTCTTTTCATAAGCAGCCTCTTGTTTATTCATTTGTTTGTGCTCAGCAGCAAGTTTCTTCTTGGCCTTTTCAAGGTTTTGTCGCTGAGCAGCTAATCGTATTTCCATCTCTTGTTTCTGTTCAGTCACCTCTCGCTGTTGCACTGCCAACTGTTTACTTACCTGATATTTTCGTTTTTTCAAGTTAGAAAGTTGTGCAGTAAGACGGTTTTCTCTCCTCCTACAGTTATGGGGTGCATAGTGTCCACAAAAATACACAATATTTTTCTTCTTCTGCTTCAACCCTGCAATCTTAATTTTTAAAGATCTTACTTTGGATCTAGTCAAGTAGAGCTCAAGATTTTCCTGTTCCTGCACAGATGAAATTGAAATAAGCTAAGAAATTTCATGCAGAACTGGCTTATCCTGTGCTGCTATCTGCTGATGACCAGAGGGCCTGTGGGAAATTGGTTTTGAAAGCTCTTGGAGCTGTGGATGTTCTGCAACTCCGGCATCCATCCATACCAAATCCCCACCCTCTTTAGCAGAATTAGGTGCTAATGGGCCAGAATCTGGAAGGTCAGTGCGAAGAGGTAGTGCTGGCTGTGAAACCTTATCATCTATTGTTTTATGTACAGGAAATTCAAAATACTTATCAAGCAATTCCATTTTCTTCTGGCCACGGAGTTTGCTCTTCTTTTTGCAGAGCTTACATACAGCACTCCTTGTTGCTGCCAGTGTAGCGTTCCTCTTGCACATTGTCAGCAGAAACTTGCATATATCGTCAATTGCCATCCCCTGGCTCCTGGCATAATCTATCAGCTCTAAAACAGCCCCGTTTTCAATGGCCGTGACTGTAAAGTCTTTACCTGATGCTGAGCTGACAACATGGCTCTTACGTATGCCTAGTCGTTGACAGTAAGGTCCAGGATACTGAAATTGAAAAGAGTGGCAAGGTCAAACAGAAAACTGCAATGAAACTTGCACTTGTTGAAGTGAAGAATGCTCATTTGAGCGCACCTGTGTGACCAGCCTATGATCATGATGCTGGTGACAGATATGCTGCAGGTAAGCCACGTGGTAACAGTTCCGTATGTGGCACATAACCCACTACTTTTCCTATTCACTGGTTACAATCAGGTGTTTCCAAGCATGATCAGCCCCTGCCTCATTGTAGTCAATTTTTTAAGATGACCACAATATGTGATACCTCACAATTCACTGTCATGGAAGTCATCGCCTGATATGCAGTGAAGATACTACAAGGTTAATTCATTTATAAGAACAGCAGTTAAACTAATGAATCAATTTTCAGGCGGTACAGGTGGGGGGAAATTTTGGTAATATGACTGTTTTAAATCAAAGGAGTATTCATAATTTGTATTAATTCATATCAGTAAAGTCTCTATACCCAAAATAAATAATAATTTGCAAAACTGTGAAAAAAAGATACGCAAAGTGTTTAAATATTTATGACAGACACACAAATTTCTACAAGCATTTGCTAATTAGAGAATAATAAACTAGTCACAACAAGTTAAGCACAGTTTACATGTACCCGCATATTTTCAACAAATATCAAAGCCATGACTTTCCAATTGGGAACAGATTTATTTCATAATCTTGTTCAAACGTACATTGAATTTCATTGTGATCGCACAAACGGTTTGGGATATACAGACAATTAAACAGAGGAGGGGTCGAAATCAAAGTTTGCCAAATCTGTCCAGTTCACCAAATCATTTCAATAATGGGTGTGACCACCCCGATTGGCGAGACATTCCATGCAGCGTCTCCTCATCGAGTAGACCAGTGTTCTGATGACCCTCTGTGGGATTCCCTGCCATTCCAGTTGCAGCATTCGGAAGAGATCCTGACGGTCCCTGGAAGGTGGATGGTTCTCCTTTACACGTCTCCCCAACTCATCCCAAAGATGCTCGATGGGATTGAGGTCGGGACTATACGCCGGGAAGATCATCCTGTTGATACCGGCCTGCACAAGGAATTCTAAGGCCACCCGGGCTCTATGTGGCCGAGCATTGTCGTCTTGGAAGACTGCCATGGGTCCGATTCGTTGCATGGTTGGAACAACGAAAGGCGCCAGTATTTCATCCCGATAGCGGAGGCCTGTGAGGTTTCCGTCAATGTGGTAGAGTGGTGTCTTGTGGTGGAGGCTGATGGCACCCCATACCATAACAGATCCTCCCCTGAAGGCCCGGGTCTCACGAACAGCTGCATCAATGTAACGTTCACCAACACGCCTCCAAACTCTAGTTCGGCCATCATTGTGTTCAAGACAAAACCGCGACTCATCCGAAAAGAGGACCTGAGACCACTGTTGTTGGTTCCATCTCGCATGACGTTGGCAGAAAGCTCGGCGAGCCAGCTTATGGGCTGCTAGCAGTCGTGGTCGCACAGCTGGATGACGTGATCTGAGGCCAAAGTGGTGAAGACGGTTTCGTATGGCTTGACGGCTGAGGATGGTGTTAGTTGCCCTACGAAGCTGCCGTTGGATGCTGGTTGAGGTGGCATCCCGCTGTAGTAGGACCTGCCTCTCGATGAACCGATCTTCTCTTGGAGTCGTCTGCCTAGGCCGACCTGACCGTGGCCTCTCTTCAACGCTGTTGGTCGCCCTAAAATGCTGGTTCAGTCTAACAATAACTGAATGATGCACATCAAGTCGTCGCGCCACTTCAGCCTTGGCAATGCCATCTTGCATCCACGCAATCGCCCTGGTTTTGTCAAAGGTGCTAAGTTTTCTTCTTGGTGGCATGGTGAGAAACGGGCTGACAGTAACCAAGCCCGCGCTTATAAAGCATAAGGAAGGGGCATAAAACTCACTCGAAAGACTGCTCTTGCACGGGTATAACGAATTTTTCATTTTACACATCTTGTGTCGCCAGCAAGCTCACTGCAAAACAGGCACATTTACCGCAACTTTGCACTTTTTATCCCGCGCGGCAACGAGGTCACCAAGACCCCCATGCGCACTACAAGTTGCCACAGGCTCGCCCAAACACTGCTGTTTGAGATTCCATCACTGGTTGCCGCATAACAAAAAGAAAATAATGTTTTCTGAAGGAATGGATCAGCCCCCTGTGTCCAAGGACCTGTGCTTAACTTGTTGTGACTAGTATATTAATTGACTGAATGATGAATGAGAAATATGCATGAGTTTGTAATTTGAGTGTGACTCACAAAGATACTGCTAAATAAATGCCTGATGTCATTTAAAGTAACAACACTTTACTAGCACTCTGCGTACTAAACTTAAAAGAAATGCTTACCTCCATTTCCAATGCAGAACTGTGCAACTGCAAACTGGCGAGATCTGGATAAAAAATTAGAAAGCTGTTAGAAAATGACCGTGTCAGGTTATGATGGGCTGATAGTACCAATACTACTACTTAATAAGATGCATGTACTTGGATGGCTGATCAGGCTGATGGTACGGTAGTTTTGGCATAGTTGTAGGTTGCCTTTCTTCGGAGAGTGATGATCAGGGACTGGGTCCAAGGTGTTGGCCACTCACCTGTCCGCCAGATCTTATTGCAGATGATGAGTAACATATCTATCATGGCCTCTCCTCCTGCCTGGACCAGTTCTGAGGGAATGTTGTCCATTCCTGCCGACTTGCCTTTCTTCAATGATTTTACTGCAGCTTCAACTTCTTCTCGCACGATGGGGTAGCTGTCGTTGTTGGTTGGTGGAGGAACGTCTAGCACCTTGGGATCTCCTGTTGTTGTGAGTGTGTAGGCTTTTTTGCTGTATTTTTCTGCAGGTTTGCTTCGATATCTTGGCATTGTTCTTCAATCCATGTTTCCTTTGCTTTCCTCATGCCTTCTTTAACTTGTTGGTTGGCTTTTCTGTATAGTTTAGCACCTTCATCTACACAGCGACATGCAAATTAGCATGACCTCGAGGGAAGATGGTTGACAAACCTGGCTTGATCTGACAACTCAGAATCGAGTTCAAATGCAGTTGTAATTTGTTGAAAAATACAGTGCTACAGCTAAAACAGAAATCGACCTATTCATTGCTGGTCTCGGTCTGCGAACGCAAACCTTGCTGGGCTGAAACTTGCACAGCGTTCTGTTGTATGTATGAGGCCTACTGCAGTACTGGCGTCGGCACATTCCGACGTTGTTTTGCTGATGCGCAAGTACAGAACCTCGTATAAAAAGTTCTCGTACCACCGTATTTTACATCAAACTGATTTCATATTACACATATGTATAGAAAAATGCATGTACAATTGAATGCTGCCGACGAGAAGTTTGAGAAATGGCGACTTGCCTGCAAACTTTCCAGATGAAAAGAAGCAAAACTTTCGTAGCGTCGGTCCCAGCTCCAAAATGGCACCCAAGCGTCTCGTCGCGTTTATACAATCTGTTTCACTAATTCTCATTGGCTGCAAAATTACAATGTGATTGGTTCACAAATATAGCCGTACGGACCAAAATAGTGAAGCGCCCGAAAAAAATGCGATTCAGAACGCATACCATATTCGCGAGTGCACTCGAAACGCGGATTTTCGACTTTCTCACCAAATAACTAATTCAATTTTCACTCAAAGTAAATAAAAAGACACTCATTGGAATCTTTATTCATTTCTTATTCACATTAGGCTAAAAATAAGAACGAAATACCGACTAAAGAGATGATAATACTTGATTCAACTGAAGACCCCCCTGATTTCGTGGCCGGCCCCGGTTTTTACCATTTTTTGCTACCACAAAATCGACGTCGCGTTTCGGTTCGCATGGCATTGCTACTTTAAATGTTTTTCTTCCCTCTTTCTCTTCTTCTCCTCCTCTTTCTCTTTCTTCAGTTTTGCCCTCTGCTCTTTCTTTTCCTCCATTTTCTTTCTCTTCACTTCAGCTTCCTGTTCTTTTTCTTTCTTTCTCTCCTCTCGTTTCCTTTTCCTTTCAGCTTTCTCTCTCTCCTCTTCTTTCTTTCTCTGTTTTTCCAGCATTATCTGGCGGTGCTCCACACCACTGATGGGGCATGGCATTGCTGAGGAGGTCTTCTTTTCTTCACTTCCTTTTTCTAAAAAATGTGGGCAGTATGAGGAATTCGTCAATAGATTTCTGCACTGGAGGTCCTGAAGCAGAGGGCGTTTGTGAGGCAGGCTGCGATGACAGGGGCAGAGGTGATGGGGCAGGCTGTGATGACAGGGGCACAGGTGATGGGGCAGGCTGTGATGACAGGGGCACAGGTGATAGGGCAGGCTATGATGACAGTGGCACAGGTGATGAGGCAGGGTGTGATGGCAGGGACAGTGGTGATGGGGCAGGCTGCAGGACTTTCTCCGACATCTTCCAGTCATCATACACTGGGTCCTCTACGTCGTACATCTCCTCATACTGTTTCATAAACTTTCGTGTTGTTTCTTCCCCTAGAGAGAAGTTTAAGTTGAAAATATTGATGAGGTTGGAGACAGCAGCTGCAGATGGAACAGGAATGGAGCACTGGGGCTCAGGCGTTGATGAAGAATGCTGAGAGGCTGGGGTTGCTGTGGAACAGGTGGGGGAGCAGTGGTGACAGAAGACAGCTGCCTGAGTCTCTGTGAAGAAGACGATTTGGGAGAAGTGACTGGAGCAGTGCTGGAGAAACTGCTGCTTGGATTAAGCTTGTCAGAGTTGAGCACAGCCTCAGGATTGAAAGGGTAGATTCCCGATTTGGCAAAACCTTTGAAGGCAAGCTCTGGCTGTGCCGTGATGTCCCAAACTGTCTTCAGGGTGCGGGCAAACGTGCGCATGGTGACGCTCTCTCCAGTCTCATACTGGAATTTCCTCACAGCTTCACTCCATGTGGGTTTGATGGCCCCAAAGAATGCCTGATCAAGTGGCTGGATGAGGTGACTGGCGTGCGCCTTCAGGCAGTACAGAATCACGCCATTTTCCTCACACAGAGTGCTGATGGCCAAGGAATGATGGCTAGAATGGCCGTCAACAAACAGCACCACTGGACGTTTTTCCCCCAAATTTGGGATGAAAACATCTCTCAGATAGCTTAGGAACACATCCTTGGTGATCCAGCGATTTTGGGTCTTCTGGAAAAAGGCCCTGTCGAATCCCTCCAGAGCATTGAAACGAGGGTCTCTGGAGTAGGGGGAGATCAGGAGTGATGGAATGAAATGACCCAAGGCAGAGGAACAGGCCAACACTGTCACCTGCTGCCTTGTACCACTTGTGACGGAGTATACATGTTTGGCTCCAGTCATGCTTATTACTTTTTTGGTTTTTGGACAGACGTTGAACCCGCTTTCATCAGCATTGAAAATTCGCTCAGGGGAAGTGAGCAAAGAGGGATCGATGGCATCAAGATACTCCTTCATCTGGTGAAACCACTTATCCAGCCCATCTTTTGTCACCACTGCTCTCTCCCGGCCAAGTGCTTGGCCCATTCTCTCTCCAACCTCTGGGTGCCTTTTAAAGAATGCCAGCGTCCAGACCTTTCCAGGACGATTCTCTTTGAAGACCGTCTTGGCCCCTCTGGCATCAAGGATCTTCTTGACGGTGTCTTTTAGATCATCTTTGGTCCGACCAAAGCCCCTTCTCGACAGCTCCTTCAGCCAGCCGACGAGCTTCCTTTCCTCCTCCTCTGACAGGACCGTTTTGGGAGCTGCCTTCATTGGTCTCCTTCCCCTCACCTTGTCCCCAAGACTGGCGTAGGGGATTCCAAAGGCTTTGGAGGCGCCATTCAGGGACATCTGCTTGGCCCTCACCAGCTCCACATCCTTTCCACCTGCTCCTGCGTGTAGCATTGCGATGCCATTTCAGCAAAAACTGTTGAATAGAAACAGAACAGGAACAAAATACAGTTACATATTTATTTAACAAGTGAAAGACAAACAAAGCAAGAGCTCTTACAAACATGCATTAACCATAGAAGCGCCCTGTGTAAACTCTCCCAGTGCCAGGGCTTTTTTGGCTATTTTCACCATGTACTTTAAAAAGGCTTGGTGTGCCTTTCTTTGAGCAGCTATACCAGTAAAGTTATATATTTTTGGAAAGATAATTGAATAAACTTTTCAATGGTATAACTTTTTCTATGTTCGGAGCTATATAGTGGTCACATGACCTTGCTATAATGAAAATGGCGACTAATTAGTTTTCTTCGTTATACTTTCAACAGTCTGAGCATCTACATACTTCATCAAAAAACAACATAATCATCATCAGCAGATAGCAAATTTAATTACCTTTCCAACCATATACAGTCAAACACGCTTAAGCCGAACTCGCCCGGGGAATGAAAAATCGTTTCGCTTATCCGAGTTTGTGCATATCCGAGTTCGGATAAGCCAAACCTTTCCCGAGAAATTACCCTGCAGTTCGGCTTAAACGAGTTTTTTCAGAATAAGTTGTAAAATCACTTGGAATGTTTGTAAAAAAATTTTGTTTAAAGAGAATATCTTTGCTTCCCTTTGCAACTGAAACATCGATAATTTTGCGAAAGTTTGTAGACGTGTATGCTGCTTTTCTATCGATTTCACTCCATTTCGTTCACCCGGTAAAAACAGAACAAAGCTCGAAATTTAAAACCAGTAACTGGTGTTATTTTCCTGAAAGCTACGAGACACTAGCACTCGTATTAGTATATTGACCAGAACTTAAAATTTATTACTGGCTGTACTTCCTGAAACATAGGCAAATTTTGAGATATACTCAAAAAATGAGAGAGACACGGGTCAAGCTTATTCACTCCTGAGACTAGTAACACAGACAAAACTCTCTCTCTCTCTCTCTCTCTCTCTCTCCTCTCACTCTCACTCTCACTCTCACTCTCTCTCTCTCTCTCTCTCTCTCTCTCTGTGCGTGTTGTGTGTGTGTGTGTGTGTGTGTGTGTGTGTGTGGTGTGTGTGTGTGTGTGTGTGTGTGTGTGTTTAAAATGAATATGATCAAAATAGTGACAAGTTACAAGTGCTTTCTTCAGTGGGGCTTTATTAATACCTCAAAGCCAACTGTAAAAATAAATGGTGAAAACAGTGACACATCTCAGAAACAAAACCAAAGATTCCACAAGCATCTACGCTTTTGTTAAAAGGATTCCAAGTAAATCATAATAAATGTAATGTTTAATGAAACCGTCTTCCTTAAAGAAAGAAAAGAAACAAAATTAGACAATTTGTCTCTGTGGTCATAAATCAAGATCAAATCTCCGTAAACATATATTGTAGGCAAATGTTTTCTTTCGCTGCATGTTTATTGTGGTTTGATCTTCACCACTCGCTCAAAATGAGCACATACATTCCTCAGGTAGATTTGCTCTTCACAAAGATCTCTTCCTTCGATTGGAAAAAGAGGTTTGTATGAGAGCCACTTCTTTGTGAACACTGCAACAGTTGTTTGGAACATGGTGGCAGCCGCATGGATTTCAACGTCGGACCCCCAAGAGTTAGGTCTGAGGGTGTTGGCAAGAAGATAATTGCCAATACTGGTGCCCACATAGCCTGAGAATGGTTTCTCGTTCTGCAGCATGAAGTCGATGAGTTTGGCACGAATTTCTTCGTGGAGGTCCTGTGTGCCACACACTTCCAGACTAAGTGCACGATAAAAACAATTCCCGTCCCCAACTATTGTGTCTACCTGAAGGGGGTCTGTAAGCAGCTCAGAGCAAGATCTTTTAGGTAGATTACACAACAACGGAAGACCATGGAGTCTCGACTGTTCCTGTCGCCAGGCACGGTTTGTTGGCACAAATGCCTCTCTCGTAGCCGCTTCTTGGAAAGTGATCTGCACCTCATCAGTCTCTTCTTCAGCCGAATCAGTTAGAAAGCTTTCTTCATCCACTTCAGTTTCATAGCCGTATTCCTCCCTCTCACGTCTCAGTTGTGTAGCTGTCATTCTCCATTCCTGTTCCTCCCATGTCTTCGAATTCTTCCTTCTCAGTTGTGAAGCTGTATTCCTCCGTGTCAGACATGCAATTGTCATCTTTTGCCCAAGCGTCTCCCAGGCAGCTGTCTTGTTCTACTTCAGTTTCTTTACGTCCTGGTGCGCTGTACTCCTTCTCAGAACACTCACCATCTGCGTCAGACATACTTGCATGTTTTGTCGTGTCTCTGTCGCATGGTGTCTCATCGAACTCACCCTCTTCTTTACCTGTATCATCACAACAGCGCCCATCATCTCGGTTTGTTGGGTTTCATCCGGCAAGTCTTTCTGTTCAGTTTTCTGGAAGAATTGCGGGATAGTTGTCTGAGTCCCCAAATTAATGAGATGCTTGTGTAAGGTTTCAGTGAATGATGTCAATGCCTGTGAGACAGGATGCCCCGGCACAAACACTTGCATGCAGTAGAGATCAACTTTTTGGAGGGAATCCAGCAAGTCTTTCCGGCTGATGATGGGTGTGGGGTCTGCCTCATCGTCACTGTTCTGCTCGGTTGTTTCTTCACCCACGGACCAGGACATGTCAGACTTCTGGACATCCTCATCCACGTTGACATACTCTTCAACGTCTATGTCAAACTCTGCCAAAAATCTGTCTCTAAGTGACTGGGGAATCGTGCTGTCATCATCCGAGTTGAACGAACTGTCGTGACTTGGAGTCACTGGATCGAAATTTGCTTTTCGAAAGCAGTTGGCGATGGTTCTTGTTGTAACGTGTCCCCATGCTTGCTTCAGAGTAGTCAAGGCATCAAGAAGAGTGATTTGGAAGTCTCCACTTGGTAGTCCAGAATCAATGTGCGCGATCAATTTCACCACCATCGCTGTTCGATAGTGAACTTTTATGTTCTTGATGATGCCCTGATCTAAGGGCTGAAGTTCACTTGTAGCATTTGGGGCTAGAAATAAAAGTGCTGTTGCTTTCAGTTGAGCTTGCACATTTCTGTCATGAGCAGAACAATTATCCAGCACAAGCAAGACTTTACGGTTTTGTGCGTGCATGGAATTGTCAAAGTTGATGAGCCATTCGGTGAAGAGCTCTGCTGTCATCCATGCTTTTGCGTTGCCGGTGTATTTCACTGGTGGCGACTTCATGCCCTTGAAGCATCTTGGGTTTTTCGAACGGCCGATTGTGAAAACTGGCAGTTTCTCTGTTCCGTCCATATTTGTTGCCACGAGGAATGTCAATCTTTCTTTCGATTTGTTGCCCCCAAAGCATTTTTCGGTTTTGAAGGCAAGAGTTCTCTCTGGGAGTAGCTTCCAGAACAACCTGATTTCGTCAACATTGAACACGTCTTTTGGGTGGTATGAAGCGATTTTGGGTTTGAGAATCTCCTCTACCCATGCGTCGGTGACGCTTTCATCGACAGCTTTTCTTTCACCGGACATCATTTTGCACATGATATCATGTCTTCGTTTAAAGCGATGCAGCCAACCTTCGTTGCATTTCCAGTTTGCATGTCCTAGTTTTCTTGCTATTTCTGAGGCCTTTTCCATCAAGATATTGCCAGTGATTGGGACATTTGCCGCGCGAGCAACTGAAAACCATTCCAGAAGGGCCATGTCAACGCTTTCCTTCTGGCATTTCCGTTGTCGTCTCTGTTGACCAGACACTTTTCCAGAGAAAAAGAGCCGTTTATACTTCTCCCTATCTCTCGTGATACCCGACAGAGTGCTTTTGGGAATCATGTGCTCTTCGGCAATTATGGTCTTTTTCTTTGTCGGGTTTGATTCAACCTCATTGATGATGTCGATCTTTTGTTTAGCGTGAGGGTTCGCGTTTTCGGTTTCTTTGACATTTCTGATTCGGCTTCGATATCTGAAAACACACACACAGGAGCAAGTTATTGGCGTATGACATAACCTAATCACACACACACACACACACACACACACACACACACACACACACACACACACACACACACACACACACACACACACACACACACACACAAATGCGCACGCATTACTGTACGCACAAATCAATGCACGCTCCACTTCGTTCCTGCCCTCCACCCGCACCCCCTCCACTCCACCCTCACACACACACACACACACACACACACACACACACACACACACACACAAATATGCGCGCTTCTATACGCACAAGCCAATGCACGCTCCATCCCCCCCCCCACCCCCCTCCCCCTCACACACACAAGCATTCCACACACACACACACACACACCCACACACACACACACACACACACACACACACACACACACACACTGGGAGACTGCATGTTACACACTCCCTCCCCTACACACGCCAAAAGAAACAATCGTGCACGCACAAAACTAAGCCCGAGCTCATATCCTTTCGACTAGCCCATAAACCCCGCCAATCGCAAATCTCCCAAGGTTACCTTTCGACCTGCCCCTCCCCTGTGCCCCTCCCTCGGCCATCCCATCTCTAACCCTGAACCCACCACCTAATTCACGCACGCAAACTTACCACTCTTACTGTCCAAACAATGGCGCCTGCAAAACATGTGGCACGCGTCATCAGTTTCCCGCATACTCAAAAAACAGGTGACGTGTTCGTTTCCGTAGGATAATTATAGCCATGACGAAATATGTTTATCTTCCCGACATGCTTTTCAAGCAAAAAAAAAAAAAAAAAAGACTCTCCGACAGTGTTTAAAGTTTGGCTTATCTGTCAAAATCATGTTTGAGATGTCCGTGTTTGAGTTAGCTATTTTTTGACAGAGTTTGGCTTTTCCGAATTAGAAATAGTCTTACAAAGAGGGGGGTCTGGTGGGGAATTGGTTTTGGTTTCATATATCCAAGTTTTTTGCTTAAGCGTGTTTCGTTTAGGCGAGTGCGACTGTATAACTTTACCATCTTTCTTCAATTATGACCAGCTGTATGCATGATTTCTGACCATACCCATAGATGCCAAGTAACGGAAAAAATTGTCCCGTGTTCACCATATGCTTTCTGCAGTATGGTATGACTTTGTTTTGATAGTTATGCCAATGAAGTTATATATCTCTGGAAAGGTAATTGAATAAACTTTTCAATGGTATATCTTTTTTTATGTTTGGAGCTATGTGGTGGTCACATGATCTTGCTATAATTAAAACGAATGCTAATTAATTTTACTTTGTTATGCTTTGTACTGCCAATGCATCCATTTAGTTCACCAAAAATCAAAATCAGCCTAATAGTGAGATAGCAAATTCAATTAACCCTCCGCATGGCAGTGTAAACTGCCATATTGGCACAGTGTATTTCACTGTATTCAGTAACTACTGGAAAGCCTGATTTTTTGACAGAAGTAATTTGTAGAACATATGCATGTTATATATTTTCTTGAAGCTTATTGAATTCTCTATTGATTGTGATATATATCAGGTTGTTTTTGTCAATGTGGTGGTCATGTGACCCAAGATGGCCGCCTACTTTGCCAGTAATTTTCGATAAATATATGGAGACCACCTCATTTCCTGAAAGAAAAAAAATTATTATAGACAAATGAATTATGCTAAGTATTAGAAAAATATGTAAACTTTCAGAAAAAAATAAGTCTGGCTTTGAAATGTTCACTGTTTTTATTGTATAAATTGCAATAAAGGACTACTGGAGAATTTTTCGTTTGACTTTTTTGGCTGTCTCTGTGTCTTCCTCAGCTACTGATCATTACAAACACCAAATTATGACACAAAATACCTTGTGCCATGGATCAAACCCTTCCTGTCCCCTTGGTATTTCATGTACATCATTCACATGAAACATCCTTGAGATTAGTAGGAAAAACCTCTCGGACATTGTGGCATTGAAAAATGGGGTCTGCTGTGACGGTCTGGTTGTCCAGTAACGTTGCAACTTTGTCTTTCTAATCAGTCCCATGTTCAGACACAAACCAAGGAATTTTTTCATGTCAACAACAGTCATTCCATTCTCAGGCCAGTGCCTGAACCTACTTCGGGTGCTGTCCCAACCAACGAACAAGTTCAGGACTGTCAAGAAACAAACGAGCGTAAACGTTTGTTTCCCTCACCAAATGTACGAACATGGCGTTGTCAAAAAACATACTGAAATAGTCAATTGGATCTCCGTTTACAGGTGCATTTGGAGGTCCTGGATTCCTAACTCTAAATTCTGGAATATCCCTTGCTTCATTTACGGGTGATTCGACAATAACCCAGTCGGGTTGCATCGGCACAGCAATGTTTACAGCACAACCCTCACCCACATCCTCACCTTCAGCCACGTGCCGACGTGGTCCGATTCGTTCGCTTCAGTTGAGTCGCTGTCACTTTCTGATTCCTTTCCTATGTCAAAATCACTGTCATTATCACTAGCTGGTTCATCTCTTTCATTTTCATGTTCTTCTCCCTCCTCCAAAGGTTCTTCTCCGCCGATATTTGCCGCAAAAGTGTCAAAAAGCCCAGGTCGAGCAGCTCGTTCCGCCATCTTGGTGATTTGCGTAAAGTGGTGCAAACTAACCATACTCGGAACAAAAATTCTCATTGGAGCTAGCATTTGGCTCTACACTGTGAAAGATCAACCATCTGACCAATCACAGAAAGATCAACCATCTGACCAATCACAGAACGCGTTTCAAAGCCGAAACCGAAAGCGCGATGACGTAGTAGGCGTCCAAATAAATGGCCGACTTGATCGGCCCATGCAATCACAGAAGTGGAAAAGAGCCGATCTAATCGGCCTGACACATATTTAGGGTTAACTTTCCAACAATATATAATTTTACCAACTTTCTTCAAGTATATCCCACTGCATGCATAATTTCTAAGCATACCCATAGACCGTAAAGCATGCAACGAAAACAACACAAAAAATAAACACACAAAGAAACATTACTCTGATCCCTGATTTGTTTGTACTTTTATTGTGACTGAATGAGTGAATGCAGGGTGAGTGAGACATCACAGCCACCACAATACACATTCACTTACTTATTCATGATCATCAGGGGCACTCCGCTTCCTCCGCAGATGCTTCAGGTTGTCCCAATGTTCGTGCTGAGGCTCACACTTCTCATGAAATACCACCCCACAGTCAGGGCACCACCTTCTGGACCTTCTCCTTTGTTCTTTGGTAGAGCACACAGCACACGGCATCTCCTTCTTCCCCTCCAAGAGCACAAGGTGGTGTTTTCTGGGGGCAGGCGTCACTGTGAACCTGGCACAGGCTCTTCACCACACTGATGATGAAACTCTTCTTGTCCATCACTGGGCCCACTGTTTTCAGTTTGAACAGTTCATAGGCGTTGAGCAGAGCGATGTCCAGAAAATTGCGGAAGATTTTAACCCAGTACCTGTGGGTTGCCCTCTCGCCCGCGTAATGGTACAGTTTGCTGTGGCTCATGTCTACCCCTCCCATGTATGCGTTGTAATCAAAGATCACCAAAGGCTTGGTCTTTTCCTTCCTCCTAACCTGCTGTGTCTCCATCCATGCCAGATGGTTTGTTGAAAGGAGAGCAACGGGCTTTCGCTGTTGTTTCTTTTTACGAAAAGTCATCCCTAGCATGCAACCCTTCCTCATAAACCTACACTCCCCAACCTGCATCCCGTTTGACATCTCCTTGGGGAAGCCCTTCGCATTATTCAGCACAGTCCCTATCAGAGAGACCCCTTTCCCCCACAGAGCCTCAGCCAAGGCAGGCTTGGTATAGAACCTGTCTGTGTAGAGGCAGTATCCCTTGTTGAAGAGTCGACCTGCCTCCATCAGCTCCAACACCACAGCATGCGCCTGCCCCTCTCTACACTGCAGGTCGAAGTCCTTCCCGGCATACATAGCGATGTGGATAACATAACCATTCACATCACATAGTTTGAACTTCTTGATGCCAAATCTAGAATGTCGCTTGTTCTTCAGATACTGGATGTACACTGTTCTGTTCTTCATCCCAACAATGCTTTTGTCAATCGACACTTTCCTTGATGGTACGTAGTACCGCTTGAAACTTTCGTTGAGGCTGTCCAGCACAGCCCTCACCTTCACCCATGGGTCAAAGCCTGGCTCCCCTCTCCTCTTCTCTGTCCTGCTATCATTGATGTGCAGGAGTCTGTTAATGAGTTCAAAAAAACTCCTGCCCATCACACGACGAAAGAAAGGTGTTTCCATCACAGTGTCAGTACTCCAGTAGTCTTTGATGGCCTTCTTCTTCAAACAGTCCCATGGCTATGAGCAGACCCAGGTACTTTGTCGGGTCACTCGACTGAATCCCCCCCTCTGGCCACCTGTGGAATCGTGACTGACTGTGGTCAGCCACCACTGAATCATGTCAGCAGATCCGAAAAAAAACTCTGCATATCCGTTGGTTTCTGTCAGGATCAGTCGCAGCAGGGCCTCAGTAAAAAACAAACAAAAAAATTGATAGGGGGTCCGACAGCCTTCAGGGATGTTGAAGTCCAGTAGAGCTCAGCAGCAGCATCTTCTTCAGGTGCATCCACGTTCTGCCACTCAGAGGGGCATGTCAGTGGCAGTGTCACCAGCGTGCGATGGATTGAAACACAAAAAAAAACGGTCAAAAATCAACTCAGCAGGTCGAGTTTGGTATCAATAGAAAGCTGAGAGCAGAAGCGACGCAGTTGTGGCGTCCCGGATGTTAGCAAAGGGAAACTCGCGAAAACGAAACTACAGTTAAATCGGCATTCAGCGTGGCTGGCGCTGTGGAAACACCGGCGCCGCCGATCTTATCCGCGCCTGGCGCTTCTAGGATTAAAAGGGAATTGACGATTCAATCAAGGCAATCTCACATGACCTTCAGTTGCACTTTTCACAAAAAAACCTCTACATCCATAGCTTCAATGTCTTGCTGGGACTTCCCACTCAAATCAGTGTGACTCGCACACTCACCATGCCACCAGCTGTCACACAATGCACACTGCACTTGCACTTTCGCCCTTGTGTCAGTCTGACATTTCTCACACAGCTCATTCACTTCCTCCACCAGATCGTCAGAGTCATCATTGAGCACTAGTTCATCACCACTATCAGATCAGTCTGTCTCCTCCGTTTTCTGCGTTTGGGAAGCAGACAGGAGTGCCTTTAACCCTTTCAGTACTGCAGACCGGTTTACCGGCCCAGCTTGTTACTACCCTTCAGTCCTATGAGGAGGAAAACCGGCGCGCTCATACATTCCCTTAATTCCTGGGTTTCTGGGGTGAAAAAGAGTGCAAAACGGGTATTTGAGTAAACCCGATCGAGGTTGTTCGAGCGGAGTATGGAATATTAAGTGTTATATACCGTTGTGTGCGGAACTGAACGTAGATTTTCTTTAAAGCCATCAGTTTGAATTTGAGTGCACGCTGTTTGTGATGGGTGACGACAAATATGACAAATACCGTGTCACATGTAAACAGTTAATGACAAATTACGCAAACAGGTAACTAAACAAAACAGAAGCATGCAGACATGTGTTTACTTACAGTTTGATGTCCCCCACTTGTGTAGAACGAGTATCCGATCACAGAACAAGATATCCAGTCACAAATTGTCATTATGTAATCATTGTCACAACTATTATGTCAGTTTCATTCTAAAAAAACAAAAACAGCTATGCTAAAAAACTGATGTGGAGTTCTGATCAACCAAGACACAGAAACACTATGCTTTGTCTATGAATATTCTTCTGCTATACATGTATATACATGTCCGTTGTGTGTATGTGTCCTTTGTCACTGTCACACATAGGTAACATGGGTGTGGTAGATCTTGTAACAGTCATATTGGTTGCAACAAAGGTACACCTGGCACTTTTTACACATCATGTTGTCTTTCTTTCTTTGAAGGGGTTGTCCCTATCAGACACTCCAGGGTGCAGTCTCTTGTAGTTTTTGTGTCGTGCCAAACATACCTGACACCTGTGGTCTGTCCCCTTACCTTTGACGGGCCAGTGGTCCATGCGGTCAAGACGGGGGTCGTTTGCATGGACTTCACTTCTTGGTTTTCCAGTGGGTGCTTTCTCCATATACTGTCCCTGCACTAGTTGATGGACCAGATCTAACCTGAAGGACAAAAAGTCGCGTTTGGTGACATTGCCGACTTTGTGATCGATGACGTGACCCTCAATGACATAAGCATTATAGACGCTTGTCTCCATCAGTTTTCTTTCCACGCGCCTGTACCATTTCATGGTCTTTTTTGCCTTGTTTTGTCTGGTCATCTGATCCAGTTTGTCAACTCCACCCGTATATTGTGCATATGCGGTGACTGTCGGAGGACATGGGAGTTGAACTTCTCTTCCGTCTTTTCTCTCCTGGTGACAAACTGTGGCTCCTCCGCTTCGGGGCCATGGGCGGTAGACAAGTAGTACACCATGCGCTTATCTTTCCATTTGTTTTCACGATGTCCTCAGGGTAACCCAGTCGGTTTGGTCGTATGGTCCCACACAGGTACGTTTTCCGGCTGGCCAGTTATTTTGCCAATACTGGTGACGTGTAAAAGTTGTCAGTGTAAATTATGTGGCCAAAGTTGTGAATGGGCTTAGTGAGACCAATGACAACCCGAGCACTGAGACCCATCAGTCGATGTACTTGTGGCCCATGCTTTCCAGTGTATACTTCCAGGTTGAAGCAGTAGGCAGTGACAGCATCCGCACACACCCACAACTTGATCCCAAACTTCACAGGCTTCTCTTTCATGAACTGCTTGAAGCCAAGCCTACCTTTGAACGGGACCATGGCTTCATCAACTGTAACATGCTCGTGAGGTACATACTCATTCTGAAAATTCAATCTCACTGTGTTCAGGATGTATCGGATTTTGTGTAGCTTGTCATTCCCATTGACAGGTGTCTGCCGATCAACAAAGTACAGGTAACGCCTTATCTGGAAAAACCTGTCCCGACTCATCACCTGTCCAAATCAAGTGTGCAGGAGGTAATGGTCTCCTCCTTGGTGCCAATAGTGGTGGTCCCGATCCAGTTTGATAATGTCCTGCATGATAGTCAGGCCGTAGAATGCTTTCAGTTCATCCTCCGTCAGCAGTTTCCATTCACCTTTGTGTTTTTCTGGTTCCTCTGCTATTCGCCGTCTTGCATTTTCATTCGCAAATGCTACCAAATCTTCAAACACTTTGTCTGTGTAGTACAGTTTGAAACATTCCAGAGGTGTAATCGAACTGTCTATCACCCGCATGGGGCCCGCTCGCCTTGAGTAGAATGGACGAATATTTTCATCCTGTGGGGGTGGAATGTACTCCCCACATGTCCATTCAAACCGCGGGCGCCGGTGGTAAAAAAGTGGCAAATTTTCGTCATCAAGTTCATCACCACTTTCACTATCACTTGCACGGTTCACAACTACATTCAGCTCCTCTCTTTCCTCTTCATTTAACTCGAACAGGTCAAAATCGTCTAAATTCTGATATAAATCGTCGTCAGAAAACTGGTCAGCGTCATCGTCCTCCATTCTGTACCAGAGAAGTGACAGAGAAAGTGAGTGCGTGCAGAAGTAACCCCAAGTCTAAAAACAAAGAAGCTAGGAAGTTGGGAAACTTTCCCACGGGAAGGGGTGGTCAGTATTTGCCTTATCATAAACAGTTCTCCCGAATCCCATTACTTCCAGCTGGCCGCTGGAAGGGGAGACATAAACAAGCCCCCCCTGGTGCCGTTAAGTGTTAACAGATACCGCTACCGCCGGTTTTCCGGCTTGCAGGTCTGAAAGGGAGAAGCTGGGAGAGGAATTCAGGAAAAGGGAAGTAATCGTCAGCAGATATTCAGTACTGAAAGGGTTTCTTGCATCCCAGCGAGCTCGTAACCCTAGCACGGCTTTGCCGCCCCTTCTTTTAGTCTGGCCGGGAAGGGAAAAGTTAGTCAGAGCCTGACCCCGGGTCACGTTTATCTCTGCTGCTATGCCGCTGCGCGATGCTGCTGCCGCGCCGAGTTTTAGCACCCCCCTTTTTGCCCTTATTTCTTTCTGCTCCCCAAAGTTAAGTTATGGTGCATGGTCTCATGATAAAGTTGAAAAGACAATGCTCACATTGCTACCAAACATGCAGGATTAACTCACTGACTGCCGGGCCCTCGCAGCTTGATTTATGCGCGGCTGCCGGGGTTTTTTGGGTGTTATAAAAAAATTGTAAAAGAAAAACTATTTGTACTTAGAGACTTGAAATTTGGTGTGCTATTTAAATGTGATATTATGCTCCTGTCAAACAACTTTACAATAGCTTTGACAGTTTTTTTTAAATGATTTTTTGAAAAATGGCAAATTTTCGACAAAAAAATAAAAACATGAAATCATCATATCATTGTTCATTGTTGTTTGTTTAGTTAAGTTGTGTTGTGTTTTTTGTTCTTATTGATACAAATAACAATCAAACACACATAACAGACACTTACAACACCAAATTTAACATTTTTTTTACCTTAGATGTGATAATTTTTCTGGGTATGGAAGTCTTTGAAACAGGGTTTGTCCAGGCAAAGAGCGGTTTTGCACATGGGGCACCACCACTTGGTCTCCACACGCTTTCTAGACTTTTTGTCTCTGTTTGGGTCCATGAGAGATCTATCCCTGCACACTTTACAGTCTCTAGCAGGGTTTTTCTTGGTTGGGGTGGGTGGGATGGGTTCTGGGAAATGCTTCCCCACAAGGCGGTCAAAAGACGCAGCAGCAGCAGAAGGTCAAGGGGCTTGCACAGTCGCAACAGGTTCCTCGTCACCAACAAGTTTGTTTTTCAGGTCTTCAGCAAGTGTGGTGAGAAATTTATGAAGTTTCCAGGTTTTTTTCTTTTGTTTTTTCAACAAGAGGTTGTGTAGAATGTGGCTTGCACTAATGACAGTATGAAGAGGTGCATGAATAATTTTTTCCACCATTTCAAGCTGCGACGACGCAGTGGTATGTAAGCATGAAACTGATCACTTATATCGCAGCCACACACGTTTTTTGTGTAGTCTACAATGGCTGTGGGTTTTTCTGTTGTTGCATGTCTTGTTGTTGTTGTTGTCTCTGTTGGATTGTGCTTGGTTGTAAGAAGATAGACGTCCCGTTTGTCTTTCCACTTTAGAGCAACCAGGCCTCCCTTTCTCCTGTACGCAATCTCTCCTTTTTTCAAGACTTTCTCTGCAAGCTTCTTGGGCATTTGCTTTCTGTTAGAGCGCACAGTCCCCACAGTAAGTGTTTGATCAGTAAGAAGACGTTGGCTGAGCATGGGTGAGGTATAGTAATTGTCAGTGTAAAGGGAAAAGCCTTGATGAAGATATGACTGCATGAGTCTCATCACGACTTCATCTGGTTTGTTGCTGATCGTTGGATCCCCAGCATAAACTTCAAAGTTGAGCACATAAGCAGATGCATTTTCTGTTATCATGTAAAGTTTTATCCCCTTTGGAACTGGTTTGTCTTTGATATAAACTGAAAAACGCAGAGGGCCCCTCCAGCCACACATGGCTTCATCGATGGCAAGTTCACGAGCAGGAAACAACAGTCGGGTTGTTTCACGCAAATGATTGTAGAAAGGTCTTATTTTGAATAAAGGGTCATGGCCATCAGCTCCAGGGGGTACATAGTCAGAATTGTCATTCAGGTGGAAAAGGTTCAAGAGTAACTGGAATCTGTTGCGCGCCATCACCTTGCCGGCAAATGTAGTAGCTACGACTTCTTTCAAACTCCAATAGTCTTCTATCCTGTGTTTCTTCACTAAACACATATGCAATAAAATCAACAGAAATTTCTCTATATCCTTTTCTGAAGCTGGTTTCCACTCCTGAATCCTGCTGTGGTCTTTGAGAGAATTAGTAGCTACCTTGTTGGCTAAAGTCTCACTTGCATAGATGTTAGTTTGTCGTGCAAACTCGCGTATTAGATCTCTAGTGATGATCTGAGAGTATACTTCAACAGGAGTGCTAGAGTCTTCAGCAATTTTTACACCAGGAGTGTCTTCAGGTGTAAAATCAGGTAGGTTAGGGAAGTTAGTGAGGTCTTCAGACCATTCATCTGGTGCGGGTGCGCAGGCTGGTAAATTTGGTGCGCAGGCTGGTGCATCACCACTGTCATCAATGATAGATCCAGCATTTCTACAGTGCACAGTCTTTGTTTTTTTCTTAGGTCTAGATTTAGATTGTTTCTTAGACCTCTTCTTACTAGTACTAGGCTGGTCAGGATCGAAGTCTAATTCACTATCAGTGGAGGACGAATCACTACTGGAATCTGACAAACGAGAATCAGCTGAGGTGGAGTTACCTCTCTTTTTACCTTTACCAACACAATATGATGGGTCACCATCACTATCATCATCAAAATCACCAATTTCTACATCAGATCCATCAGCACGAAAAGGCTCATCATCACTTTCACAGAGAAAAATGTCAAAAATGTTTCGATTTTTCCTCAAAGCCATTGTGCTCAAATCACCGAAAAAGTGAAGAAACACAAGAAGTGACTCGTTTGTGAAAAAAGTCTGTAACTGCCGAACCGGTAGTCTAAGGGGGATAACTTCTGTAAAACATCGCGTCAGATAGACTTGTCTGAGTTGCCTAAACTGCCGGTCCCGGTATTGTGCCGGTAAGTATAGGAAAAAAAGTGGTAAAGTTGAACCCGGAGGGGGTCCGGGATCGGCAGTTTTAAGATGGAACAGTGTCCCGGACCTGCGCCGGTATCGGCAGTCAGTGAGTTATACTCGTAAAAGGTGCATCTTGCAATGATAGGAGAATCATGTTTTGCACTTAACCTGTGTACTCTGTCAAAAGCCACCTCCCCTTCCACCCCCATCTTCTTTGAATCAAAATCTTTTGCTAATTTTTCACGTTCCATAAAATATTACATTTTGTCGTTTTGAACGTCCTTCCAAGTCATCAGACTTTCTCTCAAGATTGTTTAACCCTTCCCGTACGTCGCCTAAAAACTCGCACGCCGTACATCGTGGGTGCACACACACCCATGGTTTTTTTATAGGCAGTGCAGTGAATAGTCCTCGCCGTACATCGTGGGTGCACACACACCCATGGTTTCTTTATAGGCAGTGTTGTGAATAGTCCTCGCCGTACGTCGTGGGTGCACACACACCCATGGTTTCTTAAAAGGCAGTGCAGTGAATAGTCCTCGCCGTACATCGTGGGTGCACACACACCCATGGTTTCTTTATAGGCAATACAGAGAATATTCATTGGGTGCACACGTAAACACGTTTTTATCACCTGAAGATATTGCGTACAGTCAGTTTAGTGTGTGTGCATCGCTTTGGTGTATGCTTGCATGTTAGCATGTGAGTTTGCGTGCATGAATGAATGTGTATTCTGTCTGTCTGTCTGTCTGTCTGTCTGTCTGTCTGTCTGTCTCTCTCTCCACCATCTCTCACTCTCAATGCTAAAAGAACAAGATTTATACGACAACAAAAGTGTTTATTGAACAAGCTTCAAAACAGGTTTTCACCTATTATCTTGAAATATATTACACAGGCACACGCACGCAAACACTATGATGTATAGAAGCACGTCCGCACAAAAATAAAATAAAATAAAATAAAATAAAAAAGGAATTTTATTGACAATGAAATTGAATAATACCACGGAGTGTATACAAAATTTTACGAAGTGGTAAAATATCAATGCCTTTCAGTGGCAACATCTTTACTGAAAACTGAAAACTTCTTTTCATTGGGATCACTGGCCATCCTGATTTGTGACCAAGAACCGTTTGTTGCAGCTGCTGAACATTCAAAGGAAGATGTCAGGTAAAAGTTGGAAGATGACCAAGTAGGAGGTGTCTCATTTGTTTACAACAGTGATGCACTCCACCAATGACATGGAATCGGCACACTGCTTGCAAACAATCACGGTGTGTTCTTTGCACACCCATGAGCAGCACGAGAAGCAAGACTTTCGGGATTTCCGATCAAGCTTCCAGCTGCATGAGCCACAGCGACCTTGACTCTGTTTTGGCTCTTTCTGCCCAATTTGTTTGCTGGTAGAAGGCCTCTGTGCTGATGCCGGTCTTTTTCTCTTGCCACCAGCACGGGCAATTTGTCGTTGGTCCAGTGAAGTTGCTACCTTCTGTTGAAGGTGTTGAACGTACATCTCCACTGTGTTTTTCAGGAGCTTTGGCATGTTCCTTGCACAAAGTCTCCTCTTCATATGGTCAAGTGACAGCTGTTCAGCGATCCGAAGGATGAACTGAGGCCTGGCGTCCTTTTTGGAAAATAGATGGCCTGGAAACTTGATGCTCCACACAACACGGGCAGCAATGGTGCTGAGATCCACCGTGTTGTAAAAGAGCACCATTGGCCATCGTTTAGTGATGCGTTTGGTGGAATATGCATGGGCCATCTGATCAACAGAATCAACTGCCCCTTTTGTTGAGTTGTAGAAGCGAACGATGTCTGGCTTCTTCTTTGGGGCGTCAGGAGCTACTGCACAGTCATGGTGCATTGTGCTCATGACTACAACGTTTTTGTTTGCTTTCGTCTGATAGTTGACGATGGTGGTTTTGTTCTGAAAGAGGAAGGATGACGCATGCAGCTGCAGCCCTCTTTTGTTTTTGAAGGACTCAGGAAGAAATCGTTTGTTGGCGCGCACAGTACCAACAAACGTCAGCCCATTGTTCTGAAGACCATCAGCCAGCTCCTTGTCAGTGAAGAAATTGTCAGTGGTGACATTTCTCCCAGTGTTGAAGAAAGGAGCTGACAGGCGGAGGGCAACATTTCTCCCCAAGTTGACTTGTCTGTCAGCACCCAGTGGTCGCCCCAGATAGGGCTCTGCGACAAGGGGGAAATTGTTTTCAGTATCCGCTGCCCAAAAAATTTTTATTCCATACTTGTCTGGCTTGGAAGGCAGGTACTGAATGAAGGAACATCTGCCACGGAATGGGACAAGTTGTTCATCAATGGTGATGAAAGGGCCAGGGATGTAGTGGTCACTCAGGTTCTTAGTGAAGTCATCCCAAAAATCTCTGAAAGGAGCGAAAACATCTCGGCTCCTTCTGGCACTCCTGGTCTCTTTGTCATCGAACCTCAAAAAGTTCAGCAACTGCAAAAAACGGTTGCGGCTGAAGGATGCACGAACAAACCCACCACAATTTTGCACACGGCAGTAGTCTGTGAGTCTTGGATGATGCTACTACACTGTCTGGGAACACATGAGTCAGTTCTGTGCATTTGCTGTAACAACGTGTACACACTTAGTGATGTGCGCAGTCTTTGTTCCTTCTTTTAGAGTGTGGGTGTGTGTGCACCCACGACGTACGGCGCGCATAGTTTCTTCTTTAGGAGTATGGGTGTGTGTGCACCCACGACGTACGGCGCGCATAGTTCCTTCTTTAGGAGTATGGGTGTGTGTGCACCCACGAGGTACGGGGAGGGATATACGATGTTTTTGTTGTTTGTTTACATGTTTACTATGAGACAGAATTGTGTCATTTTTTGTCAGCACACAGTCAGTCCCCTTACTAACAAAGTCATAAAATTTCAGCATGATTGCTTGAATAATATTTAAAAAATGAACCGATGAGTGAAAGTATGGGTGCACTTGCACCCACAGTGTACGGGAAGGGTTAATTTGCCCACAAGCTCCAAATTACTTTTTTCAAGTTCCACATTCTTATTATGTAAGTCTTGTGTCTCTTCTGTAAGTTTTTGAACTTCCTGCTGTAAAGATTGAAATTTGTCATTCAGGCCTCTCATCTCATTTTTCACATCATCCAACTTACAGTTCATGGTCTTGTCATGGTTTTGCATTTCTTGAAGCATGGTGATGACATCAGCGGTCGTAGGTTCCCTGGTGGGAGAAGACGCATGTGTCCCAGAAGGGGAAGAGAGACAGGGGCAGCAGGACTTCTGCCAGAATTCAGTAATGTTTGCCTCGTGTTGCTTGTCTTGCCGGCAGATCTTGGTCCAGCGTTCATCTCAATATCACCACAGTGTTGCAGTAAATTCCCGTAGTAAAAAAAGGTGAGGATCAACCCTACCACAACACCGGCTTGCACGTTGCACATTTTTAAGGTCTGTACAAAGCGTTTCTGTTTAGAACTCTTTGATGCATAAAAGCCATGTAGACGGACTGAAAAGAACCGCAAACATTGTGGAAGCTCTAAGCCACCTCTGGCATGCTGCAGTCTATCTGGTATTTTTGCACAGGTAAGGGCTCTGGAACCAGGAATAAGCTTTTTAATTCAGACGACTCATCACACTTGATCCTGAGCCAGAGGATTGGGTATTGTAGCAGCTGCTTCAGGTGTGGCAGGGGTTGGATCTTGGCTTGCTGGCAGATGGAGAGGGTCTTCTGGCTCAGCTCCGTCCAAGGCAGCAGAAGGGGCAAAGGCCTCGGGTGGGATTGCAGTCCTGTCAACAGGAAGAATCCCTGTGGCTCTGAAGGCTGTTATGAGGAGCTCTGGTGTCATCACTTCCTCCCACACTTGTCTCATGATGCCTGGCCAGGTGACTTTGTTAACTCACTCCCTACTAGGCGATTTGGAATTGAACATTCCTCTGTATACTGGGCGTTTGTATAGGTTTTTAAAAAAATCATTAAAAAATAACGGCTATACACATATTCTTTTAATTTTGACACATGATTATCATTATATTGAACAAGCATTTTCCAAAGTTTCAAAGCTGTAACCTTTATGGTACTCTTTTTGTTGCCAGTTGTAAAACAAGGTATGTTTTCATGGTAATGAAAATGAGGGTGATCACAAGAGCATATAAGGGAAGTTCTCACTGTTCTTAAAAAGAGGACTGTTTTTCACATAAGTCACATTGGAAATGCCAGTAGAGAGTAAACAATAACTAATTGAGAGTTTCTACTCCCTACAAATAAACTAAAATCAATAACTTACTACTGATAACTTGTCGATGTGTCATTTTACATTCTCCTGTATACAGGCGGTTTGTACAGGTGTTTAAAAAAATCATAAAAAAATAATGAGGAAACACACACTCTTGAAATTTCCACACATGATTATTGTTTGATTGAATAAGCATATTACAGAGTTTCAAAGTTGTAACTTTTATAGTTCTCTTTTTGTAGGTGGTGATGAGAGAAAATATGTATTTGTGACAACAAAATTGAGGGTGGCTGCAATTGGATAGTGGTAAAGTACACACTGCTCCTGAAAAGTGGACAGTTTTCCACATAAATCACATTGAAAATCCCAGTAGAGAGTGAACAATGGCTACCTGAGATGTCTACTTTATACAATTCAGCTAAAGTCAGCAAAATGCTGCTGACTACTTGGCGATTTGTAGTCAGCTTCAGCATACCAAGTGCTTGAATGGAATTGGAAAATTCATGAAAAATATTAACAAAGCACACATTCTTGAAACAGTAACATATGATTATTGTTTGCCTAAATAAGCACAGCACAAGGTTTCAAAACTACATGTATAACCTCAACACACAGACACACACACCCAGACAGACAGACACACACACCCAGACACCCACATCCATACACACACCATACAAACACATTCATACATACAACACACACAAACACACACACACACACACACACACACACACACCACACACACACACACACACACACACACACACACACACACAACACATACACAGAGTGCACACAGTGGAAACCTGATATAACAGGGATGATGGGACCAAATCAAAATCCCTGTTATATCAGATCCCTGTTATATCAGATATCAAGGGAAATAAGGACTGATCAACTAACTCTTGACTTTTGTAAATCATGGGTTTTGTCCCTTGACAAAAAAAAATTGAACAGGGGTGTAGTAGGCCCATTTTCTCTCAGTAGTGTCATTGAGCTTTTAAAAAAATTTTTTTTTTTATAAAGGCACAAGTGAGAACCAGTTGGCTTCAGGCGTACGCCCCCCACCAAAAGGTACTATCCCTCCTTGGCCATTTATTTTTATATTAAGGGGAAACAGTTCAGTAGGGTCTCTTTATTTCTTTTAAAAAAAATCATCCATCTTTTTCTGTTTGCGTCGGCTGATGGCGGAATCTTGCACGAAACTTTTCACATTTGAAAGTTGCTGCATATACCTATCACTGTCAGCTTGTTGCAAGAGGTAAGACATTGCTGTATGGAGGGCCTCTAGACATTGTCTGCTGGTAACAGGAGGAGTTGCCATGCTCTCATCTTCTTCCTCTGGCTGTGATAGGTCTTCTTGGCTTGTTTGCTGAACAGCTGTCACTATGCCCTCCTCAGTCAGTGGGGCTGAAGTTGGGAATTCGCTGTCAACTTCTATCAGGGTCTCAGCACTGGGCACATCATCAATGCTGTCTTTCTTTCTCAATTGGTCCAAAAGTTGTCCCACTTCACTTTTGTCACCATCAAGGAAAGAGTGTAGACTCTCCTCTTCACCCATTGGCTGTGGCTGTGATGTGTCCTTGACAAATCCCGCATGCCTGAAACAATTTGCAATTGTCTCTTGCTTGACGTCATTCCAGGCATCAGCAGCAGTGATCATCGCATCCAAAATGCTCATCTTTTGGTGGAATTTTGCATCTCCTCCTGCATCGATGTTGGCAACAACCTCCTTCAACATCCTTTTCCTGTAGTGGACTTTCAACGATTGTATGATGCCCAGGTCACAAGGCTGGAGGACGCTGGTTGTGTTTGGAGGGAGATAAATGATCTTGATTGCTTTCAAGTCAGGGATGACAGGATGAGCTGCACAGTTATCAATGATGAGAGCTATGCTTCTGCCCTGTAGCAAAAACTTCCTGTCCAGTTTCCTCACCCACTCCTCAAAAATGGTTGATGTCATCCAGGCCTTGCGATTCCACTTGTAGTCAGTAGGCAGAGTCCTTACATTTTTCATACATCTTGGCTTCTCGAATTTGCCGATCGTCAAGAGGGGAAGCTTGTCTGTGCCCGTCATGTTTGCTGCTACAAGCAGTGTCAGCCGGTCTTTTGGTGCTTTGGGTCCACTGGTATTCTCTCCCTTCTGTGCCAGTGTGCGAGTCGGAAGACATTTGTAAAATAGACCCGTCTCATCAGCATTATAAATGTCGGCTGGGTCATACTCCTCCAACACAACTTTGAGCGTTGTGTTAATCCACTCGTCCGTTGTTTCAACCGACACTGTTGCAGATTCGCCACATATCGTCTTCATATTGATCCCGTGTCGTTCCTTGAAACGCCCAAGCCATCCTAAACTCCCGGTGAAGTTCTTGACTCCAAGACGAGCAGCAAAGTCCTGAGCCTTCTCTATCAATATCGGGCCTGATAGCGGCACCAACTTCGCCCTCGCGTCCTTAAACCACAGGACGTCTGCGTTCGGCAATCTCAATTTCTTCCTGTCATTGGCAAACTTCCCTTGAGAATAGGCCGCCGATATCTTCTCTTTATCTTTGATGATGGTGTGGATCGATCCCTGTGGAATTTCAAACTGACGGCAAATCTCTGCGAGCGATGCTTCCTTTTTCTCGACAGCCTGGATGATCTCATATTTCTTCTCAGTTGAAAGGCATTTTCTTTTACGTTTGTTGTCAGCGGTGGCCATTATGAGCAATAGCAATGAGAATCAGAATCAGCAAGAAAGCTAAGAAAATAGAAAGATAAACAGTAGATCTAGGCCTAGATCTGGTCTGGTGTAAGCTTACAAACTGAATGATGGCGCAGTCAGTCACTGACTCAGTGGCCTCAGGCCTACACGCTTGCGCGCGCATCACGCTCGCATTGCGAAGCGTTCTTTCAGTGTACAGTACACAGTATACCAAGGCTAGCCTAGATCTAGATCTAGGCCTACTGCGTGGCATGCTGAGTCTAGGCCTAGGCCTTTCTGCTGCAGAGCCCGTCTCGGCATCCCTGCTATAACCGATCGAGCCCTCTTGTCTCCCTGTTATTGCCGATAAGTTTTAATAGAGACAAAGAGGAAGAAAAAATGGGGATTGAAAAAAGCCCTGTTATATCCGGATTCCTGTTATAACCGGTCCTGTTATAAATGGTTTCCACTGTACAAACATCCACACGCACATAAAAGTGCAGATGTATACACACACACACACATCACACACTTATCCACATCACACACACACACACACACACACCATAAACACATACACACACACTCATACACCACACACACACACACACACACACACACACACACACACACACACACACACACACACACACACACACACACACACACACACACACATATGCATTTCATTCACTGCTGTTCCATTTTCAAACTATTTTGCTAGTCCCCCTTATGCCTGAAGGCTTTGATCACTGAATCTCTTTGTTTCATCAACCATGTGCTTCATAATCAGGTCACTGAATATTTGGTCAAAAAATGAATGGGGGCATGGTCTGTAATGCCATACAAGTTTAGCCTATCTGTTTTGCTGTTTGTGTATGGAGGAATAACTGAAAGGAAAACACACACACACATAAAATCTTCAAGCAGACATTCATCACGAAACAACAAAACCAACCTCTGTCAGATCAGCCAGTGGGCTATTTGCATAAGTACCGCGCTACGAAGGCCACAGGTACACACTGTGTCACTCACCACACCCACCCCTCTCTTCCTTTCACCTTCTCTGTCGGACACATTTTCATCAATTCCATCTCTTCTGATGGGCTAAAACCACATTCTTCATACTGTTCTGCATCTTCAGAGTCAGACCCCTTGGTAAGAATGACTTTTTTTGCCCGACATAAAGTGCAAACACGTCTTGTTCGACCGCTGTGAGCGCAACTCGTTTGCAGCTGAGACGCCATTGCTCTCTCGTTGTAAACAGGAAAGGGGTCAGCACAAAGATAGCTCTGTGGCTGACAGGTCATAGGTCACTCGCCACGTGCAGTGGTCAATTGTTACTCTGTGGTAATGAGGCTTTAGCATGACCCACTTCAATTTCCACTACACAGCACTCTGTCACCAGTGGAAATTTTTGAAGGTCAGATCCGTATATCCGGACCTTAGTAAGGAAGCACTTCGCCGAGCCTGTCCGCATATCCAGCTGTTAGTAAGGAGTGAGTTAATGGTGTGGTCTGGGTAGGCAGACATAAACTCTGTGCAATGCCGCTTGTAGGCTTTTTTAAATGGCCCAAACACAACTCTGTCGAGTGGCTGCAGGTAATGAGTTGTATGTGGAGGGAGTGCAATGACGTAGATTTGCTCTTGGCGAGCAAGCTCCAAAATTCCGATGACCTCGTGCTTCCATGAGAATCCATAATAAGAACTTGTGGCTGTGTTGGGCCACAGTTCCTAAGGAAGACATCCTTGAACCATTCCAACCCGATGGCATTCTCCATCCAGGCATTGGTTTGGTGGGTCCAAACTGATCCAGCTGGCGCATCGTACATGGCAAAGGATTGGACTGACCTCACAGTCTTGCCCTTGACCACAAACAGCGGAGGCATGGCCCTGCCACTAGCGTTAACACACACACCAGTGTGGTCACGCTGTCGCGTGAATTTGCAGTCCGAGCAAGAAGCTGCTTGGATCCTTTTTGGCAATCACCTTTGCTGCATCTGGGGGAAACTGGACACCAGTCTCATCGGCATTCCACATGGCATCTGGCTTGGACTGAAAATTATGGAGGGCCGCAAATGCCTCCAGGTCGTCAAAATAATTGTTGACTATGGCTGGATTCATTCCCCGCATCCTGTTGGTGCCTAAGTCTTCATCCACTTCCAGTGCCTCCCAAACATCTGTGCCAGGTGTTGAACCTTGGTAAATATCCATGGAGAGAACGTATCCGGATTTGGCCTCACAGGCTTCGTACAGTTTGATGCCAAACTTGTCAGGCTTCTGAGGGTTGTACACACGGAAGCGAAGTCTTCCTTTCCATGGGCAAGTTGCTTCATCAAAACTGATGTTCTCTTCAGGCATGTACACTTCACAGAATCTCTGATGGAGATGTCTGAAGAACGGTCGGATCTTGAAGAGGGGGTCCATTCTGTCATCCTGTGTGTTGTCAGCAAGGTGAAAATTGCTGAGGATGGCTTGAAACCGTACCAGTGACATGTTCCGTGGGAAAAAGGGGGTGTAGGTGATGTCATCCTGGTACCAGTACTCCTCCAAAGTGGGCTTGATAACCAGGCCAGTGGTAATGATGAGTGCCAGGAAAACATTCATCTCCTCTGTCGTGACTGGTGACCAGCGGTGTAGCCTAAAAAATTGGGAAAAATAATAAATAATCTGCTCACTAATGTTTTTCACACACACACACACACACACTGTTTTTCACACACCACACACACACACACACACACACACACACACACACACACACACACACACACACACACACACATACACACACACACTCACACACACACATGAAGATCTATAAATTTTATACAAATGCACATGTACACACATAAACAAACACATGTGCAGTACACCTTCACAGACATGTATACAAAAACACATCATAAACAATTGATCTTTTTTCTGCCACCACACATAAGCATAACATTTGCAATTTATAAAAAGACAGAGAAAGAGAGAGGGAGAAAAACAAGAGACTGGGTCAAAACCAAATGGGCGTGACTCACCGTGAATGTGGCTTCAAGTTTCCAGCGTCGATCTTCCGTTGCGCGTACAGGTTCGTTTGCTCAACCAACAAAGCAATCATGTCATGTCCGACGAACAGATGAAAGAAATCCAAGGGCTGTGGATTCAATGGAAATTCGTCGCCAACATGCAGAGAATTCTCTCGATCGAAAGGCATGATGATCACACCCTCCCCCTTTTCACTACTCCAACCTTCCTCAACATCGGACACAAAATCCCGGTTGTTTGGAGCCTGTTCTAAGTCCATGACATCTCCAGCGAACAACAGCCCTCGCAAATCATCTTCATTGTTGTTTTCACTGACTTCTTCAGCAACTCCATCGGCAAAAAATTCGTCAAAGAAGGCTTGAAATACATTCCGATCATGTACTAACCTGGGTGCAGCCATTTTGATCAGCTTGTGACAGTTTCGCACGGTCCATGTATTTTTGACACAAGCACACACAAATGCGCTGGAAAACTTAGAAATACAGATTGCTGGGCCTAATTGACCTATATTCAAATGAATGCAGAGCTTGCTATGTGGTTTCGTATTCAAGGAAGAGCACTGTTACCGACCAAATAGGCTTACCCAACAGCGCGACATATGTCGCGACAACCAGCTGATCGTTTACACACAATGGTGCGACATATGTCATGACAACCAGCGTGGGGGTAGTGTCTTTAAAAAATTGAAGAAAAAAACTAATGGTCATAACCACTTCAAATTTTCATCAAAAATCTGTGAATGCATGTTCTTTGATTTTCAAGTGTTAGTTTGTGTATAGGTGGATTTTTTTTTACGCATAGGGTGATACACCTGTTCCTTCCTTCCTTCCTGTCCCTTAACCCTATCCAGGGTCGTGGGGGCTCCACATGGATGAACGTCCACCGTCTGTCTCCACCTCTGTCTGTCATGAGCAAGAGTCTGGGTCGTGGCAAAGCTTTTTCCTGTCCATTCGTCAATATTGCCCATCCACCTTTTTCTCTGTCTGCCTCTTTTTCTTCCTCCCTGAACTGTTCCTTGTCACGTGACCATACCACCGAAGTTTTCTTTTTCTTACTGTTGTCAGAAGGTTTTCATAGTTTTTGACATGCTGTGAAATTGTTCTTCGCACTTCCTCATTGGTAATGTGGTCTTTGTATGAGATGCCAAGCACTCTTCTAAAGCATCTCATTTCTACTGCCAGGATCTTCTTTTGCAGTTCTGCTGTTAGTGTCCATGACTCGCACGCTAGAGAAAGATTGACAGGACCAATGCGTGCATTAGCTTCAGTTTGGAAGTGAGGGGATGTTTTTGTCCCTCCAGATGGGCTTCAGCTTGGCTAGTGCTGCTGTTGTCTGTGCTGCTCTTGCAAGAACTTCGGTTTTCGATCCCTGTTCACTGATAATGACTCCGAGATATTTGAACTGAGCCACGGTTTCCAGCTCACTCCCGCTGACTGTAATCTTCTTTTCTATTGGTTTTGTGCTGTTTGTCATCAACTTTGTCTTTTCGGCACTGATCTCCATGCCATATCTGGATGATGTCTCGTCTAGGTGTTTCACCAGGTTGGCAAGTTCGTCTTCATTTCCAGCCAACCCATCGATGTCGTCGGCAAATCTCAAGTTGGTGATTGTCCTTCCTCCAATACTGACTGAGCCGTGATGGTTTTCAAGGGCATCCGTCATAATGCGCCAAGGAAGATGTTGAACAAGGTTGGAGAGAGGAGACAGCCCTGGCGAACTCCAACTGATGTGTGAAACCAGTCCCCCACTGTGCCCTCAACAAGCACTGCGCTGCTCGCTTTTGCGTATAGCTGTGTGATGGTGTCAATAAGCTTCCTTTCCATGTTGTACTTCCTCATGGTGGCCCACAGTGCTTCATGCCATACTCTGTCAAATGCCTTTTTGAAGTCGATAAAAACGTGGTAGATGTCCTGTTGGTGTTGGCTGTATTTTTCGCATAGGACTCTGAGATTGAATATTTGTTCTGTTGTGCTTCTACCACTGCGAAATCCCGCTTGTTCTTCAGCAATGATCTCCTCTGCCTGTGGTTTCAGTCTGTTCAAAATGACTTTCAGCATCACTTTGCTAGCATGGCTGATAAGGCTGATCGTTCTGTAATTCTGGCATAGTTGTAAATTGCCTTTCTTGGAAAGTGTGATGATTAGTGTCTGGGTCCAAGGTGTCGGCCATTCTCCCGTCTGCCAGATTTTGTTGCAGATTTTCCAGAGGATGTCAGTCACTGCCTCCCCTCCATGCTTGATCAGTTCTGCTGGGATGTTGTCCACTCCAGCAGCTTTTTCATCTTTCAGCGATCGTATTGCTGTTTCGGACTTCTTCGTGTAGAATAGGGTGGTCATCGTCATTTGTTGATTCCTGGCATGTAAGGACAGTTGAGTCACCCTGTGTCTGGTGGTTGTAGAGTTCAGAGCAGTATTTTGTCCATCTATGGATGATTTCTTTATCTTCTGTCAGGCACTTTCCTTGTTTGTCTTGAATGGTACTGATCCTTGCCTGTCTCTGTGTGGTGAGTTCTTTCACCACTTTGTACGCCTTTATGCTGTTGTTCTTGCTTAGGCTGTCTTCTATTTCTGTGCATTATTTTGTATCCATCCTTCTTTGGCCTCCCTCATGCCTTTTCTGATTTCTTTGTTGATGTTTCTGTAGGCTAGGGCTCCGTCTGTTGTATTTTTGACTTTCTTGATTTCTCTTCTTTTGTCACACATTTCAAGGATTTCGTCTGTAATCCAGGGTTGGGTTTTCCGGCGTTGTTTTCCTAAGAGGTCATTTGCAGTCTCTGTCATCACTGTGTTAAACTTGGTGGTCATTTCCTCCGCAGTTTCTTCTTGTGTGCTCAATGCTGCAAACTTTCCGCCTATTGTTGCTTGGAAGGACTCTGCAATGGAGGGGTCTTTGAGTCTGTCCAAGTTGAACTTCAGTCTGGTGTTCTTGGGCTTCTTGATCTTCTTCAGCCTGACCTTGAAGTTCATTATCACCAGGTCATGGTCACTACTCACATCTGCACCTGGAAATGTTCGCGTCTTGGCTCTGCAGATTCCAGATCTAAAACGGATTGGGACCAAGATGTAGTCGATCTGGTGGTTGGTCCCATTTGGTGCATGCCAAGTCCAGCATCGTGACGCCTTGTGTTCACCAAGGGTGTTAGCCAGTGTCATGTTGTTGTATCCGGCGAACTCAAGTAGGCACAGTCCTCGCTCGTTGGAAATTGCATTACAGGAGGGCCCACAATGGTTCTTCCAGTCTTTTAATGCATCAGCGCCCACTTTAGCATTCCAGTCTCCCTGAATGATAAGGATGTCTTTTTTGTCAACCTCGTCAATGATTTCTTGAAGTTGTGTGTAGAATTCCTCCACATCCTCATCATCATAGTCTGTTGTCGGTAAATAGGTTTGTATCGCTGTGATGTTGAATGGTGCTGCTCGGAGGCGGATGGAAATGAGCCTGTTGGATATTGGGCGGCACCTGAGTATTGAGTTCTTGACGTTCTTGTTGACAAGAAATCCTACGCCGTGGATGTGTTTTTTCAAGTCTCCACTGTAGTACAATACATGTCCTTCCTCAGTTTGGTGTTCTCCATGATCTTTCCACCTGACTTCGCTCAGTCCAACTACATGCCAGGAATATCTTTCCAGCTCATGCGTAAGTTCGTGCAATTTGCCTGGCTGTGCAAGTGTTCTAACATTCCATGTGGCGATGGTGAGAGTTTCTCTTCCTCGGATCTTTTTTGAAGAGGTTCCACCAGTCGCATACTTGTCACCTCCGCCCTGGTGTCCAACGGAAGGCGCGGTCCTTGGTCCGGGCGACGACCGAGCCGGTATCACCATTGGTTTTTGTTTCATCATCATGTAGTGTGTCTTGGGCATGAATAGCCTGGCGGCGCCCATCCCTCTCCAGGCCTGACCACAGCCGATATCCACCCACACGGCAGCTCACCTTGGTCATGAACACGTGGCCGTTGTACTTCATCGTGGAACCCTTCCGCCCTGGCCGGTGACCTGCGTCGAGGAGGTCCTTCGCCCAGTAGTGCCATGTTAACACCACCCCCTCACGTGGTTTGGCCTGCCAGCTGAAGCGGTGTACTGGGGTGTGGCGCTTGGAGCCAACACGTGAGAGATTTAGGAGTTGGGTGAGGCCAGTGTGCCCGTCCACTCAGAGAGTGCAGCTGCCAGACATCAAAGGTGCTACCTCTACCCAGAGCTCCCTACACCCCACACCTGTATTTACCTGTAAAATATACCTGTGTCAGTTACGTAAGGGATAGACAGATACTACAACACCCATCAACATAATAGTAGGCCTACTTACCAATTAGATGGCAGAGACTCAGGTTCACCTGCTGAAAAAAACTGATGGGTGTTGTGACGTTATTAGTGGTCATATCAGTACTGTAGAATGCACGTAAAAATTCTGTGGCGTTCTGTAATCGCGACATTTCCACATAAAAAAAAAAACATTAAAAAAAATCTACTTGTCAGAATCACTTCAAATTTTGAGATGAAATATAGAAGTGCATGCTCTTTGATCTGCATGAGTTAGTTTGTGTATTTGAGATACTCGTGTGTTACCTGTCTGGTGACAGACATACGTATACCGTAACAGTGTTAGTAATATTGGAGATAGGGTAACAACACAAGACAACATATAAAACATAACAGTACTCACAAAGTTCATACAGAGAAGCAGGCAACTACTCCAGGCACAAAATGACACAAATGGTGGTTGTAGCAATTTACACACTTGCTTAAGGCACTCATATAAAATTTACACAACCCTACCCTATCCTCTGGAAAACCCGACACTATGAGCCTTTGTTTGACATACAGGTTGTTTGAGTAGCCATGATCCCATACGCGTTCAAGGAAAAATGTGAAAATTAAATCAAATAATGAGGTACACCTCACCTGTGGATGTGTAGGACCCCTGTATGCCTCGAAAACACGAGTTTCAGTGGGAAACCCAATATTTGACCACTGCGATGACCGTGCACATCCACGAAAGTTCGCCGCACCTGCGTCACTGTCATCACCTTCTCACTGTCATTGTCGCTATTGTCACTAGAAGTAAGCACATATTCGCTGTCTTCTAGGTTGAAGTCTCCGTCCGCGCTAATGTCAGATTGATTATCTACTTCCACATTGTCTTTATATCTGTGTGGGGTGAATAATACATCCACTGGCAAGCTAGCTGAGCTGTCGCTGCCATAACCAGACATGTTGATTTTTTTCTGGGTCGACAAAACTTGAAAAAAATCGAAAACAATTCCAAAAATGCACAAAATTGAGTAACAAAGATGGGTGCTGGCGGTAAAGAGAATGCCCAGATGACACGGCTTTGTCTTATAGATGAACTCTATCCAATTAGTGCAAATGCACTACACCAATGTACCGACCCCTACACGGGCGGATAAGGGCGGATCAGTAACCTGACGCCATGGGCGGAATAGGGCGGTTTGGGAGTCAGAAGGTTATAAAATGCCTTATTTGATTCAAAATGTATGATTTGTAGAGATTTCTGTCAAATTCTCTCAATGTAAAGATTTTTTTTTTGCCGGCACTGTATTACTGAGAACAAAACATGGCAAGAACTGCATTACTCTGTGTGTGTTGAGATATATTTTTAGAAGTTAAGTGAACAAAACATGGCAAGAACTGCATTACTCTGTGTGTGTTGAGATATATTTTTAGAAGTTAAGTTCATATTGCTTATAGCCCAGCCGATTACTAGAGCCATATCAGGGCTAACGCCAGGTGAAAAACGACAACCTGGTTAATATAAAAGACACCAAATAAAAACCATACTCACCGTTAACCTTGCAAGTCTATAGTGCAATTGAAGAAAAACAATGTAAAATCATATCAGGTGAAATCTATTGATCTCTTGTAAAAACTGGAAAATTGCATCTGGAGCGACGTCTCGAAAGAGATTCTTTACTAACATTTCTTTGGCCACATACTTAGTGTTTTGTCATGTTGCCTTTAGCCTTGATGACCTGGTTCAATCTGGACAGCATGGACTCTGCCAGGGAGACACAGTAGTGTTTGTCCAGCAATCGCGCTAGATTTTTTCCCAGCCGGTACTAGCTACGGCAATTATAACATGTCAAAAATGCAACCGGTACAGACAAAAAAAAATCAGTAGGCTTGTTCTATCAATTTTAATTGCCCTTCCTATAACAGCGCAGCAGTCCCAGGCTATGGTTTTTGTCACGCAAGTGCCTTTTGATCCGCCGCACGCATGAGTGAACACACAAACACACACGCATGCACACACCCCCCGCACCCCCCACACACACACGCACGCACGCACCCACCCACACACACACACAAGCGCTGCTGCTATCAGCGCAGGTGTCTGGTCACCATGGTAGGCCTAGCTCTAAGTGTTTACGATTGTTTGTTCGTTCATCTCTGCTCTTTGATAAATCATGAACAAGAAAAGACCCATGAAGACAAATACAACACAACAGCAGCACACACAGTTGATGTTTTCACAAGTATGACAAAGACCCACGCAGCAAATAATTTCCCTACCTTACTTTCGTCGCTTCTTCTGTGACTTGAGTTTTGCAGCAGCATCAAAGTCAAACTCTCCGACAGATTTCCCGTGTAGATCCAGCGTCATCAACCCGGAAACACGGTCTTCCCCAAGGCGGTTTCGTGCGTTTGTTTTGATTCGGTTCTGTGCACTGAATCCTCTCTCGCAAGGAACACTGGATACAGGAATGATGAGCGCAATTTGTGCGAGAATAGCAAAGTCCGGAAACTGTGCCGACAGGTGATTGATAACTGCACAGCAAGCACCATTGAAATTCTGGACCCCATACCGGTGTAAAGTCCGTTTGAATTGAGGGAATTGCTGGCCCGCCCGTGTTGCATTAATTTAAATCACTGTAGAATAGTGTCGTTTCAGTTCATTGATTTCTGCTGTCCCGTATGTGTCTAATTGGGCAAAATCCGGGTACCGCTCCACATCAAAGACTTTAGCCAAAGCTGACACAACAGACACTTGGTCGGACGGGAATCTGTTGCCAAGCTTTCAATCAACTCTTGAATGAAAGCAGTCCGTGAACGCTCAAACACTTGTTTCCTGTCAACATTTGTGAGTTGTACTTCTTGGAAAAGTTCTTCATCACTTCTTCCAAGAATTGTTGCTCAAAATTTCCAGGCGCAGCTGAAAGCCGTTGCAATTCATCTTGAGTGCTTTTAACCATGGGCCCTATGACAGACAGATTCACAGAGTCTTTTTGAAAGGTCAAGTTCAGGTTTTCCATCACAGGGATGACATCTGAGAGCATGTATGTCATAGCAACGAAACTGTACATCTTACATTTTCGCACCAAACCTTCAGCTGCTGCATTCTTGCGAATCGCTTCTTCCTCCAGTTCCATGACAAGTGCACTGTACACACTTCGCTCTGCTGAGACAGCTTTGCCAAGGCTAAGCCAACGCACACTGATTGGATGTTTGAGACACACATAATCGGCATCATCCAAAGCATCACACATCTCTTTTAGGCGGTGTGTCCTGTCTCCTGATGCTCTGTAGTGTTTGTAAATTTGTTGAAGACAGAGACGATAGTCTGACACTGAATCAACGTGATTTGTAGCATCCTTGGCAGCCAATGCCACTCTGTGTGCCACACAGTGCACGTGTACCAGAGCAGGATGGCGGAGTCTCAGTCGTTTGCCTTCTCCAGTTAGGAGACCAAACATCACTGCTGCTCCATCGGAACCGAATCCTACCAGCTGATTGTCTTTGATTGCCCACTCAGCCATCACCTCCAAGATCTTTGGAAAAATGCAGTCAGCATTCCCTTCATCAATGGTGTAGTTTCCAAGAAAAACAGTCTCAACAATGCAACCACACAAAACTCTAGCGTAAACAATCAATTTTTTGTCTAACGTACAGTTTAATGTTTCATCAACCATGAGCTCGATGTTCCAGACGGGTGCAAAAACAACATTGTTGAAGACTTTAGCTTTTTGTTTCTTCTGTCCTGCTTCGCGATACTTTCTGTAGTCCGATTGTATGTTTTTAAGACTTCTGGTTGTGACTGCAGGCTGGTGTGATGGAGTTTTCTGTAGCTGTGTCTTTGGTGTCTTACACCAAAGACAAGGATGCGTGCTCTGGGCACCTGAAATTTCATACATTTTCAAAAGAAAATCATAGTTGCGGAAAAGAAACACTTTGATGATTTTCTGGTTCCATGTCATATTTTTGTAGGGCATCAACCTGCGTCTTCATTGGTGACAGTATCTTTCTCAGATTGTCTGAGCTCTCTTTGCAGTTGACCATGCACACCAAATGTGTGTTCTGCTTTGCGTTCAGATTTACAATATTGGCCACTTGCAGCATGATCTTGAAGCTGTCACCCCCATGATCTCCTCCAATCTTAATCCACACTTCGTCCTGTGGGATTGTGTCATTGTGTCATGTGAGCGTGTCCTCTTGCTGATATTTATCAAGAAGTTCTGACACAGAGGACTCCAGGTTGTCCACTGCAGCGATCGGTGTTGATTTGCTCCTTTCCCTGTTTGGCTGTTTATCGTAGAACCGGAGATGACGTTTCCGCTGAGAACACTTTTCTGCAGCTGTCTCTCTTTTTTTTCACTGTCAAGTCAAACACCGATACTCCTCATGAATGTTCTGTATTGCTTGTACTTCGCCCAACTTAAAGCTAATTGTGCTCTCAAAGCCAGTCCTTGTGTTTTTGTGACGTGTGCTTGATGAAATCCAGCCGATTCAAAAAGTTTGTTTTTTCTGTCTCGAGGCAATTTTGAGTTCAGTGTTGTGAAGTCGCATAGAATCTGCGAGTGACTTCCCTGACAACTGGTGTCTGATTTTTTCTGTTTAGTTTTGCTGGCTTTTTGACCAACGGGGAGTTTGCAAGTTCTGTGGCTTTTCTTGGTTTTGGCACATGTTTGTTACATAATGTAATATTTTGGCTGGCCTCCTGTCTTAAAGATCACAGTGCTTTTGTCATGTGAACACTCTTCATTCCAACCCATTTTTGTGAAAAACTCTTTTTCTTCAGTGAATGGAAGAGCTAACTCTTCTGCTGGGCACATCAGCTTGTCCTGTTTTGGGATGCGTCCATCCTCCATTCGATGCACATGGCCAAGCCAGCGTAATCGGCGTTGGCTTAGCAGGGCAAAAATGGTCTGTAGGCCCGCACGATGGAGAACCTCTGTGTTGGTCACCTTGTCTTGCCATTCGTATGCTGAGGATGCTTCGCAAGTAGCAGAGATGGAAAGTGTTGAGCCTCTTTTCTTGGATGGCATATGTGATCCAGGCTTCACCTGAGTAGAGAAGTGTGCTCAACACACATGCTCTGTACACCTGCATTTTGAGTTCGCAGTGAGATCAGACCCACTTATTCAGTTTAGCCATGACTGATGAGGCTTTTGCAATTCTGGCGCTGATTTCAGTGTCCAGAGAGAGGTTGTGGCTTATGGTGGACCCCAAGTACTGAAATTTGTGGGCAGTGTTGAGGTCGTAGTCTCCAATATATAGAGATGGTGGTTCTTCACAGTCTTGGCCTAAGGTCTCAGTTTTCTTCAAGCTGATTGTGAGACCAAATTCTCTGCAAGCGTGGGCGAAGCGATCAACGAGCCTCTGGAGATCTTGTTCAGTGTGGGAAGCCAGTGCAGCAGCATCTGCAAAGAGAGCCTCCCTGATGGTCTTCTTTTCCACCTTAGTTTTGGAACGAAGTCTGGCAATGTTGAAGAGCTTTCCATCAGTCTTTGCATGAGGATATACACCTTCTTCAGATTTGCAGAAGGCATAGGTCAGCAGCATCGAGAAGAAGATCCCGCACAGAGTTGGGGCCAAAACACACCCCTGTTTCACTCTACTGCTGATCCTAAAAGGCTCTGATGTGACACCATTATAGCACACAGTGCTATGTATGTCCTGGTGGAAAGACTATGACAGCTGATAGTCTTGGGGGCAGCCGATTTTCTTCAAAAGCTTGAAAAGACCACTCCGACTGAGCAGGTCGAACGCTTTCGTGAGGTCAATGAAGGCGAGGTAAATAGGCATGTGTTGCTCGCGGCACTTTTCCGGTAGTTGCCGGACAGAGAAGCTCATGTCGATGGTTGATCTTCCGGCCTCAGTGAAGCCGCACTGGGACTCAGGGTAGATGCGAGCTGCCAGCCTCTGAAGACGGGTTAAGATGGCTCTGGCAAATGCTTTCCCAGCAATGCTGAGGAGTGAGATTCCGCGATTATTATTACAATCACTGCGTTCACCCTTGTTCTTATACACAGTTACTGTCCTCGCGTCTCTCATGTCTCTTGGAATGAAGCCTGCCTTCCAGCACATGCACAAAAGTTCTTGCAGGTCATTGAGAAGAGCAGGCTTCCCGCACTTGATGACCTCTGGAGGTATTCCGTCTTCACCAGGGGCTCTTCCCATCGCCAAACCGTCATTGCCTTGCTTAGTTCTTCAAGGATTGGCTCAGCATCCAACTCCTCCATGACAGGCAAGTCCTCAATGGTATTCAGGGCTGCATCGGTGACAGAGTTCTGCATGGAGTACAGCTCCAGGTAGTGCTCTACCCAACTCTCCATCTGCTTTGCTGAGTCTGTGATGCTCTCTCCTGCTTTGGACTTAAGAGGAGCTGACTTGGAGGTGCTGGGCCAGTCGCTTGTTTGATGCCAGCATACATGCTGCCAGTGTTGCCTGAATCTGCTGACTGCTGAATACTTGGTTCATGGGTTCGTGATAGCTCATAGGTAATGGACATGTGATTTCTGATCTCGCGCTGTACATGTAAAGATTTTACTGAGCACATACACGCGCACGCCACGCCACACCACACACACCACACACACACACACACACACACACACACACACACACACACACACACAACACACACACACACACACACACACACACACACACACACACACACACACTTTCACACACACACACACTTTCCACATGCTTTCCTATAAGTATAAATATTTTATTGTATATACTGATTAGCTGATAATAATGAATAATCAGCAGACACACAGAGACATAAATAGGCTACAGTCTCTATCACACACACACACACACACCACATACACATACACTCTCTCTGATGATGATGATGATGATGGTGTAATTTACTGTAAAATAACGCAATGATCACATACCTCTTTCCAGTGTTTGACCAGTGGTCGCAGTTTATGTAGAGGGTCATGGCCTTCCTGTCGTCTTGGAATAAATGTTGAATTGTCATTCAGGTGGAAGAATGCCAGCACACTTGAAAAATGATCCTGTTTCATCAACTTTGATGCAAAGCTTGTGTGAAGAACTGGATGTTGGTTCACTGTAGAATGGTAATGCAGAGTTGCATGCCTGCCTCTATTCTGACTGGAGTCAAGGCTGCCAAACTGTCTTTCACAAGAGAGATTTGACATTCTCATATGCTGAGTCCTCTGAAAGCCTTTTTCAGTGGATCTTTTCCATATTTCCCCTCTGGCATGAAATTAAGCAGCTGATTGTAGATTATCATCAAGATGCCATTACGGATACGTGTCAGCATGTCCTGAAAGAAAGCTTTATCCTCCACAGCTAGCTGCTTGTGTTGACAGATACAGTGCACTGGTCATGTCAGAAGGGAAATTTGGAAAGATGTGACAGCTGATGATTTGAAGTGGAATTTTTTTCCAGTGGTTGGATGTAGTGACAGAGATGGAGATACAGAACATGTTTACTGTTCACAAGATTCCAGTATGGTCCTGTGATGTGAACATACGCAGTTGCTACAGCATGGAGCATGGCACAAACTCTGGGGTCAGTGAGGTCATCAAAGACAGATTGGACTTTCAAATTAGGTTTTTCCAGTTGTTTGATGAAAGCTGTAATGCCGTTAAAGTGGTGGTAAATCTGTGCACCAATTTCAAACAGAGCATTAAACCTGTTGGTAGTTCTGCACCAAACTTTCTTTGGTCTCTTGTCTTACAGAATGCAAGCCATTTTTCTCTCAACCCACTCTTTTCATCTCCAACGGTCCCAGAATATCTGCAGCGAGGCGCACACATCTGTTGATGACAAATTCCGAGTCAAACCTGGCATAGGACGAAGCTGTATCTCTTGCAGGTTTGATGTTTTGCTGCTTGTATAGCTGGCGTTAATTCGCAGAATTCTTGTAACTGTACAACTGGAATCCCAGAAGAGCATTAGCCATGCAGTAGAAGCTGTGGACAAATTCTTGGATAACTCCACTTTCTGTCAAAATTTGGTTTGACTTTTTTCATTGGCTGCTCTGTCACCCATAAATGCTTTTCCAAAATGTGGGACAGAAAGAATTCTTTCTTTTGAGGATCAGCTTCTTCAGAGGAATAGACCTCTGTAGTTCTTTCACTCAGTTTCAGGCCTTGTTGGACCAATGTGCTTATTTTATCTGCTGTTTCTTGGATACATATCGAAACCCTAGGGGCAGTTCATCTCCACTGGCTTCAGTGACAAATTAAAAAAAATTTTTTTTTTGCCTGGATGTTCCATTCTTATTCAAACCCCAGCTGCTGGTCTCCAGAGGTTTTACAGCATACAACTGTTTTACAAGAAAATGACCCTCATCTGCTATTTCGATTAGTTACACAGTGCCTGTTGGGGAGATCTACAGCACAGAATTGTATTCCGAGTGCAGTAAGAATAGCACCAGTGGCAGGCCCAATGTTTTCAGCAGCCACGGCACAAGTCTCCTCCAGCCGGTTCCAGAGATCAACCACATACTGTGCTGTGGTCTTTACCTCCTCTGAAGCCTCCTCATCAGTCCATGCCTGTCTCAGAACAGTGAGAGGTCCCCGAACCGTTCGCCCGTACAGGAGTTCGAAGGGCAAAAACCCTAAACTCTCTTGGGGTGCCTCACGATAGGTGAACAGAAGGGCCGGCAGGTACCGGTCCCAATGCCGAGGCTGTTCCTGGCACAACTTCTTCAGCATAGACTTGAGAGTGCCGTTGAAGCGTTCTACCAGCCCATTGCATTCAGCGTGGTAGGGAGTGGTGGTCAGGCCCTTGATCGACAACAGTCGGTTTACCTGGCCCATGACGTCACTGGTAAATTGGGTTCCCGTATCAGTCAACACCTCGGAAGGAATACCGACCCGTGACCAGATCCCAAACAACGCTCCGCACCCTCTCTGCTTCAATGTTTTACAGAGGTACTGCTTCAGGATACTGCGTGGCATAATCCACCATGGTCAATACATAGCGATTCCCACTTTCCGATGCTGGCTGGATTGGACCCACCAAATCTATTGCAACTCGATGGAATGGAGTGTCGATAAGTGGCATCCTCACCAGCGGAACCTTCTTGGTATGACCCCTCGCGGTCGTTTTCTGGCACAGATCGCAAGACAGGCAAAAGCGTCGCACATCGGCACAAATCCCTGGCCAGAAAAAATGTCGCCATATTCTTTCCAGGGTCTTCCTGGTCCCCAGGTGGCTTCCCATCAAGGATTCATGCGACAGCCTTAAAAGTTCCCGCCTGAACCTTACCGGGACTACCACCTGCCTGTAAGTTCCCTCCTTGCAGTTTTGCAAGCCGCTCGAATTGACAAAGATAACTATCAATATTATCCCCATCTTCAAAGAAGGGCATATCCAGATGTACCCTCTCGACTGTCCGCCCCCTCTCCTCAGACTGAATCGAGGATTGCCTCAGTGCCAGCTCTCTCTCTCTCTCAATAACATCTCAGCTTGATGTTCACGCTCATGGAGAGCCCTGTCTGCACACTGCTGGACAAAACTAACCAAGTCCCTTCCAGTCAGCCCCATCTTCTCCCCCTCCAACCTGTACTCTGACATAGGACTAATCCTTTCTGTCCCACCTAGCTGAACTGAATCCAGATCTAATCTCCTGCCCCAACCCAATACTCGAGGAGTCGTATCTGGGGTTGGAAAAGCACTCTCTGCCATCTTACAAATAAACAAAGTACTTTTACGACACAATAATAACTCTTTCACCCGTACAAAATTCTTATCCCAGACGAGCCCCCAATTTGTCACAAACCGCCAGCTTAATACTGTTTAGGGATTGCTAGCGGCTGGACATACTATGCAAACTTAGTATGAGCATTTCACATTTAGTTTTTTTTGCATACAGGGTTGGAATCATTCACACACACTAAAACCAACACCATACTACCATTACACAACCAAACCACCTTCCATTCATCCCATACACCATCAACCAAACCTACCGAAACAGACCCATCAACCCACCATATAACTGAATTATACAAAAAGACCAGTCTATATGTTCAAGTCCCAACATTTATTTCTAATCAACAGAAACAAAAAACAAAAACAAAAACTAAGGCAAAAGAACAAACATTTTCCTTTCACCCACTCTTTCACACTCACACACAAAGTCTACTTAAATTCAAAGGATGGTTTCCCTACATCACACACAAGTTCAACATTGCCCTACAATGTCATCATTGCCCCCAACAACACAGACAGAGGGGGAGTAGAAAAGTCAGCTTCACTTAGCTGTGTTGCTGCCTGGAAACCCCGGGGATCGCCACCGTTACAAACTGCCTCCCCTGGTGCCCCTCCGGTCATACGCCTCAGCACTCGCTGCTGGCTGGCCGCTGGACACTGGTCATTAAATACTGGCTGGTCCATTAACTCTTCTGGCGCCAAGCTATTTTCCTTAATAGAATGCTGTACACCAAGTAAATTTTCTGGTGAAGCTTCCGTTTATACATAGTTTGTTAATAAAATCACTAAAAATGTATTTCTGTATGGATTACTTTGAAATTTTCTGTGCTTGTGTAAAAATGAATGATTGAAAATGTTTGAAAATGACAAGTGTGTGTGTTGAGAATTTCTGCTTGTGTGATGATGTTGTTGTTGGTGGTGGTGGTGGTTGATGGTGGTGATGGTGGTAAAAAAAATCATAAATAATAGTAAAGGTGTCACAATCAATTCATTTAACAATTTGAATGAAGTATACATCCAATCAACAGAAATAAAACACAATAAAATACAGTTAGCCTTTATTGCAATATGATTGAAAGCCTGCACTCTGATGAACCGATTGTCCATTTTGCATATACTGAGTGCTTGAAAAAAAAAAATCACTAAAAATGCACTTCACTCTGGATTGCTTTGAAATTTTCTGTGGTTGTAAGAAAAAGTCTAATGAGTGCATAAAACTAGTTGAAAGTTACAAGCATTTACACTGAGTGGCTGTGTGATTGTTATTTTTGTTGTTGGTAGTAGTGGTGGTGGTGGTGCTAGTGGCTGATGGTAGCACTGACAGTAAAAACCCATATCTTACTCAATGTCAAAATGTGAAACAACTGTTAGTATAAAGAAGAAATTCAAACAAAAAAGAGATGAAAATATTATAACAAAATAAAATAATGCATGCATTTCTTGCCAGTAACCAAAGCCAAGACACAGGCAAACACTACAAAATAATCAACTGAAAGAGTCACTGTGCCTTGTGTCTCTGCCAGTCACTCTGTCAGTGTCTCTCCCCTCTCCCATCCCCATTGTTTTCATTCTGCATGAAGCCCAGGCACACACTTTGTTTTGTAGTCCAACAAAGTATGATACCTCCGGAAGCAGGGGTCAACACACATGGGCACACGACAGTCAATGCACATGTAGGAAGTTTGGTGCCGCTTCACATTCCTATCAGAGCATACAACACAATCAGGCTTTGATCTTTTTCCTTTGGGTGTCTTGTGTGTGTTCAATCCAATGAAATGTCTATCAAGGAGCCGAGCTGGTGGATCCAACACAGGCTTCCGAAAAGGCAAGCTGCGACATGTAAATCCATCCAAAAGGCCATGTATGATGGTAAGCCTGAAACGATCAGTTTTTAGAGCATTGCCGGCACGTGGATTATATTGCTTCCAAATCACCTTGGCATTTGCCACTGAAATATCTAACAGATTACAAATGAACACCTTCTTCCACCACTTCAGACATCTATGCATGTTCATACTTGCCATCGTTGGAGGAAGGGTACTCAATTTCGGGGGAATGTGTCTCTTTCCAGCAATCCTCTTCCTGAAAAGGTTGGCTCGAACGGTGTTCAGATTGGCCCCTGACTCGTCCCCATAGAGCAGATTAGTGAACTGAAGGCATGAGTCATAACGACGTTATCAGAAAGCATGCAACCATAATGCCTAATCTGGAAAGGTACAGGCATCTTCCCAAGCTTCAGCTCATCAGAGAATACTTCAAGCTTCTTGAGGACTGTCATCTTTCCAATTCCAGCGAAGGAAGAAACTGTGTCACAACCAGTCAGTGCATGAGCTGCCAGCAGATTAGGCATTATGGTTGCATGCTTTCTGATAACGTCGTTAACGCTTATGACATTATGTGTGGATGTGCACGACTCGATGGTCAGAGTCATACTCTGGGACAGTCCTTTGGTCTTCATGTAGAGATGATGGGCCAAGATGACGAGTACATCGGTGTCATCAGAAACAACCCTGATGTTTCCTCTGTCCTAATGACGATTCGTTGATGACATGAAACGCCATCAGCACATCAGCTTCCTTCGTGATACAGAGGGGCTTGCTGAAGTCCAGACCCCATGTGTATAGGGTGCGGGTCTGGCCCAGTGATGACAACATCTGTTGCTGGTGGAGGCTGCATGCTGCAAAGCCGATGTACGATCATTTGTATCAGTTGTTCCTTGTTGGCTGTGACTTTCAGCATGACACTTTGCTGTGGCAGAGGGGACTCTTCAGTCAGGTTTACACACGACTAGTCCCCTTCTGACGGACGGTTCGACAGCATGACTTTGTGCTCAGTTTGTAGTATCTGTCGAAGACCACATGTGACACTGGTGCTGACTGAACTCGTCGCAAAATGCTGGCAACTGCGGCTCTGATGAAAGCCGAGACTTTAGCTGGAGCTGCAGGCCAAGGTACTGTCCACAAAATTGCACAGCCATCCAGGATGACAACAATGGGAGGTTCTTGGTTGCGAACACCAGACAGAATCTGTATTTTGTTCTTCAGAGCAGCCTTGCTAGTTGTCCTCATGTCACCATTCTCGTCAAAAAGGGCTGTAGGTTGTAGAGCTAGTTCATGGGAAAACAAGGTCTCAACAGAAACGGATTCCCTGGAAGTCGCCATAATGCCAAGAATGTGTGCATATATGAATTCAGTGTCAATAGCTGTGTCCACTTTAGCATGTTTTGTAGTCACTTTCATGACTGCAGCCATGTTCTTCACTTTCTTTGTGAGCTTGAGGTGGAAACTGGCAGGCCATCCACCCTCAAGCGCCCATTGTTCTGCAGCACCAACCTCTACTGCCTCATGGACATTGACAGTTGGGTCATCAATGACGCGGCCAGAAAACACGTTGATGAGGCCTGTGTCAGGATGTTTGCTGGTGTCCAGGATGTCAATGCAGGTAGACAGTGTCTCTCGAATCTTTGCTCTGTCAGCAGCATCCTCCTTGATGCATGTGTGGCGCTCTTCTTTGTGTGTGTTGATAACTGTCTGAACATCCCCTTCTTTGATTTCCTGGAGGTTGTTCAATAGCTGGGTCAGCGTGCTTTGTGAAAAGGCCCGTATGGCAAGGGTGGATTCATTCAGGGTGGAGCCTATGATCCCTGAAGGCCCATGGCCATAGCGCATGTAGGTCGTCTCAATGAAGAGATCTGACCAAACTCCATTCCACAGGCCGTCTTGATGATGCATGACATGTTCCCCTGCCATGAATCTCTTCAGGACATCTGGATGCAGACGCTGCATGGATCGGAGGTAGTACAGACCGTAGCAAGCATAGTTGACGTGTCCAGAGGCAAAGAAGTAGGGGAGCATCTTTTCCACAGCAAACAAGTGAAGAGTCCAGTCAGCTTCTCTCTCAGCTCGAACATAGGCCATCATAATGAACACTGGATCAATGAGGCACTCAACCCAAAGTCTTGCTGTTTTACTCTGGGTGCTTTTGGTGACGAGACGTTGCGTGAGTTCAGCCATGGTGTGTACTCAGTGTTGGAGAGAGTGGATCGTAGTAACTCCTCAACAAGAAGTCTCAATGCTCTAACATTTTGTGGGTATTTTTTCCCTGTCAACATTTTTGGCACCCCCACAAATGCTGAGCCAAGTATTTCTTCAATGCCGCTTCCTCCCATCAGGTACCCCACAGCACCAACAAAACTCATCAGCATGTGCATACCACCAAGTCTTGGGATGAACTTCTGAAACTGTTCTTTGTCAACCCATGTGATGTGGACAAGTTCTTTGTACAGCTGCTGGTCACTGGTGAATATTGTCCATTCCTGGCCCGTAAGCTGTGTCAGACGCTGGGCTTCAACCATGGCTGTCTTCATGGTGTCTGGCTCAGATGGGATCATGTCCAGGAATGGGCTGTACACCACATCTGTCTTGGGTTGGGGTTGTTGTCCTGCATTGCGGGCACGTTGTGTGTTATAACCTCCATATTCGGGTCCCGCATCTTTGCCGAGTACTTGTTTGAAGAATGACAGATCTTCTGTTGCAGTTCTGTTCAGAGAAACCTGTCGTGTGGCGAGAAAGACCAGAGATGGGACATGTCGCAGGCAGTGTTCTTCTGACATAAGCGGTTTCTTGTTTCCCGTGTACCGTTGAACTGCAACATCACCAAGCGTCAGATGATCGGACTTGGTTTCTGTTTTGCTGAGACGCCTGATGGTTGGAATATCCTGTATTTCACACACCTGCTCTGACTTCTGCTTGTTGGCTTGTGTCAGTATCCAGGGCCTCAGATCCTTCAAGACTTCATTAGGACAAATGTCCTGGCCTCAAGAAAGTCAATCAGACATTTGTCCTGACTGATAAAAAAAAATCGGACATTTAGTAAAAATTAATTAAGACAATTTCTAACTCTTGCAACGGATGAACAATGTATGAAGTTAAAAGATAAACAGGAAAGTCAACTTTCTAAAGAACAGATTTTATTGTATGTCACTGCTGTCAAATGCACATGACTAGAACTAAGAAGGCTGAAATAAGAAACAGCCTGCAGATGTCGAGCGCAGCTTCAGTACTCAAAATCGGTAACTCCTTCAGATGGTCTGCTTCCAAGAACAGGTTGCTCTTTCACAGGGCAGAAGTGGAAGGCTTTGAACTAGAAGGGCCTCTGTGAAAGAGCAACCTGTTCTTTGAAGCAGACCATCTATCTATCACATCCACCACCCAGTTGTCCATGACCAGTTTACTCTCGCCTACTGTGCCTGTGGTCTTAGGGCCTTCAAGCAGAACCCTCATCAGCATGTCTTGGTGCTCTGGTGTTAGGGCGTTTCTCAGAGGAGTGCATATGAGATTTTGAGTACTGAAGCTGCGCTCGACATCTGCCGTGTGCACAGGCAGTGTGATTGCTAGCTTTGCTAGCTTCAGCATCTCCGGGTAGTCTTCAGCATGAAATTCAGCTATCTGCTTGTACAACTGCACAGTTGTGTGTAGGGCATACCCCTCTCGCTTTACCAGTTTTTTCAGGTCTGACCATTCCTTCTTTGCAGTGTCCGAGTCAATGAGGGGTTCAGCCTCTGATACTTTGTTTTCTCCTCCGAGCTCTTCCACTTGTGTGTCTGTTTCTTGCCGTAGTACTTGAGCAGCAGCTGGAACTTGTCGTTTCCCCACTCTTCAATCTCATCATCAGGGGTGAAGGTGATGGGTCTCATTTTCAGCACTCCAAAAGCACTGAGCAGCTCAGTGTCGGGAAACCTGCACACACCATCATCACTTGGTCATTTTCCTCCTAAATGTGTGCTTGTATTAAATTGTTTATAAGTTTAGCATTAAAATTATATTTCTTTGTTTCACTAGTTTCAGTTGGAATTTACACAGATTAAAGTATCCTTACATGTAAATTATATTCACAACAAATGAAGAAGAAACTATTAGAATTAATTGCAAACCTTTTGGAGATATTGTCTTCTAGATTTGTGATGAACTTCGCAGCAGCTGATGTTATGTCAGTTTGAGGGCATGACGCGATGCGATGACCATGGTACGTTGTTGTCCCGTTCGCATCAGTCATCAGCTGGGCCTGAAAATCCTGGAAGTGTTTACCTCCCTTCTTCAGGTCTGAGAGACCTCTGACGCAGTCATCAATCTTGGTCTAAAAATATATTAATAAGTAACATTTTTACTGAAGGAGTACTGGGTGTAAAGTTCATGGTCATTGGATGGAACTGAATTCATCTCATACTTATTTGTTTGTCAGGAAAAACAGCATCACACATAAACAGTTTTTGATGGACAAGTACTACTAATTTACCTTGATTGCACCGATGTCGATTTCAGCCTGTTGAAGGAAAAGGTTGAGGGCGCCAATGAGTGGGATCACATCCATCATCACAGCAGTCAGTCCGATGAATTTGACAGTGGAGATCTGAAATAATAAAAAAAAAAGACATTAAATAGCAATTTCAGCTAAGCCAAGCAGTGATCCAACAACATTACATGCTTGTGCATGCCATCTTGATTTCACTTAAATTATAAGAAGTTCATTACTTAAAGTATACTACATTACATGCCTTGGGGAGGGGGAAGGGAGAGTAGTCTTATTCTATTTTACAGCCACAAAGAATTTTTTTTTAGAACTTCACGGTCATGCATTTATTCCTTAACTCTTTCATTCCTATATATCTATATATCATTACTTCCCTTTATTCCTAGCTTTCTATAATACATATGTTCCCTTCATTCCTGGATTTAGAGAAAATAAAGAAAGTTTAAAAAGGGGTACTAACTTTGGAGAGTTGCGGCAGTGTCACTATCTACAATAAATTAAGAATGTCACATACCGTTGCGTACAGAATTGATGTGAGAATTTGTCTGCGACTATGTTGACACCACAGGGTGACATGGTTGGTGACACTCAGGTAATTTTGGGGACAAACACAACACATGCAAGCATGCACAGCATGCAGGACAGTGTTTTGCTTGCAGAGTGTACACCTCATGCAGGTACTCACCGAGCAGTGCCTCCTGTGAATCTCCGTGCCACAATGGTGGTCATATCCATAGAAAGACTGTCACATTGTCACTGCATTTGTCCTACCCACCACATGGATTGTTTGAAGTTTTTGATACTGTCCTACAAAGAATATTTCTTTTGCTACAGTGTCATTGAGCCAAAATCTTTTGTTTTTTTTAAGACCTAGTTTTATGTACAGAAGATATTTACAACGAGAAAGTTTCTATGTACACAAGTCAATGTCACAGTTACATTGTCACATGTCACACATAGGTGACACGTGTATGGAACACCTTGAAGCAGTCACGCTGGTTTTTGCACAAATACACTCCACATTTTTCGCACATGATTGTGGTCTTCGATTTCTTGAAGGGATTGTTTGTGTAGCTGACACCAGGGTGGGTTTCCCTGTATTTCTTGTGTCGTGCTGTGCACACGACACAGGTGTGGTCGTCACCTACTCCATGGACTGGCCAGTGGTCTGTGTGATCAAACCGGGGATCTGATGCATTTTCCTCTGTTCTGGGCCGGCCAGGGTGGATCCTTTCCATGTACTGAAGACCGATCAGTTGGTGGGCCAGGTCCAGTTTGAATAACAGCAGGTCTTGTTTGCTTTGTCCTTGAACTTTGTGTTCTGTCACCTCTCCCTCCAGGACATAGGCATTGTAGATGGCTGTCTCCATCAGCTTAGTCTCCACCCGTCGATACCATTTCATGGTTTTCTTTGATTTGTTCTGTCGGGTGTTCTGGTCCAGTCTGTCCACTCCATTCATGTTGACGGCATAGGCAGCCACAGCTGGGGGGCAAGGAAGCTCGGCAACAGTCCTGTCTTTCTGGCGTCGTTTGGCAGTGGCACCTGAGTTGTCAAAAGGTGGATGTGCAGTGGACAGGTAATACACCATCCGCTTGTCCTTCCACGATGTTGCGATCATGTCACCGCATTGTCGCCACTCTGTAGCTCCATGGGGAAGCCGGCGTTCTTCTGCCTTGGTCTTGACCAGGTCACTGGGATAGCTGATCCGGTTGGGTCGCATCGTGCCACACAGTAAGTAGGCCTACCCTTGCTTGACAAATACTTTGCCAGCACAGGTGAGGTGTAAAAGTTGTCAGTAAAGACTGTGTGACCAAAGTGTTGAATGGGTTTGGTCAGGCCAATCACCACTCGAGCACTGAGCCCCATCAACTTGTTCACCTGCTGCCCGTGCTTACCTATGTACACCTCCATGTTGTAACAGTAGGCTGTCTTGGCGTCGGCAAGCACCCACAGTTTGATGCCAAACTTGACGGGTTTGTCCTTCATGAATTGTTTGAAGGCCAAACGCCCCTTGAATGGCACCATTGCTTCGTCGACAGTGACGTTTTGGTAGGGAACAAATTTGTTCCCAAAATTTCCCCTGACGGTGTCCAGAATGTACCGGATTTTGTGCAGTTTGTCACTCTTATCAACAGGTGTGTTTGGATTCTCAAAATACAGGTATCTCCGTATCTGAAAGAAGCGATCCCGGCTCATCACACCACCAAACGCAGTTCGGAGCAGAAAGTGTTGTGCACTTGTGCTCCAATAGTGAGTGTCTCTGTCAAGTCGCACGATGTCTTTCATTATCAGCAGTCCATAGAATACTTCGATTTCCTCCAGCGTGACAGGTTTCCACTCACCTTTGTTCTTCTCCGGCTGTTCTGTGCGTTTTTTGGTGGCATTGTCGTTTGTGAAATTAACCACAGAACGGAACACTTCCTCCGAGTAGAATAACTGAAAGTACTCCATCGCTTCTTCTTCTTCTTGTCTAACGCCGTCAAACGTGGAGACCAGATCTCATGACGAAATCGGCAGTCTTCTGCAACGCCTCCACACAGCCATGCAGCTTCTCCAGGAGTCCGGCAGGCTCTGGCCAGATCTCGTCCCTCAGCTTCCGTAGGCCAGGGCAGTCCTGCAATATGTGCTCGGCTGTCTGCTCTGCCAGTCCACAGGAGCAGAGTGGAGAGGGTGCAAGGCGGAGCTTTCTGGACATGTGGTGATTTAAGCGGTTATGTCCAGTTCGTAGGCGGAATATGGTGACTTGCTGTTGCCTGGACAGCTGGTGGTAACTGTCCTCCGCCTGTGGCTGGTTGTGCAGGGACCTGATTATGGTGGTCATCTCTGCAAAAGTCACAGGGTTGTCTTCCTGCTCTTGGCTGGCACCCTCCTTTGCTGCTCTATCTGCTGCATCATTGCCAGCAATGCCGCAGTGTGCTGGCACCCACTGCAGTACTGTTCTTGGGCTCTTGATGTCTTGTAGAGCTTCCTGCAGATGGGGCTGTTTGTTGTTCTGCAGGGCCTCAAGAACAGATCTGGCATCAGTCAGAAAGACGACGGGTGTTAGTTCGTCTGTGATCTGCTTGATGGTGTCGGCAGCAAGAGTCGGGGCCTCCACTTCCGCTCGGTAGTTGCTGCAGTGCATTCCCGTAGGTGCTGCCTTTGTCAACTGCCGTCCATCGGGGAGTTGGATGTTCACGCCAGCTCCGCCTCTTTTGGTAGCGTCCGTGGCAGACCCGTCTGTGAAGGCATGTATCCACGCTGCTTTGGGGTACCTTTCCTCCATCATGGCTAGTGTCAAGGACCTCTTGCTGACATCACTGTGTTCATCCTTGTGGCCGAGGTAGGGGACTGAGGTGCAGATGGTAATGCGCTCCTGTCTTCTCTCCCAAGGTGGTGGTTCACTGGTGGTGTCGAGTGGTTCCACCTTGGTTGGTAGGGAGTCTTTGTGTTTTCTTTGCACAGCTTTTGATTCTCTGACGAAACTGGATCTCTTCAGTCTCCCAGATGTCGCTTCTTGGATTCTTTTGTTCATAGGATGTTCTTTTGAGGCCTGGACTTTGGTGAGGTGGGTCAGGGTTTTCTTCTCTCTTCTTTTGCTCAGTGGAGGGATGCCCGTAGTCACCTCCATCTTTTGAATGGGTGTTGATCTCATTGCACCAGTGATGATGCGCAGTGCTTGGTTCTGGACCCTGTCAAGCTTTTGGTGGTGGGTCTGTGCTGCCGTCATCCAGGAGCTGGAGCCGTACTCGAGGTGTGGATGTACGGTGCCTTGGTACACAGTCTTCAAGATGTTTTCGTTTGCCCCCCCCCATTGTGTTCCAGCCAGCTTCCGCATGATGTTGAGCTTTCTCCGGGCTTTTGCTTCTGCTGTCTGAATATGTGCATTCCATGTGAGCCTTTTGTCGAAAGTTACTCCCAGGTATGTTTGTTGGTCTTCAAACCGCAGTGGAGTGCCTCCGAGAGTCAGTCTATGCATCTTGGCTTTGGTGGAGAGGGAGAACAGGGTGGCCGCAGACTTGTCTTTGTTGATGGTGATACACCAGGTGTTGGCCCAATCTGCGAGTCCGTCCAGGGCGAGCTGCATTCGGTAGGTAGCGGTCGTAGCATGCTCTTCAGTGCTCCAAAGTACCAGATCATCGGCGTACAGGGCGGCATGGACACCCTTTGGGAGCTCTGCAGTCAGGTCGTTGATGAAGAGGATGAAGAGCGTCGGAGACAAGACTCCTCCCTGTGGTACTCCGTGTCTCAGTAGCACTCTTCGGCCTTTGTACCCGTCCACAACAACTCTTGCTCGTCGGTTGTGGAGATAGGACTTCGTCCATTGGTACATGTTCCCGTGTATGCCACTTCGGAGCAGTTTGACCAGGAGGCCATCCTTCCAAACTTTGTCGAAGGCCCTCTGTAGATCAATGAAGGCTGACAGGACAACCCTTTGACCTTGGAAGGCATCTTCGATCACCTGGGCAAGATGGGTAGTCTGATCCTCGGTGCTCCTGTACCTCCGGAATCCTGCTTGTTCTGGGACAATGATGCTGTTTGTCTCAAGGTACCACTGCAGGCGCTGATTGATGATGCGCTCAATGGTCTTACAGATGCAGCTAGTGAGACTGATAGGGCGGTAGCTTCGGACTTTGTTTTTGTTCTTGCCCTTCTTCAGGATGGGGATCATTTGTGTGTCTCTCCAGCATTGTGGTACCTCTCCTGTGCGCCAGCTGAGGTTGAAAATGTCCAGGAGTTTCTTCATGGCAGTGTTCCCCAGGTGTTGAAGCATTTCATTTGTAATGCCGTCGGGGCCCGGCGATTTTTTCTTCTTCAACTTTTGGATGGCTGTTCTCAGTTCCTCCAGCGTGAGTTCTTTTGTCATAGCAGGATGGGTGGTGTTGCTTTCTACTCCATCGCTGTCATTGATGTGTCCAACACACGCACTGGCCCCGATCGGCGATTGAATGTCGTCCTGGTGGTGGGATCAGGTGCGACGTAGTTTCCACTCACCCACTCAAACCTTGGCCGAGTATAAAACAGTGGCAAGTTTTCATCATCCAACTCCTCTCCACTATCATCACTTGCTATCTGTGGTTCTACTACAGCGGCTAACTGCGCCCTCTCCTCTTCATTCAATTGAAACAAATCAAAATCATCATCAGCTAAAGCGTTGTAAAACTCATCATCAGAAAACTGATCAGAATCCGAATTATGTCCGCCCTCCATTTTCCGTGTACTGTACGTAGGTTTGGTCAAAAATGCCATGTCGGCAGCAACACACTGGTACGGATATAACGGCGAGCCCTTTCCCACGGTAGGGGGGAGAGTCTGGCATCCATTCCATTCGTACACACTGCCCCGCAAGTGACCCGGTCAAGGATAAATGACGCGCAGTGATGACGCGACTCGCGCGAAGTTCAAAGCGCTTAACGCAGAACCGATTTTCCGGGCTGTAGGAAGGAAGGGAGGGTTTAACTGCTGCCCGGTTTTCCGGGCTACAGGAATAAAGGGTAGGAATCCTGCAAACCGGAAAACCGGGTTGTAGGAATGAAAGAGTTAAACATACCTTTCTCTTCAAGCCAATGGCCTTGGGATCTTGTGCTCTGGAAGTCACTTCTGCGTTCTCCAGGTAGGTAAGTAGAGGCAGGAGGTTCCGGTGCACTGTTTGTAGCGCATCATAAAAGGACAGCCAACGCACTTGGTGAACTTCTTTGAAGCGGAGAGTTTCTGACTCAAGGATTTTTTGGATCCCTTCAAACTTTGCGCACTGAGCTGGTGATGCCTTGAAATAATAAAACAAGGAAGTCAAGAGCTCCACATAGTCTTTCAGTGCTGGTATGTTTTCAGCAGCTTGGCTTGTGCACAGCGCCAGGCGATGTGCAGAACAATGCACATTGACGATGCTTGGGTTCTCACGCTTGAGTAATCCTGTCACCCCCTTGTCTGTACCGGTCATTGCACTGGCACCGTCAGTGCCCAAACCATACACCTTTGAAAGATTGTTGATGCCACGCTTCAGCAACTCCTCCCTAATTGCTGCTGCCATTGTTTCACCTGTACCATCCGTTACCTGCACATTGCTCAGGTAGTGTGTGATTGGTTCCATCGAAGATGAAATGGTCCTCACCAGAATGGTGAACCGTTTCTTGTTGGTTCTGTCGGTGGATTCATCCACCTTCACTGTGATAATGTCGGATTTCTGAATGTCAGCCTGAATTTTCATCTCAATGACTTCAGACATGGCCCTCAAAAATTCATAAAACGACTCGGTGCTTTCATAGTGTGTTGATTGCGAGATGTCGAGTTGTGAGACATTTGGGGTCTCCAGTGTCTTCATTAGCCCCAGCAGAGATCCAAATTTAGCAACAGGAAGATTTTCTCTAACAAGCCAGTAGCCTGCTCTAACTGCTGCAGCAACTCCTTTCTCTTGGGCCGTAAGAAGACGGGCAGCCAACTTTTCGTTGTTTCTCTGAAGGCTTGGCACTCTTAGACTGTCTCGATGATCTTTTGTTTCTTCGTGTTCTGTGAGAGACGTTTTACGGAAGTTTGTATTGCCATCAGTGAAACTATTGCGCTTTTTGGCAGCTTCACAAGTAGTGCAAAACATTTTGCAAGCTTCTGCATCCCATCGTACCCATTTGAAAGTCTGGCTCCAGCCCGGTACAAACTTTCTGGCTGCACATGTCTTCTCCTCGGCTGCCGCCGGCGGTGCAGTTTCTGACTCTTCAGCCTGTGCTGAACTGTTAGGCCTACCTGTCAAATCAGTCTCTTCCGCGGGTGTTCGGTTGCCAGTTCCAAAGAAAAAATGGAGCGGCTGCTGATCTTTGTCAAGTTTTGACTTTTTTTTTCGGTGGCGGCGGCATGTTGGATAGATTCGCTGACTTGACAACGTGTAGATCTCACAACGCGGTATGGAGATCAGTGTAGACACTCCGCCGCAAGAGAATACGAGCGAACGTAGTTGACAGTACTACTAAGTCAATGCGACGGAGATTGATTTCACGCGGCACGCAGATCTGAGTGAGATTGACGCCTCAAGGCGTGAAGGCCGACTCGGCGGTGCAGAGTGCAGACGTAACAATTGCTTGATGCGAATCAACCCGGGGAGAAAAACGCATGATACGATGTCCTGGCCTACAATATTTTAATCGGACAATCACAGTCACAATGTCTGCTTTTCTAAAAAAACATAAGGACATTTGTCCGCTGTTTGGAAAAATCTGCCAGACATTTGGGAAAACGTCGGTCAAATGTCCGATGTCCGATGGGGATCTGAGGCCCTGAGTATCATTGCCAGGCCGTGTGTTGATTTCTGGCCATTTGGAGATGATATCTGCGTATCAAAGTTGTCAGCTACAACTTGAACAAGTCCATGTTTACTGTCAAAGTGGGCCAGTCCTCGAGGAACAGATGCCATAGCAGCAGCAGCTGAGCACCGAAAGTGCCTCAGTTCATCGTATAAGGTGGTGACTCCATACGTGTGAAGCTCGTCTATGAATTTCCTCTGTCGACTCAACAGAACGCTAAGTCCCAGTTGCAAGTTTGTGAAATGGCTGCTGACTGCACTCGTAGCAATGTGGCCGATCATTGCTGCTGGCAGTGTAGAATCCAGTTTTGGGTCTATGGCTGCAAGGAGCGCTAGCAAAGTTGGGCTGCACTCATTCATGACATATCCCCTAGGCAGACGAGTTGGGTACGTATGGCGATTTGGCTTGGGACATTCTGCTTTGATCACACTAGCCAGGCATGATATGGCTCATCCGTTGCAGTCATCTTCATCATCCACAATCCGCAGCTGGGCTGAAGCCGTGCTCTTGAAGACGAGGATGGAGGCCACACCTGGTGAGGACAGGATCAGCAAGTCTGGATGCAGCTTCTCAGATACAGTGAAACCCGGCTATATTGAAGTGGCACGGGACCCGGGAAGACCTTCAATATAGCCGGAACTTCAATATAGCCAATTCTCGGTTATATTGAATTTCCCTCCTTGTTCCTTCAGAAATTCAATATAACCGAACTTTTTTTTCACTACGTATAGGTTCTTATTTCCGTGTCCACACATTGCGTTTGATGTGAGATATATTCCCATTAATCTTTCACCTGTTGGCTGTTGTTCTTCGAGCCTCCTTGCTTTTTTTCTGCACACACACACAACACACACACACACACACACACACCACACACACACACACACACACACACACACGGACACACACACACACACAGGACACACACTCACACACACGCACGCCCCCCCCCCCCCCCTCCCTTACACACACAAACACACAGAGCCATTCACACTATCAGACCGACGCCAAATTAAGCATTTGATTAAAACTTTAATGAAAAAGAAGACATATGTCCGGTGTATCTGAAAGCAAAAAAAGACAGCATTGTCTGGACCTTTGTACCTGTGGTATCGCGTCGACGGAGTGTTCCATAGGCAATGTAGCATCCTTGAAAAGCGAAAACTGAACTGAATCTCTCTGAATACGAGACACATTAAACATTTCAAGAAAAAATTACATAACTGCTGATTCAAAAGTTCAATGTCGAATACGGAAAAAATACCCCACCCACCCACCCCTACACACACACCACACACAACACAAGAAGGCCATCATGCCATTAAGCTATGTTGATAACCCTTTCCGAAAGTTTCGGATCGCACTGACAGACACGCGGTTCAAAAGTATGGTACACAAACCACAAAGTGGTTGGGAACCCAGATTGACGCAGGTTTGTCTTTCCCCAGACAGGACGTCCACATGATAGTCGGCAAGCTTTCCTGGGAAGTGTTGATCTCACTTTGTCGACAGATGCGAGGCTGCACAACTCTATGGAGGTCCTTTCTAACATTGAAACCTCCATACTGTGGGTACACAGACTGGACAGGCACACCCAGTACACTACTCAAACCATGGATTCCCCACATACTCATGTAGGCTCCTGGGCATCGGCAGTTCATCACGTCATTCTGAAAAAGGTTTTTCATGTCTTCTTCCGTCACGTTGATGGAAAATGTCTGTCTGAGTATGAGATGTAAGTCTTCACCAAATTCTGAAGATCCGTCCCCGATGCAAGGAAATCATCAGAAAGATACAGGTCTGAATTTTGAACCATCTCAAAAATGATACGGACCCGCATCTCAGTGTGATGATCTTCATCTCCATATGCTAGGAGAGACCCGCACCGCGGCAGACAATTTCCGTCACCACGCACCTGCACTGGAAGACACTGCGAAGCATCATCAGGATACAGCTCGAGGGACACATAGTCCACGTTTGGTTTTTCTGGCAGGTATGGTTTGTATGTGATGGGCGTTTGTGCGAACAAGGAAAGCGTTTCTACAGCAACAATGTTCTCAAGTTCCTCGTAGGATGATGCATCTTTGATCAGTGTTGCAAGATTGTCAAAAAACACGAAAGAGTCATCTGTTGTATGCCTGGTGGAACCCTTACTGGTTGATGGACGAGGCGTGTCCTTACTGGTTGACGGACAAGGCGTGTCCTTACTGGTTGACGGACGAGGCATGTCCTTGCTGGTTGATGGACGAGGCGTGTCCTTACTGGCTGACGGACGAGGCGTGTCCTTACTGGTTGACGGACAAGGCGTGTCCTTACTGGTTGAGGGGGGAGAAGTGGAATGGCTCCAAGTGAATGAATGACTTGCCTGTTCAGGCTTTGATGGTGACGAAAAGAAATCTGTGATTCTGCTTTGTTTGTGGAAGTTGTTAGAAGCAAATGTTCCAATTGACCGCTGAATTTTTGAATCCTCTTCTGATCTCTTCATTTGCTCCCGTTTGCAACAGATACAGCTCAATAGTTGAAAGAGCAGACAAAGCCTCCAGCTTTGAGATAGACGGGAGGTTGCTCCCCCCCACAGTCATCCCCATCAGAGTCGTTTTTGTCCGTTGATGGTCTCATCGGTGTCACCTCTGGTAGAGCTAAGTGAGGACAAGATGTCTTCTGTTGAAGGAACCGCGCATGTAGCAACATCATTGTCAACGTCACAAAACTCTTCCAGGGACACATCCAACTCCTTGTAGAGTCGTAACAGGAGCGGCTCCATGTCAGCAGCCTCAATGTCAGCTCCCACGTCGCATGGCATCTCAGTGCAGGCTTCTCCTTCATCAAGGTCACTTTTGATTAAATCCTGCTTTCCGGAAACAGTTTCGGACTGTGGATGGTCTGACATTGTCCCATGCGTGCTTCAGGTTCCTGACGGCATCGAGGAGGGTGACGCTGAACTCACCCAAGGGCAGGCCTGAATCAACGTGAAGAATGAGCCTGGAGAGCATCCGTGTTTTGAAAAAATACCAATTTCAAACCTTAATTGTGTGCTAGTGTGTGAGTGATTGTGAGTGTGTGTGTGTGTGTGTGTGTGTGTGAGTGTGAGAGAGAGAGAGGGGTGTGTGTGTATGTGTGTGTACGTGAGAGAGGGAAAGAGAGAGAAAGAGCACACACACACACACACGTACTCACCTGTAGAAGAATTTCAAATGTGTGTGAGAGTGTGTATGTGTGTGAGTGATTGTGAGTGTGTGTGTGTGAGAGAGAGAGAGAGTGTGTATGTGAGAGAGGGAAAGAGAGAGAGAGAGAGCAAGCACACCACACACACACACACCACACACACACACACACACACACACACGTACTCACCTGTAGAAGAATTTCAAATTCTTGATCACACCACAGTCCAAAGGTTGGAGTTTGGATGTGGCATTTGGTGGGAGGAAAAGCACTTCTGTTGCCAGGAGGCCTTGAACTTTGACATGAGCAGTGCAATTGTCGATCACAAGTAAGACCTTTCGGTTTGCACTGTCCATGGACCGGTCAAAATTGCGCAACCACTTCTCGAATAGGTCGGATGTCATCCAGGCTTTCTTGTTCGATGTATAGCGAAGTGGCAACTCAATGCCTTTGAAGCACCGGGGTTTGGCAAACTTCCCGATGACCAAAAGCGACTGTTTCTCTGACCCGTCCATGTTACAGCAAAGACTCACAGTTACTCTTTCCTTAGATTGCTTTCCTCCATGGCACTTCTTAGATTTGAACTCAAAGGTTCTATCAGGCAGCATACGGAAGAATAGAGCACATTCATCCATGTTGAAGATGTCCTTCTCCTTATACTTTTGAAGAGTTGGGGTCAGCACTTCGCTAACCCATGCATCTGTGGACACTTCATCTACGCTTTCACGTTCGCCGCACACTTTTCGGCAGTTGATGTTGTGTCGCTTGTTGAATCGGCTAAGCCAACCGTTCGTGCACTCCCAGTCATTTAAGCCGAGTTTTCTTGCAAACTCTTCAGCTTTCGTCTTCAGCACAGGCCCACTTATAGGAATGGCATTACTCCTGGCACCTTTGAACCACTGAAGAAGTGCATGCTCTATTTCTTCCTGTCGAGCTACTCTATGTGGTCTCTGGATTTTTGGATCTATTTCTCCGCTGTAGTAAAGACTTTTCAATGTTTCTTTTTCTTTCATAATCTTGGTCACACAACCTGCCGAAATTCCATATTCCTCAGCTACTTCCTTTCTTTTTTGCAGCCAGTTTCCAGCTTCTGAATAAGCTCGATTTTCTTTTAATTGTCAGACTCACCCTTTTTGTTTTGCAGCCATTTTTGCTAGTGTACAAAGGGAAACTACTGTACTCGCATGAACAAGAGAAATTAAGTCGGGGAGATCTACGCACCACAAGACTACATGGCGTGGCTGTCAGAGGCCCGCGGCATTGTTAGACCGTAATTGTTATCAGAGACCTCCTGACTCGAAAGTTGATGCTGATCTGGCCTCTCCCCTTCCTCAACTGATTGCGCTGTCAGAGGCGTGTCATATTCGGCGCCCGCGCAGTCATTGTTCTTAAAAATAAAAAGTTAAAAAAAATCTTTGGAGCAAACATTTAATATAGCCGGGTAAAAACGTCCCGTGGGCTGAATTTTTGGTTCAATATAGCTGGGATTTCAATATAGCCGACTTCAATGTAGCCAACATTTTTTAACAAAGAAAAAGTAGAGCTTCGGCCGGGACCTGAAAAATTCTTCTATATAGCCGGGATTTCAATATAGCCCACTTCAATATAGCCGGGTTTCACTGTACATGGTTCAGGAGTGTACGTCGCGATTTGTTTTCCCCTCCAAGTTCAATATAGCGCTCATGGACTTCCACACTATTCCACATGCGTGATTTGTTTGATCGCATCTCGTCAACCAGCATACTGAGGGCATTGTCCTGCGTGGTAGCTGAGCTAGTTGACTGCGATGGATTGTTTGTGTAGAACCGTGAGTAGCAGTCTCTGTGATACCTAGCATCTGCTGCATGCAAATCACTGACTGCTGATGACACGCGGAAGCTGACATCTGTTCCCCAGTTGTCCCCACGTTCCTTGGCACGTTTTTGTATTTCTTCTTTGGTGGTTTTCCTCCCTTTCTCGTCTCCAGTTCAGCATAACTAGGCTTTTTTTCCAACGATCTGGGTGTTTTTTAGGGGGCTTCAGTGAGCATGTTTCTCCACAGAAAAAACAATGTTCACGAAAAAAGAACTAGTACTGCCCCTAAGACGTTTCGGTTCTTCTTCAGAGAGTTCGTCAGTCTTTCTCTTTTTTAACAGACGCTGAATATGGTCTTTGGAACAACATGTGCTCATAGTTCTTGTGACACAGTATGAACTCTGCATCTTCTGGAAGTCTTTGACTGAGTCCATCATCTCGCTGCCAGCTTGCTTCCTGAAAACTACTAATCCGTGTAGATTTGATCAGAGGTGGGTTCTTTCTTTGACAGAAAAAACACTCCATGTCTGAAAATAAGAAAGAGAGAGAGAGAGATCGCGTCAGTGTGTGTGTACTAAGAGTCACAGTGAGTGAGACAGGGGTGTGTTGTGTGAACCAGAATGATCGCATCACGTCCTCACAAGCGTGAAGATCTACTCACAAGCGTTTAGATGTAGGGTGTAGTGGCTGATTTCTTTAATATCAAAATATGCATTGCATCCCCCCTCCCACCTCATAAATATCTCCTCCTCTCTTTCTACTCTCTTTCTATCCCCCCCTCCCCCCCCAAATGAATCATGTAGAATTCTCAAAACACTGAGCGTAGCTTTATAAAACAGCTCAAGAAACATGCTGCATGTGTTCGTGGATCACTGGCATCGCAGATTGGTCTCTATTAACATTCCAATAGTACCAGTAAACTACACTTACTTCAGTACTTATGGGTCCGGTGTTGAAGAGAGAAACACTTGTCTTTCATTTTCAGGCCATTAAGACATCGTGCGACCTTTCCGTGATGGTGTATTTGACGCTCAACTCTTTGTTTTGAGTACACATAGCAGGTGTGTTGCGACGACGCATCGTCTGCTAGCACGCGCATTCCTTAACTCATTCCATACTGGCAAGTTTCTTCCCCTTACAAACACTGTATACTGGCCAATTTCTTCCCCTCACAAACACTATACTGGCCGTTTGTATAGGTTACAAAAAAAATTGTAAAAAAAAAAACTATAATAGATAGAACTAAAATTTTCAGATAATGTGCACAACATACCAAACTAATGCCAGGCAAAGTTTCAATGCATGGAATTTAATATGTTTGATTTTTGATAGCTTTTGAAAAAAAGCACTTTTTTCAAAAATCACAAAAATGGGATAGATTTTGGTCAAATAGTAAAAAATATTTGATAAGAGATTTTTCTCAAAACAAACATTACTGATGGCAAGAAATAACATTGAAAAATGTTTATGCAGACTGACAAAGAGTGTGTACACTTACATTTATATGTCAGGTGTGACATAGGAAAAGTCATGTTCTCACACTCGCTCACACTTTTGAATGAGGCACACTGCCTGCTATAAGGGTTAGTAATAATAACAAAGAAAAAAGATGTTAGAAGTCACAGATTGGAGACTTTGTAATTCTGTGGTTAGAAATCTAAAAAGACAAAATCAGTGCAAAATGACTCACTAATTTGCTCCTTTGCTGTTTGTGGAAGGTGATTTAGCCAATAAACACAATCACACTTGACACTGCAGTATTTCATAATGTTGATTTCATATGTCCATGGGAAACAGCCACATTGTAGAAATGATAAGCAATCACATTCAGATTCACTGATAGTTCACTGTCACTGACCGGGTGTAGCCCTTCACACACACACACACACACACACACACACTCACACATATACACACACACACACACACACACTCTCTCACACATATACACACACACCAACTCTCTCACACACACACACACTACACACACACACACACACACACACACACACACACTCACACACACTCAATAATCAACATAGTTTTGGATGGTGTGGAAAAGTTGAAAACATGTGATATTTGTATCACCACCACCTTGAAAGGGCTTCTGACACAATGCGACACCACACTTGGAGCACTGGCTGTTTTGACTTGCGCACCCTCACACCCTCATGTCGTTTGGATCTGTGGTAGCAGACCTGGCAGACCCTGAACTTGTTTTTGCCAGAGCCTGAAGCAACTTTGCCAATCTGCTCAGCAAAGTGACCGGTTCCACTGAGCCTTGCTTGGGCCACACCAGAAGGACCGGGCTGGGGGGGAGGAGCTTGGGCAGCAGGACCAGGACCAGGAGCAGGAGGGTGGCCAGCAGCTTGGGCAGCAACTCGGGCAGCAGCTTCAGCGGCAGCAGCAACACCAGCCTGGTACTTGTCGTTCATTGCAAGACCAAGCTTCACCACAAAATCTTTCAGGGGCATCTTTCTTGCCCCACGCCCTGTGTGGTAGATGTTGTGGAGAATAGATGCCTGGATCATGGTCAGGGTGAAAAGATGGAAGAACATTTTCTTCCACCATTTCATGGTCTTGCGATGAAATGGTGTGTATGCCATGAGCTGATCGCTTTTGTCAACCTCTGCCATGTTGTTGATGTAGTCCTGCACAGCTTCCGGCTTCATTTTCTGGTTGTTGGGGTTGGTGCGGGATACCACATTCTTCATCTGCCTTGGGTCCATCTTGGTGGTCAGGAGATGGATCGGCTTTTTGTCCATCCACCTCAGCACTGACACAGCTCCTGCAATCAAAAGTGATGTTCAAGGACTGAAATAACTCGGACACACACACACGCACCACACACACACACACACACACACACACACACCACCACACACACACACACACACACACAACCACACAACTCACACACAACACCACACATTACACACAAACTCATTACACAACACACACAACAGTACACACACATTACACACAAATTCATACACATACTCAAAACAGTCACATACACACATACACATACATAGTAAATACAATTAGAATCAGTCACACACACATGTCACCATACCACAACACACACAATGCATGCGTGCATGCACAAACATGCTCCCCACCACCACATACACATTTATACACTGTGCACAATATATTAGTTTATATTTATTTATATATATATATATATATATATATATATAATAAAAACTATATATGGATTTTTTATTACACCAAAAATCTCACCTTGTCTATAGGCCTGGACTTGTCCTCTTGGAGGGTTGGCTGTGGTTTTCAGCTGAGGCGGCAAGCCCTTTCGATTTGGACGGATGGTGCCCACGGTGTGGGTGTCCTCCTCAACAAGGCGGTCTGCAAGTTCGGGGCAACAATAATAATTGTCCACGTACACAGACCGCCCTTTACCCAGCAGAGGCTGTGCTAGGCGGCAGACCACATCAACAGGCCGATTGCTCAGCTGTGGGATACCAGCAAAGACTTCAAAGTCAGACACATATGCTGTCTGACTCGCACAACTCGTAGAGTTTTATACCCCACTTCACAGGTTTGTCCCTCATGTAAACCCTGAACCCAAGTTTACCCCTCCATGGACACATAGCTTCGTCCACACAGATGTTTTCTTTTGGGGTGTACAAAGTTCTGTACTTGTGGCGAAGGTGTCGTAGACTGGCCTTATCTTGTGGAGAGGGTCATGCCCGGGCTGGTTCCTGGGGATGTAGCTGTCATTGTCACTGACATGCAGGGCAGAAAGTAACAGGAGAAATCTGTCCCTCGACATGATTTTTCTGGAAAAAGAACTATCGCAAAGGGGCAGGTTGACCAGTAGTCAGTGATGTGTGGCTTGTGTACACAAGACATGTGCACACAAATTGTTAAAAACCCTAACAGGTCATTCACTGTGATGCCCTGCTCTGGCCAGCGTTTGAACAGACTGTGTTCTTTCAGCTCACCCTGGCAGCGATGTTTTCCCTCGCGTACTTGTTTGTTTGTTCAACAATTGCCTCCAAAATATTGTTGTCAAACATCTCGGAGAAAAAATCCAAGGGGGCGTGGCTGTCCATGTGGTCGATGTGAAGGCCACTTCTCTCATCCCCATAAGCAGGCAGTGTTGGAAAAAAAGAAAAATCTTCGTTCCAATCTATCGGTAGGAATTGCAGAAATTCATCCTCCGTCGGATCTGCGTCGGCTATTTGACCCAGTCCGACTGCAACGGGCTCGTCTGCCGAATCATGATCACTGGCTTCAGTATCACTGCTATGCCCCACACTTGTGTCGTCGTGATCGCTATCTGGTAGCCACCCATCACTTTCTGCATCATCTTCATAATCCTCAACATCAGATTCATTTGTTGTCAGCTGTTCAATAACTTCTTGAGCCATGAAACGTCGTGTACGCACATTTTGAGACGAAGTACTCGCCGATGAAGACGGAGTCGCCATTTTGCCGCAGCAGACGAAATCTGCCACGCACTGTTTATCCACAGTGCCTCTCAACTGCCTTTCCACAAAGACAAACTAAAGCCAAAAATAGCCAGCCAACCAGAGGAAAGCACGCAGGAATGGTCAGTTGCTGATCCTGACCCACTTTGATTGACGCATGACCATCGAACTTTGAACTATGAATATTTTAAGTTGCCAGCGACGAGATCGCATATTAGTAAGGAACAGTCGCACTGGGTTTGGGTGCGACGAGATCGCATGTTAATAACCAACCGTCGCAAGGGATTGGGTGCGATTTCGTCGCATAATAGCAAAGAGAGAGTTAACAAGCGTAGCCCATATCAGTTAGGGGGGAAGCAGGCCGCGCTGTGCATCTTTCAGCGCAGCCTGTAACATCACTGCGAGAGGCACTGTTAGCATCAGCACCCCTGCGCGAATCTAGGTCGATCATCCACGAGTCGCTCAGTCATCACTCTTGCATGAGAGGGGTTTGTGTATTTCAACCAGCAGAAAAAATTATGCCCATAAGATACAAGTTGGCCCCCGAATGATATGAAGTCTAAAGACCCTGAGGAACAGAATCACCAAAGAAAAAAACTTTATGATGGAAAACACGTTCTAGTACTTGTACATAGACTTGGCTCTCGGACTAGTCCAAGCGCCCGCTGGAAAAGCTTGTGCTGGATAGCTTTTGGATGGTTTACAGTGCGTGTGTGGTCAGGATGAAATTTGGATCGCACTGATTTTTCAAAAGTTGATCCATTGTGAATGGTTGTCAACACTGACTAGCCTTCTGTCTTGCCAAGTGATGAAGGTGAGTTTCTCTTGTTTCACAATATCAGGGGGGAGCGTTCTTTGCAGGGTTACTGGTTTTCACAACTGCAGGAACACCACGACGGTCTTTTCTCATTGTCCCACATGCCCCAATTTTCTGATCAGCCAAAGCAACAAAGAGAGCAGGACTGGTGAAAAAATTATCACAGTACAAATGATGGCCTTTGTCAAACAACGGAGAGGTCAGCTGGTAGACAAACCTTGCCACCTACACCAAGATCAGTCAGCTCAGCAGCAGAATCAGTCTGATTTTCACCTTGCTGCCTTCTTTTTGTTGGGGGTGAGGGGAGAGGGAGATTTTGTGGGTGATCAGGAGGTAATTCTGGGCCAAACCTCTGCAGAGGTCTAGCATCTTTGCCTGTGTACAATTGCCAGTTCCAAACATAAGAACTGCAGGCATCTGCCAGAGTCCAGACTTTTATTCCCCATTTGTGTGGTTTGGATTTTATGTATTGCAGTAACTTGGTTCTACCTTTGAAAGGTACAAGAGTTTCATCCACTGATACTTCTCTGTGTGGATAATAAAACTGTTGCCATTTCTTCAACAGAAGAGAGGAGATAGATGCCAGCTTGTGGGATGGATCTGTCAAGGCATCAGGATCTTCATTGTTTGCAGCATGAAGAAACGTCAGAAGATTTGAGAACCTATTCCTGCTCATGATCTTTCTGAAAGCTTTAAGATTGATCAAGCTATCTGTGCACCAGTACATGTCATAGCTTCTCAAACGAACAAGACCTATAAACAGCAGCATAGCAAGAAATGCTCTCATTTCTGGAGCGTCTGTTTCTGTCCAATTCCGGAAGTTGGAATGTTTTGGCAACAACATGACCCCTCCCCTTTTTGCAATGACCTGATCATAATATCTGTTCGGCTCTTCGACCAGTTTCTGAACGACTTCATCGAAAAAGTGTGCAAATATCTCGTACTCACTTGCCTTTGTATCAATGTTTCTGGCCCCACAAGTTTCATTGAAATCACACAACCAATCACAGTCATAGCAGTCCTCGAAAGGATCCGTCACTGCATGTTCATCTTCTTCATCCGAGTCATCGTCACTAAACTGATAATCTGTGGTACACCACCACCACTGTTCCACCTATCAAAATCTGCGATCATTCTTGCCATTTCATCTTCCTTTTTCAGCCGCCTATGTTCTGATTCTGCGATATCTTCCACCGTAAAACCCTCGAATTGGTCATCGTCACTGTCGCCATTATCCAACAAGTCAGCCCAAAAATCTTCGTCCACCTCCATCATAAAAAACTTCGCTAAAAATCACTAGAAACTGGAGCAAAACAAAGCAGTCGCCATTGTGAAGGAAGTATGGAGTATCCCGAAGCGCATGCGTGCATCTAATTAACTGTAGGATGTGATGTCATGAAACCAAATAAGGTGAAAGGGAGACACCGGGAAGCACCTTTGCCTGGCGACTTTAGTCGACGGCAGAGTTCAAGTATAGTAGTGACGTCAGGCGACTCTAGTCGCCGACAGCGTTATGAGAGTTAAATACTGGATCAATCTCTCCTGTGGATTCACACAGACCCCTACTCCAGGGAATAATTGTCCAAGTCACAATTAAATCCACCCCCCAAAAAAAATATAGTTCCTTCCAGTCGCAACTTGCCCAGGCTGGTTCACTCACACAACCACACCTGTCGAACGAATCCGTTCCTTAGCAGAACCATAGCTGAATCCACATTCAGCACACAGTACAATATGTACTAAACATTTAAATCTAAAGCTGCCTATCCCCACACTGGCTGTGGCAAGACTGCCCACCAGGACAATTCCCCCCCCAAAAAGTTCTTTGGCTAGTCCAAAGCACTAGAGCAAGAGGGGAAAATCTTGACTTTCTGCATAAGAACGATCGACCTCAACCGTCGATCTATACCTATGCTAATGAGGTAGATGGACTCCTCCATCTGCAGATATTGACGTCACAGGCGTCACACCTCCTTCCCCTTTATTCGCCTTATTGACTCATCAATTTAAATAATTTATTATTAACTAAATATAATAAACCAACACTCACCCAGCCAACCGGAAATTGGCTAGCTGCTCTCTAGACCAAAAAAAAACCCCGTAAACAAAAGGGAGGTAATTAATTCCTAACAGTCCCTGCTGTACAAGAGTTGCAACCCTTATACCATTGTCACAATCTGCTATTGCCATATAGGTAAAGTCTTCTGGAGATGATGGCATGCTGCAGATATCAAGCCCTGTCTGCTTCCAAGGACTTGAAGGGACCTCAGTGGAGTGCAGAGTATCACCTGATTTGTGAAATCAAGTTGGCTGCATAATTTTTGAGATCTCATGCAAGTCTTAACATATGTTCGCCCGTCATCCCTAAGTCCTGGCCGCCAAAAGCTTTTTTTCTGTTATCTGTAGGTTTTGTCCTCTCCTATGTAGGCCCCCAGAGCTCTGGGTTGTAGGCTGACTTTGCATCTTTCATGGGCAGTTTGTATAAGCATCAGTCTTTCATCTTCGATGTTGATAAATCTGCATCCTGATTCTTAAAAAAAAAAAGGAAATATTGTTAATTTTCCAATAACAAAACATGAGCATTAGTTTTTGAAAGTCTGATCATTTTTTTTACTCAAGTATCATGCTTAAGTTATGAAAGAAAAAACTAAGAGGTAATTGCATTATTTCATTATAAACAAATAGGCATGTTCGCTTGCAAAACTCGACAAGGGTGACACATCCTACACTCGTTCATGTATACCATGTGACGAGCCCTTGAGATCAGACACCTCCTCTTTGATTGTTGGGACTTGTATAATGTGAGACAAAATACTACACAGCAGACTCATGAAGAACCTCTTCCGAGACATCCCTCCTGATGCAATTTTCCAGTTTTTACAAGAGAGAATAGATTTCACCTGATATGATTGTATGGCTGTTTTTTTCTTTATTTGCATTTTAGATTTACAAGGTTAATGGTGAGCATGGTTTTTAACCGTTTTTTTTATCTTAACTGGGTAGTCGTTTTTGACATGGTGTTAGCCCTGACATGGCTGTAGTAGTCGGCTGGGCTATAAGCAGTATGAACTTGAACTCGAGGATGATGAGTCAGACATGGTTGTAAATTTGGAGGAGCTCCAGCTACTATGTTGTGACCTGCAAGCTGTTGTACTGGCTCTTGAAGAAACATTACTGCATGATGGGAAAAGTTTTTCCTTAACGGATTTTAAGATTATGTCAGAACCAGCACAACCCAAGGATAGAGGAAGAACAGGTGGAGTTTCTTTGCTCCTGCTCAGGTCTGTTTTGTATAGCCCTGTTAGTCTGAACCCTTCTTTGTAAGCAGTAGCAGTAAGTGCGTCTCTAGACAAAACCATATCTATCTGTTTTCTGTATCAACATCCGTCTCTTCTCATCACATAAGAAAAAGTGGTTGATCTGATTGAGGAACAGACCGGAGCAGGAGCAAAGAAACTCACTGTACATCCTGGGTGTCCAGTCACCCATGGTTTTCACAGTCGTTTTAGAAAATATATGTTACCGCAATAGTTGTGCGTGTGGTCATATTACTCCTGATGTTGTTGATGAACATATACTTTGTATTCACACCCACATTATGGATGGTACCATGTGCTCATTCGCATTGATACAGACAGCATGTGTGTGTGTGTGTGTGAGGGGAGAGAGAGATAGAGAAAGAGAGGTGCATGTGTGTGTGCTGGATACTGATGTTGATATGAAAAAAAAGGTAAATAAGCCCCAAGCCGTTTTTTTGGGGTGGTACATAAGTGCTTTTTATCACGAGTGAATGTATTTGTTTCACCCAATGTGGTAATGATAAAATTATCTTGAACTTAAGTTTACGCGTTTTGAGAGTCTGAAATCAACTGTATTTTCCTGAAAGAATGCAATCAGACTGCAAAGATTAATAATAATAATTAATAATAGTGCATTTATAGAGCGCTTTCCGAAACCTCAAAGCGCTTTACATCAGTAAACCATACATATATAAACCAAATAACAGGCTACAATACAAACAAACTCATCAAAAACTATCCACAGGAAATCAACAACCACACAGACACACCAAATAATCTCTCTCCCTCTCACCCCCTCCCCGCCCACCCCTCTCCCCCCATTTTCAAACACACACACACAACACCCACACACACACACACACACACACACACACACACACACACACACACACACACACACACACACACACACAGGCATACACCCCATTGTGCACAATTTCATCCAGAATGTCAAGCAGGATCAACCCACTAGCCAAAATCAGGAAAAACACTGTTTAAAGAAGTAAGTTTTTAAACTTGTTTTGAAAGATGGTAGAGTTTTAGAGTGGCGGACGGACTGAGGCAACAAGTTCCATGTCTGAACAGCAAAAACTGCAAAGGCTCTACCACCGTGAGTTTCTCTGTTATATTTTGGCACACGAAACTTCTTGTCATCCACAGAAGAGCGGAGTGATCGAGAAGGTACGTAGACAGTCAAGAGTTCAGAGAGATAGTCAGGAGCAGTTCCAGAAATGATGTGATAACAAAGGCAGCAAATCTTGTATTTTATTCTTTGTTCAACCGGGAGCCAGTGCAGTGTCTGAAACAGGGGTGTGCAGTGCTGTGACCTACGTGCCTTGAAGATGAGTTTAGCTGCAGAGTTCTGAACTTGTTGCAAATGTTTGAGATGTTTCTGAGGGCAACCCGCAAGGAGTGAATTGCAATAATCTAACCTAGACAGAATGCATGCAGTAACTAACGTCTTGGTTGCGTCTAATGTAAGGTAGTGTCTAATAGAATTAATGCGTCTAAGTTCGATGTATGCAGCCTGACATGTTTTGATGATGTGCTGGTGCATGGAGAGATTATGGTCAAAGACAAAACCGAGGTCACGAACGCAATCAGAAAAAGCAATAGCGGTATTACCGACAGTAATAGTGGAAGGCAGAGAAGAAAGATCTGCAGGCAATGGAGAAACACGAAGGGCTTCAGTCTTGTCATCATTCAACTTAAGTCGATTTTCATACATCCAGGATTTTACTTCAGAAACGCAGTTCTGAAGAGACTGAACTAGATGATCGTAGTTAGAAGGAGAATCAGTATGATTGAGCTGGGTATCGTCCGCATACATTTCATGACGGATGGAATGTGAGTCAATAAGGTGGGTCAGAGGAGAAGTATACAATATGAAAAGCACAGGACCCAGAACAGAGCCTTGAGGCACGCCAAAATCCAAAGGCAGCTCAGAAGATTTGTTTCCGTCGACAAGTACGGTTTGCTTTCTTTCTGAAAGATAAGATCGAAACCAGTGTAAAGCAGATTTTTGAATTCCAAAGTTGTTTTCCAAACGGGAAAGCAAAATTTCATGGTCAATAGTATCGAAAGCAGCTGAAAGATCCAAAAGGAGAAGAATAGAAATTTTGTTTTGATCCAGGGAGGTCAAAAGATCATTGAGAATACGAAGCAGAACAGTTTCTGTGCTGTGCCCTGGCCTGTAAGCGGATTGGTGAGGACTAAGGAGGTTATGGGATGAGAGATGGGAGAAAAGCTGGTCTAGAATCAGACGTTCAAGCAGTTTAGAAAGAAATGGAAGATTGGAAATCGGTCTGTAATTTTTCAGGTCATTTTTGTTGAGGTTAGATTTTTTCAGCAAGGGCTTAACAATGGCAGTCTTAAATTCACGGGAACAATTCCAGTGGTAATAGACTGATTCATGATGTTTGTAATGGTCGGCAAGAGAAGATCCACATGTTGAAAGAGAAGTTTGGTTGGAATGGGATCAAGTTCACATGATTTAGGGGGAGTCTTAAGAATGGTCTTCCGGACAAGGTCTTCAGAAACTGGAATGAAATTTACAAGTGGTGAGCCAGAAAACGACACAGTGTTTGAACCAGTACTTTGAAATGGTGGAAAACTGTCACGGATCTTGAGAATTTTCTTATGGAAAAAATCGGCAAAAATGTGTGGGAGCAGTTTGACATCGGACACAGTGGGAAGAGACACAGGTTTGATTTTTCCAAGAAGCGAGGACATATTGTGAAAGAGTTGTTTACAAGTGGTAGAACTGGACACTAGCGAAGAATAAAAAGCTGTTTTCGCGTCGTGTACGCAATCTGCAACCGTTTGCTTTGCTGCGTCATAGATTTGTTTGTGTACTGTTAACCGTGATGACTGCCAACAGCGCTCGGCACGCCTACGCTCTCTCTTCAGCTGACGAAGCTGATCAGCGACAGCGCCGTACCACGGGGTAGGCTTTCCGTCCCGGACTTTTCGTTGACGTACAGGCGCATGCTTGTCAAAAACAGCGGCAAGGGAACTGTTCAAATCGGACACTGACATAACGGTGGTCACAGACTGAGAAAGATCATCAGCGAACTTGTCTTGGTCAATTTTACTAATAGAGCGAGTGGACACAAGCTTTGCTTTACGTTTAGGCTTTTCAGCTGCTAGATAAGACAAAATTGAAAAATGGTCAGAAGAAAGATCATGATGGACACGAGTTGACAAAACAAGGTTATCGTCATCTCTACATATGACAAGGTCGAGAGTATTTCCACAGCTCTGCGTGGGTCCACTAACAGTCTGTTTAAGACCGTATATGTCAAGCTGATCAAGAAATTTTCTGGCATTAAAATCAGAAGTATCATTTACATGGATATTAAAATCACCAGCTAGAACAATACTGCCTTGACAATCAACACAAAAATCAAGAAAATCAGGTAATTCATCAAAGAATTGAGATGTTGAAAGTTTGTTTTTCTTGTTGGGAGGAACTCTGTAGAGCAGAAAGAATGCCACACGTTGCTGTTGGATCATCAAAATAAATTGAACCAGTTCAAAAGTGTCATGAGAGAAAGGAAAATTCGTTGTTGTTATACAGTTTTCAGTGAGAGAAACTTTGAGGAGGATGGCGGTGCCACCCCCACACTTGACCTTGGCGTTTGGGGGTCGTGGGAAAGACAGCAGCTTGTAGCCTGGGGGTGTCAGGTCGCGGCACTTCGCTTCGTCACCGGACTGACGAAGCCAGGTCTCAGTCAACAGCATGACGTCAATATCGTGATCACGGACGAAGTCGCAGATCTCGGAACGTCTCTTTGACGGTCCCACAGAGTGCGCATTGAACAAACACAGACACAGCTGATTTGGGAGAGTGTCTAAATCTTGAATCGGGACAGTGATCAGATTGGAGAGGTTACAGCCTTGGGACGATGAAGGTAGAGTGACGTCAGACAGGATGGAGGGTGGCACCAGACCAGTACCAGCAGATGGACAGGCCAGGAGATCTCTGACGAGTGGAGTGCCGCAGACAACCCCGATCTTGCGACATTTTCTTCTGCCCCCACGCCGGGAGCGCTTGCGAGGTAGATTAACGCCCAGTGATAGAGTTTTCAGACGAGTAATCAAATTGGGATCGAGGCGAGCGCCTGTGGTCTTGGCAGCGATCAACTGATCGCGAGTGTAAACACAACGAAGAGGGGTCTGCCTTCTTGACAAGCGGGGGTCAAAGGTCAAATTTTCACACAGCGCGGCAGGAGCCAGGGACAGTGCAGCGTGCCCCACGTGCCCCACGGAATGCGGATGCTGACGCGCTGGTAGTAATGGCGACTTGCATTCGAACAAAATGGAAAATCTTACCAGCAGAAGCCATGCCACAATCAACAGTCTGAGAGGTGGAGGAGCTCCGTAGAGCCACAGAAACAACGCCCGATCCATCACAAGCCACCAGAAACAGTCTCAGGCACAATACACTCTCTCAGTCTCACAAAACAGACGAAAAACATGGGAGCAAGTGAAACCCTGCCTGCTAGGCGGACTCACTCACCAAAAGAGGCAAGTCATGACCATCCTGGAAATGCAAGGCACAGTTATGGCTGTGACCAAAACAAAGAAAGAATGAAAACTGAAACGTACTATCCATGCACCTACCTACTAAGCCATTTCACACACACATACACACACATACACACACGCACACATGCACACACACACACGTTTGTATTCAGATTTTGGCTTGTCTTTCCATAAAGTTGAGGTAAACGCAAAATGCAAGGCAGATGTAGATCTCTACAATACCACATTTACTGACTACAATACTATGCATATTACAGTCTCTCATACTATGCATATTACAATCTCTCGATATCAAATCTAAACACTGCAGTACTAAGCATACAAGAAATTACATACTAAGCATACAAGAAATTACAATGTTGCAACTACTGAGAACAACAGTCTCATGTACTTGAACAGGTGGCTGGTTTTGGACACTTCAGGCAGTGATACTTCAGGCAGTGCTGTGAAGTCCAGGCATGTGTGATATTCCCAGCAATCTTTGCAGATTTTCAGTACGTGATCCTTGCACAACCAGTCACAGCAGGTGATGCATGACATGGTGGTTTTCCTGTCATTTCTCCAGTCACAGGAGTTGCAGCGGCCTTGTCTTGCCTTCTCTTTTTGGTGCTGCTTTGTAGTCTTCTTCAGGTCGTCGTCTTTTGAGCAGGTGCTGGTCTTTTCTTTCCAGCTGCCTGACCACTGTGTGGGAATCTGTCTTTGGGGGCGTCCTTTCCCACTTTCTCGACACTGCGTTGTGGTTTTCCTGGGGTGGTGTCCTTCTCCACCTTCTTAGCATACAGCTGAACAGTTTCCTTCAGAGGCCTGGACAAGGTCTTGATTGTCAGTCTCCTGTGCAGCTGGTCCCTGCACAGTTGCTCTGCAATCCTCCTGTGAACTGGTGTCGTGTGTCTCTGGCTGCCAAGTGGTCCCGAGGAAACTTCTTTGACCAGACGATTTGAGCAGCAACAGTGCTGAGATCCAGCGTGTTGAAGAACATGAGTACAGGCCACCGTCTGGTGACCTGCTTGGTTGTGAAAGTGTGTGTCATTTTGTCCAGTGCATCGACCACACCTTTGGTTGAGTTGCAAAATCTAACAGTGTCAGGTTTTTTCTTGAGTGCACTGGGTTCGACTGCTGCGTCATGGTGCATGGTGCTAATTTGCACCACATTTTTGTTGGCCTTCGACTGAAAGTTGACTAGTGTTGTCTTGTCCTAAAAAACAAAGGTCGAGTCATGGAGTGGTTGGCCTTTGGCCTTCTTGAAGGGTTCGGGTAAAAACCGCCTGTTTGATCTGACAGTGTCAACCAAAGTCAGGCCATTAGCCATCAGGGAGTCTGACAGCTCTTTGTCTGTGAAGAAGTTGTCAGCAGTGATGTTTCAGCCTGTGTTGAAAAAGGATGTTGCTAGCTTCAATGCCACATTTCTTCCGTTTTTGACCTGTCGGTCTGCACAGAGTGGTTTCCCGAGGTATGGCTCGCAGACAAGGGGAAAGTTGTTCTCAGCATCTGTGGCCCAGAAAATCTTCAGGCCATACCTGTCTGGCTTTGATGGCAGTACGGCAGGAATGCACATCGTCCACAGAAGGGGACCAGCTGCTCATCGATGGTGATAAATGGTCCAGGGATGTAGGCCCTAATGTTGCTGCAGATTCTTCTGGAATTCTTCCCCAAACACCCTGAATGGAGCAAAACCGTTCCCTCTCCTTCTGGTATTCTGTGCAGGAAAGTCTCACACCTTCGACAAAACACACATGAAATCGTTCAGTGGAGCGTTAACTTTATTTTTCTCACTGCAACCGTTGAAAGTTTTGACCAAAGGCATTGTGGGTAGCCTGGCAACAATCAACATCCGTCATGGCCCCACATCACAAACGCAAACCATTGACAATCCCCAACATACTCCTCACCTTGGAGTCTCCCAGACTCCAACACTAACTCACCCATTACTCCCGAGAAACACAAATAATGAAACAAATACTTTTATCCCTCCTGCTAACTGTCTGAAGGACAAATAATATTCTGAAATTATATTAGACTTAAATACCCTTGAAACATTAATTTTCAATAAAGAACCAATACCTTCTCCTTTTAATATCTTATACTTTGAAAACACACAAAACCAGAGAGAAATTCACTTTGTTTTGGTTCTTATAAGTGTGTCCCCTTTTCTTTTCATACACTTTCTCCCAGCACAGTCTGTGAGCACAGTGGTATTCATAGGTTAGCACACATATGACACAACTGTCTTGAACATCATTAAATTGAAAACAGCATACTTGACATATATTGTTACAAGTCTAATTTCACAAGATTTTTCACAGAACGTCCATGGCGTGACACATACTGAAGGTCCTGAACGCTGTCCAAGGGTCTAGTAGAGCTTTCATCATTATCACTACTGCGTGTGTTTGTATCAGTATCAGTGTTTGTGAATGCATCTGACTCAGCTGTGCCAAACTCAAGGTTTTCAAAACTCTTCTTTGGACTTTGTTTTCTGCGATCAGAATAGGAGGTGGTGAAAAATTTATATTATCTAACCCCCAACCCCACCCCACAATTCATGCACACCCAAAAAAGGGGGCAGTAAATGACGCAAAATGCAAGCCAAATAGGCCTACCTTGCATTGAGTTTTTCTCACTCCTCTGCAGTCATTGCAGCCTATCTCTGTCTCTGTCTTTCATTTTTTTGTTACCTTCTCCTGTGCGATTTTTTCTTCTTCAAGGCTTTCCTTGTTGTGTACTGTTGAAGTTCAAATTGTTTCTTCCGATGCTGTTCTGTACCTGGCTCGTGTTTGCACATGAATAATTTCCTTTTGTATATCTGTTATTTGTTGTCAGTAGATCTTGCTTCTGTTCTGTCCCGTGTTGTTTTTGACGTGGTGTTAGCCCTGATATGGCTCTAGTAGTCAGCAGGGCTATAAGCAATATGAACTTGAACTCACCTGGGTCTTATCTGCAGATTGTCCGTGCGAGTTTGTGTGATTGTTTTGATGGGAAGGGTCACAAACTTCTTTGGTCTCTGCTTGTGCAGGTTTCTTTTCATTTTTCTTCTTTGTCTTCCATCCCCATTTTTCAGGCATATTCTTTTCCCCTCTTTTCTTCAAACTGTAAATTTCTGGGACTTGGTGGAAGGGGCCCCAATCATCAAGGAGAAACAATGGAGAGGTTGCAGATACTGGATCCATAGTGTGATTAGCAATTATTCAATGTGAGATGGAATTGGTTCTGTAACCTGTCGATTTTGCATGGCAGGGACTAATAGGTGAAGTGCCAAATCTACATGGTGTAAGCTTGATAAACAAGAAATCACATTGTAATATATAATTGTATATAATATGCTCTCTATAATTTTCCATTGCTTTTATTCTTTCTCCCCATTTATAGCCGTGGTGTGTGGTGCGTGCGTGCGTGTGTGTGCGTGCTGGTGGCGTGTGTGTTCTGTTTTAGCGCTTAGATTTGATTTTATCAAGATTTTGCGCTATATAAAATATTGTATATTAATATTATTATTATATTAGAAAAGTGAAAATGAGAGTGGGAAAATAAAGTCGGATTCAGATTTGTCAAAACATGAGGGAAGAACAAGTCAAGATGGAGTCTACAGATATGCAGCCGTTTAGTGGAGCATTGGTCAGAAAGAATGAAAGGCAAGGACAGTTTCAGCTTGTTGAGTGGGAGGACCTGATCATGTATGGATCAGACATAGAAGGCTGTCTCCTTTGACAGCTTCGTTCAGTCACAAAATCCATCTCGGGCTTGTGCCTGCAGGATGCTGGCTTGTTCCGAAGTAATCCGTCTCGGCTTGTGCCTGCAGGATGCTGGCTTGTTCCGAAGAAATGTCTTCACTTTACCAAGAGCAGAGGTCATGATTGTGTTCTTTCATGAAATTGAGCAAATGAAATCAGAGGTATCAGTGACATCTACTCAAGCAATGTGGCTCTAGCCTTGCATTCAGTAAGGTAAAAATTGTTGACCGTGGAAATGCATTGGAAGGATACTTGGTGTTTTGCTGGAGCTACATCAGATATTCATGCTAGGCTAGCACTGGAACAAAATGGTTGGAGGTCCAATGTTTGTCAACGATCACAGCGAGTCCAGAAATGCTCTGTGTACATAACAAGAGAACTGTCTGTGGCTTTTCTCATTGCCTACTCCTTTTGCCTGCACAGAGTGAAATTTCCCTGTGCCTCTGATAGGATTCTTAAGCCTTTGGCCAGGCCTGCTACATTCCATCTTTTGCACAAAGAAGAAACCCCAGTAAAGTGGTTTGTAATGTTTAAAAGTTTGTCTGAAATATAAATGAGAGGCCCACCCTTTGTGCTGAAACTGCCTGTCTTGGAGCAGTCTTGACCATGCTTCCAAATTCATCACAGGATCCATTTCCATATGAAGGTCCATAGAAAGATATTTCGCTGGGAAAACTGTTGGAGTTGAACAATGCAGCATCTATGAATGGCTCTCTACTTTTGAACTGGCTTGCAGCACCAACTGGAACTGTATATAAACAATATGAAAATTAAAGAGCACACTAATATGAAACATTGTGAAATTGACCAAGAACAACTGCTTTACATTAGTAAGCAATGTTGTGAAATTGACCAAAAACAAAAAGGGATCAAGAGTAAGCTGTAAGAAAAGCATGAGGAGGACAAGGGTGCACAGAAGATGGGTATCGAGTATCTCGATTTCTCAAAGGTGGTGTTCCTGTTCTTCTGCAAATGTACAACCAGTGTATTTACCCGTGGATTGCTCAGGCATCATATTCAAGATCTGCTGATATCACCACACTTTCAGTGACCTGGCTTGGACAGGATGCACACCTAGAAATGGGATAGATGACTTGAGCATTTTCATTATTCATCCTGCAGGCTTCATGTAGAAAAAACATAAATGACTGAGGCAATGGAAATAAAGCAAATGATAATGATTTTTGCCATATAAAAGGGTCTAAAACATAAACTACTGTGGGAAAGATAATGAACTACATGTAGTTCCAATGAACTGGCTGCATTTCTTTTTTAAAATCAGCAGCAGTAATTTTCTGTGAGTCCATTAATGTCAGCAGATGATTGGACAGCAAGTTTGTTCCTGGCCAACGGACGTCATGGTACTGACACATGGCAACAGCAAGATAACCAGACAGTGAAACCACTCCATCAGCAAGTTCCATCAGTTTCAGATCCCTGAAACAACAAAAACGTAAGAATGACAGCTATTAATTGAATATGGTGAGTACACATGTAATGTTTCTAAAATGTTTTGTTAATAAATACATTGTTTACTAATTAGTACTTATGTTTCTAAAATGTTTTGTTAATAAATACATTGTTTACTAATTAGTACTATAATTATAGCTATGGGCTTGCATGTATTTTTGGTGATTTCTGTGTCTCGGGTTCTATTAAAGATATTGCCATGAAAGTTTGCACAGTGATAGAAAACCATATTTGAAGCTGGAATACAAAGTTTCAAAAGTTAATCTTGTAAAGAATGAATGAATGAATGAAAATTGATATCGCGCAACAAAAATCTCCATGCTATAAAAGCATGCTCGCGGCGCACTGTGGGGGGAGGGGGGGGGGGGGCACAAAAACAATTCCACACAGCCTTTGCACCAACATTCATAAAGGCATTCAAGGTATTCACATTCAAATAAGCAATCCCATACAACATTAGAAAAAGTGTGTCTTGAGACTAGATTTAAAGGATGAATGAGTCTTTTTCTTCCTGATGCTCATGGGAAGCATGTTCCACTTGGTAGGGGCAAGGTATTTAAATTCTCGCTGACCATATCTTTTGGTTTTAACATCCCTTGTCCCAGGAACATGAAGAAGAGACTTGGAAGCAGATCTCAGACTGCGAACAGGTTTATATTCAGAAAGAAGATCTTTAAGATAAGAAGGACTACTAGAGTTGAGTGCACAGTAGGTGATAGTTAGTAGTTTGTGATTGATACGTTGTTGAACTGGGAGCCAGTGCAGATTCCGTAAGATGGGAGTTATGTGTTCAGTCTTTCTCAGTTTCTGCATCTAGAGATTACTCTGGCAGCTGCGTTTTGTACAGCCTGCAGACGCTGTATTTTCACCTGAGGGAGACCAGCAAGTAGACTATTACAGTAGTCTAATTTTGAGAGTACTAGTGTGACAGCAACAGTCTTAGCAGCTTGAATAGTCAAGTACTGGCGGGCTTTACCAAGAGATCGAATATGGCAGTAGCAAGTTCTGATGATTGAATTGATCTGATCACGCATCGAGAGATTAGCATCCAGAAACACTCCTAGTGTTTTTACTTTCTTCGAGAAAGGGATGTCTGCACTACAGACTGAAAGTGAAGAAAAAGGGACAATTTCTCTTTTAGGAGCAGTTCCGACCAGCAGAACTTCAGTTTTCTCTTCATTCAACTTCAACCGGTTTGCAGACATCCAATGTTTTATTTCCAGACAGCACAATTCAACATTTTTCTTTGATTCAAGAGTGAGAGTATTGTCGGAGGGAAGGCGGGAATAGAGTTGGGAATCATCCGCAAAGAAATGAAAGTCAACATTGAACTGTTCAATCAGAGAAGCCAGGGGTCTTGTGTATAGAGAGAAGAGAAGAGGTCCGAGGACCGATCCTTGCGGAACGCCTGTAAGAAGAGGTGTTTCTTTCGAATATGAAGACCGGACAAGAACTTTTTGAGATCTCTCAGAAAGATATGAAGTGAACCATAACAAGACAGTTTTGTTCAGGCCGATTTCAGTGTGAAGACGCTGCAAGAGAAGGGTGTGATCCATGGTATCAAAAGCAGCGCTCATGTCTAGCAGAACAAGAATGGCATTGTCACCATGGTCAAGAAAAGAAAGGTCATTTAATATGCGGAGAAGTGCAGTTTCAGTACTATGTCCACATTTGTACGCTGACTGGAACTTCACTTCAAGATTGTGTGAGACAAGATGTGCTGTCAACTGATCCACAACGGCTCTCTCTATAAGTTTTGAAAGAAATGGCAAGTTCGAAACTGGACGGTAATTATTTAGGATCTCAGGGTCTAAACCAGGCTTTTTGAGTAATGGTTTGACAATAGCTTGCTTAAGAGGTTTGGGTACGGTTCCCGACTGAAGGCTGAGATTTATGATTTCCTGAATTACAGGAAGCAGAATGTCCGAAAATTCTAGAAGGAGTGTTGTCGGAATTGGATCTACAGCTGCAGTGGTTGGTTTGGACTTATACAACAGTTTCTGGATGGTTTCAAGTGAGATGGGCTCAAAATCAGACATTGCATCAGGACCACAAGCAGAGGATGCAGCAGTTAGATTGTGATGAATTTGTGGGAAAGTCTGCATGATTTTCTGAATCTTGTCAAAAAAGAGCTGAGAGAATGCGTTTGCAGCTTCTTCAGAAGGTAGATCAAGAAAAGTGGTCGACTTATCAGTATTATTTAAAACAGAATTTAATACTTGAAACATTTTCCTTGGGTCAGATGATGCGTTACCGAGCTGGTTGTGAAAATGAGCTGCTTTAGCGTTTTTGATTTCTTGAGTAAGCGCATTCCTTGTCTGTTTATAGATATCTCTATGAATCACTAGTCCTGTTTTGCGCATCTTTCGTTCAGCCCTACGTTTAGCCTGCTTAGCTGAAAGAATCACATCATTCAACCAAGGGGATGAGGGATGATGCGGGACAGTCTTTTCTTTCTCTGGAGCATGTTTGTCTAACAGATTAGACAGAACTGTGCTGTAGCTATGTACTAGCTCATCAACATTATGATGAGTGTCAGAAAGAAGGAGGGAATGAGACAAATCATCTCTAAACAGTGTTCTATCAATGCCCTTAACATTTCTACAGTGAATAGTTTGGCGTGGGACTCTTGGTCTTGAAAAATCTGTTTCCAGTTTAAGGAGAAAATGATCAGACAAATGGACATCTTCGACAACAATGGAAGTTACAAAGCTATCATTTCTAATCATGACAACATCCAAGGTATGGCTCTTAGTATGGGTGGGTACATTAACAAGTTGGATGAACCCAAGAGATGTAAACAAATCCACAAAACGTTTTGTGTCACTGTTATCAGGCTTATCTAGATGGAAATTCAAGTCACCGACAATCACAACATTCTCTGCAGGTAGACCAGCAACAGTCAAGAAGGTCTCAAACTCCGTGAGAAAGTCAGATACAGTACAGCGGTCAGCCATTTTTACTAGAGGAGGGAGGGCGGTAAATACAAACAAGTCGTACTGACTTCTTGCCCCTCGAAATACACACCTCAATGTTATCAAAGGTAATAAAAGAACGTCGCTTACACTCACGAATCGTTAAGTAATTACGGTACAGGATGGCTACACCACCACCTCTGCCACTCGTACGCGGACTGTGGACACAGGCATATTCAGGAGGTGTCATTTCACTGATTGTAACTTCATCACCACACTCACGCAACCAGGATTCACACACACACAGAACATCCAGATCACTCTCAACGACCAGGTCACAGATTTCCAACGCTTTGTTCACCACTGAGCGAGCATTAAGCACACCCATCACCACTTGCGTTGGCTTCTTATTCACAATAATACAGCTGTCCGTCGAAGAAGAAAGCCGGATGGGCCGGACGGGTGAAGGCTGGAACGGAGACGGAGGGACGAAGGCAGGGATGCAGTCACCAGCAGGACGAACAGTAGAAGAAGACTGAAGACCCAGATCGCCATGTTGACCGGGAGAGGCAGAGAGAAGACCAGAGTCACTGGGTTGACAGGAGGCAGTGACAGGACCCAAGTCGACAGATTGACAAGGGGAGGCAGGGAAAGAACCAGAGCCACCAGGTTGACAAGAGGTGGAGACAGGACCCAAGTCGCCAGATTGACCAGGGGAGAAGGAGAGAGGACCAGAGCCATTAGGTTGACAAGAGGTGGAGACAAGACCCAAGTCGCCAGGTTGACCAGGGGAGAAGGAGAGAGGATTGGAATCGCCAAATTGTCTCTTTCGTCCTCCTCTCTTGGATCGGCGTGGCTTCTTCCGCAGGTTGCTGGCAATGCCAAGTTCCTTCACACGCGCGATCACTTGGGGGGAGAGGGGAAGAGTGGTGGTAGTGTTCACAGACAAAAGTTCATGCCTCGAGTAGCGCGGTCGAATTACAGGATCACAACAATCCCGTGCACAGCACACTTCAGTTTCACTTTCGTGGCACAGAACGGCCCGTTCACATCGGCCTACGTGGGAAGGCTGTCGGCAGTTTTCACAGCAGCACGCGCAGCTTTCAAATAATGGCGGGGGCAAAAAGCGTAACACTGATAGCAGAGTCAAGACTTGCAGAAAGAGAACAACTCCCACGACTCGGACGTGCAGGGGCAAACCCAGACAAAAATGGTACCAACGGGACTGCCACATTCTTACGAGCAACACTATCACGGATTTAAGTCAATCAACCACGGGTTAATCACTCAATTAACAAAAACAAACAGGAGCTCGCGCAATAACGCCTATTCGGCGCGTGAACACTCACTTTTTATGATTTTTTTCTCATTTGTTTGTGGTATAAACCTGGTACTTCTTCCCCTCATCCACTAATTGCAAAGATACATAGAATTAAAGCTAAAATTCTATTACATGCAAAGGATATCAATAGAAAGGTGCAATGAATACAAATTAGTTTGTGTAAATTCATAGGGATGTAGACAACAACACTTGGGATTTTGCATAAACTTGACAAAGGTAAATAATCAGATCAACCTAACGTAAAATGATAACCATCAGAGATAGACTTTTTTGGATAATTTCACTGCACTTGGGAGCCATTTTTTTTTTACATATATATATATGCAAATTTTCATGGCCATAGCTTCAATCGTAAATAAGGGCAGGACCTACATATGGAAAGAAAGGTGGTTTTGAGTAATTGGACTACAAAAGTTTAACATAATGTCACAAAAAAACCCATTTCAGGGTGTGGCATTGAATTTACAACTCTCAGAACTGTCCTGGTCCATAACATCTCGTTCTCTTTCTTGTCTTTCCTGGCGTTCTTTTCGTCCCACTGTGTCTATTCTTTTTCTGTTCTCTTTTCTTTTTCTGATGACTTTCTTGTTGATTTCACAACCCTGGCAGAGTCTTCTTTCACAACAAACTCCTCCAGAGTACTTCCTGCCACAAGTTTAAAAGCAGTGGTGAGAGCTGTCTCCACAGTCCTCGAGTTGGTCCACTTCTCCTTTAGACAAATGCTGCACAACACAAAATGGAAACTTTCATTGGAGTTCTGTGTTTTTCCTGCTAAACATCGCCGAAGCAGTTGTGGGTCACCAAATCGCAGATACACAGGTTTCAGAGCTTCAGCAACATTAGCAGGAAGAGGTCTGTTGTGGCTTGGTTCCGGCTTCTCGTCTGCGATGGCTCTCTGGAACATGCACCATGAATCTGAGTCCTTAGGACAGTGTTCATGGTTACTGGAGTTATCTGTACTCACTGTGTGGAAAAAACTGGCCCACACAGCATTTTGCATCTGAAGCTGCTCACCGCTGTGGTCCTTGATGGCTTTGCCATAATAGTTTGTGAGCTCCTTGATGCGTACCTCTGTCAGCTTGTTTCGGCCACCAATGGGCTCCCCTTGTGCCTTTTTTTCAACTAGGTTTTGCAGAGCAGTCCCCATTCTCTTTGTGACATGGTTGATACACTCCAGTTCATTGTAGGGATCCACCTTCAACAGATTGTAGGTTTTTGAATCTCCATTGCCACACACGGCTGTTCTTTCTGTTCCCTTTAGTTGGGAGGAAACTCCCTGCCATGCGGAGGAATGTGTTATCTTGACCCAGCCTGCCTACCTGGCTGGTTGTAAGATTAGCATGTGCTAGTACTGCACAAGACTGCTGCTGCGCTCTTTCGCAAATCACACACACCACTGCTGGCGGTGTGCTGACATCTGATCGGTGCATAGTTAACTGAAACATGGCTGTTGTTTATACGTGTACACGCACATTTCTACATGAAGCTGATGTCCCAACTTTTGTCGTCAGTTGGTAGATCTTAAAACAAGCTTTCCATGCATACCAAACATGCACGGTGGAGAGACAGAACATTCATGTTTCTGTTCGAGAAACTGAAGCAGACAATTAATTCTTTGACGCCGACGCGCACTGGCATAGCGCTCCATCCCTCACAACTGAACTCATGCACACGCTTACTCTCCCTGCTGACGGCCGATTTTTGTCACTTATGTGATTTTTTTCCCCGGGCTGTTTTAAACCTACTGCTAAAATGTCTGATATCAATGGAAAGTGCGATATTTCAACTTTTGAACTAAAATATTAATAACTTGTTTCAGATGAGCAGCTAGTAATTCGCTACCTTAGAGCCAAACCAAATTATCTCCAAAATGGCGGATTTGGGAAAATCCCACTTGAAATTTTTCAATTGACAGCAAAAAGCACACGAGTGCTTCCATGGTGACAAAAACTCACAGTGGTTCAAGTTCCGGTAGTAATGTACAAGTGCTATTAACAGCATTAAATGTTATTAAAGCAGAAAATACAATAACACTCATTTACAAAAAATAGTCATTCCTTGCATGAAAACTGCCTTGTTATGGTGGTTCAAAATTTGAAGCAAACCAGTCTTCCTTCAGTAAGTCTGCTAAGGCGTACATTTTTTTCTGACCTTCCCCTAAAGGCGGCTCAGGCTAGAGCTGAGTGCCTTTCTTTTAAACAGCTTTGGCCTAGCTTACAGGTCACGTGATATCTTGGTCTGCTGGTTTGAGGCACAGCTGACTACCACTCTCCAAACCTGCTCTGGCATGAATGTAAACAAACATTGTGTCAGTGCTTGAGCTATAGCTGAGCATGCTTCATTTAACCAAGTCTAGCATGGAGCTGTAGGCATGGTTATGCAGTTATTTGTGACCCATTTGTTTACTCAGTCACACTCCTCTGCTACTGTGACTTGAATTGTGTGTGTGTGTGTGTGTCAGCTGCTATTCCAGCGGGTTGGACTAAAATTTGTTTAAAATGAAAAATAGTTTTGCAGTAAAATAGTATTTGGCACGTGTGAGTTTTCCACATTATTTACTTTTTCTTTCAAGAAAGAAATACTTTGAACACAATGAAGTCTACTAAGTCGCTCATTCATTCTGATACAAACATTACGACACATACAGAGATACACGAAATCTTCTCACCTTTATTCTCCATTCATGTTGATCGAGAAGCACAGGATTTTCACAACACCCACTTTCATGAATTATTATCACTTAAAACACCACCATTCAACCTAATCATAAATGTATATATATGCATATCATATACATACTATACATAATATTGTCAGAGTATGCAGCATCAGAGGATCAAACTTGTTCATGTCCAGGTTATACCGACAGTGTCACTCTTTGAACTTTGTTTGAGGGCTTAACGTGCCGTCGACCACTGGGTTGGGCCAATTCATAATGACCCACACTGTCTTCTCAACAACAAAAAAGTAAACAAGACAGAATTAACACTTGTAATGGCATTCCTTTCACATTAAAAGGGGTTATCTCAATACACTTATTTCACACTGGCAGATAACAGGAGGCATCTGCAACCTTAAGAAACAAAAAAAGTATTAGAATCAAATGAAATCACAATTCACGGCCAAAATTCCTGTGTGTCACAAACTTAAAAAACAATTAAGTCGCTCATCATCAGTATCCGTACTTTCTGTTCTGTCTGGTTCAGGCAGCCTGTCTGAAACAGAGCTGCTGCTTGGAATATTTTGATAATGATAATGATGTTTTTTTGGCACAATGCCCATGTCACACAATCTAACAGATCACACTTCTTTAGTTCTGAAATTGCTTGACGGCAGTCATAACGTTTTGGTAATTCTTGACAGCTAGCAGTTGTTTTTTTTCCGTCTGCTGTTTCCTTTGATCTTAAGCTGTTTGAAATCTTCTGACATTCTATATTTGAAAAAGATTGTATCCTCTTCAGATTTCACATACCTAATCCACACAATTTTAAGCCAGTTTACCTGCTTTCCCTCTGTATCTACTTTTGTATTTCTTAGGGTTGAAGATGCCACTTGCTTTAAGTCAAAGAAATCGCCATGTTCCAAAACATCCAGTGTGTACGGGTTCAATGATGATCTTCCTTATCTTTGGCTTTTTCTTCTCTAGCTTCAAATTTTCTTTGGATGTGTTCTTGGTACTCTGTTTCTCTTTCTGCTGTAAGTTCTCCACAGCGTTTGTCTTCAAGATAAACGGAACACACAAGGCACAAGTCTTTTTTAGGTTTATGAAAATCAAGATTATACTCTGTATTAAAAATGTCTCTATATAAACTGCTGGAAACAGGTTTAACTCACTCGGTACGGAGAGTTTTTCCCCTTGCGTTTCCCCTGGTACGGCCCATTTTGAAGGGTTAGGAAAAAAATCACAAAAAATACAAAACATAAAGGAACAAAATGAAACTTTTCAGATCTGAATATTTACATGTTGAGTTAGTTCATGCCAAAATATTGAAGTTCTTCCTTGAATTTTTCTTCTTCATGTGCCACGTTGAAAATACCCCAAATTTTGTGGTCAGGATCACCGTATAGTCACACACTTTGATCAGCTCCATGAACACACAGTCAAAGGTGAGAAGGTCTTTGTATGCACAAAACAACATGAATAAAGTAGACTTTGCTCAGGGTAAAAAAAAAAAGATTATTAGTGATATTATATGAATAAATGTTACAAATTGTTACACAGGGGAGTTATAGGGGCGTGGCACTCAAATGAGACATGCAGGCCACAAGAGCCAGAGAAGGACGCAAAGAGGGAGAAAAACTAAAATCTTCGTGCCAGTCATGCTTTCATAAAGTGAATGAAAACTCCATCAGGCATGCGACTCGCTGTACTTGGCCTGCTGACTGCTCGCCTCTCGTGACGTGTACGCCCACCTCCCTTTCCCACTTCATGTCGTCTGAAACTGGGTCACTGTCAGTACCTTCTTGCTGGCAGCTTCCATCACTTGATACACTTTCACCATTATCTTCAGCATACTCCTCAATGTCCAATCCTTCAGTTTGAAGCACTTCATTCACTTTAGCAGCAGTAAAACGCCGCAGACGCAATCTACTTTGTTCGAAAACTCGTACTCGCCTGCGACGCCATTTTCGACACGAATGCAGATTAGCAAGTCATTCGGGGTGCCGAAGACAATCGCTTCCCGACGAGTGTAGTGTTACGGAATCTCACGAAGTAACTTTCCACTTGACCCTTGACATGTTTGTAGTGATCACTGTGGCTATGGTAGGCATGCAGACTCAAGAGGGGAGTGTCGAAAAATGTTTAATTATCAAAACCACTATAGCGTTCCGTCATACGCAACCGTGCCTTTCATCAAACCGCTATAGCGTTCCGTCCTACCGAGTGAGTTAACCCCGTCAGCTTCACACAAATCACAATAGAAACCATACATTACATTAACATTAATTAAGAGTGCTATCAAGAAACTTTCTTTTACTCCTTTGCCTACAATAATGTGATTCCACAGCAGGGAAACTTTCAGTATGTCTTCTTACTCTAGCCTTAGACTCATCTGAAGTCTTGTTTGAAGGTACGTGTTTGCCTCTTTTTTCTTGTCCGATGTATATGCCATTTTCAGTATTTTTCATAGTAGTGTTAATGAAACCATGGCCAATGTCAAGTGTACCTTGAAAAAACCGCTTACAGACTTGAACTTTGCTTTCATCAGCAAAAAGAAAAAACTTTCTGGCAATTTGCCTTGTTTTCCTGACAGGCTCTTTGTTGTGATCAAGATATGTAAGAGTATCTTTTTGTTCAACATGCCTACATACAAAATCTCTCTGTCTTTCAAGAGAACTTAAACTGTAAAACATGTCAAATACTGCCTGGCGCTGTGTGTCAGTACTTTTGAATTACATTTGAGCTTACAGTTGCAGTTTACTGGTTGCACTTTTTTGCCGTGCACTGGTTTTCCTTTGCTTGAAATGTATTCTTTGCCTTCTAATTTTAGCTGTTTTCTCACATTCCTTTTCCATTGCGTTGGATTGGCTTTGCGTTTCCTGGGGGATGTCTTCTTTGGTGGTGTCGTAAAGAGAGATGTGAACACTGTACTTTGATTTGTTGATGCTGGAGAATGACAACGTACGGGTGTTTGAAGTGGTGAAGATGGTGGTGGCATTGAAGATGATGGTGGGGAGGATACTGGAAAAGACTGCTGTTCTAGGGATGATGGTGTAGCCGACTGTGATTGTAAGCATGGTAATTCCATGGAAGATGATGGTTGGGGTGATGGCGACATTTGGTGTTGCCCTGGAGAGGGTGGCAGTGATGGAGAGGCAGGTTGTGTCGGACGACACAGTTCTTGTCGCTGTGGAGTCGATGGCTGTGATGGAGAGGGTGGTTGGTGTGATGACAAAGACAGTGGATGGGGTGGCTTAGATGGCTGAAGTGTTGATGTTGCTGGTGAAGGCCATCCAGGATTGAACATGGAATACATGTGCTGTTTAACAGCAATAGCCCCATCGTAGTGTTCTGGAATCGCAGCCTGTAACGGGGGAGCAAGGAAAGCAAGATAGATAGGTTGAAAAACACTGCACATGTGGTTTGATCTGGGTTTTATGTTCATGACTGTCTGCTTGCTCCTGCTGGTGAAGATTTTTATTCTTCTCTTCGAATACTCAGCCAAGACCAAGGGCAGGATGTCGTTGGTCTCAGAGTTAAACTGCCCAAGTCGTCTGATCTTGTCAATCTTGGCACGTACAAAATGGAGCTTTTCGACAAAACTGAAGCCAACATCAATTGAAAAACTGGATATAATCTTCTGCATTCTCCGTCATGAAATTGCAGAGGTTTCGTCTGAGATCCTCTGCATCTTCATTCAGGTGCAGTGAAGCAGCGTGAAAAAAGCTGTTCCCGTCTGCAGGTATTTCCACCCTCTCTATGCTGTTGGCTTTCAGCCTGGAATCCAGACGCTTATTGTTAATTTTCAGAGAAAGCTGGCGCAAGTTTTCCACCTCTCTGCTCCGTCTCATCACCTGTGGCAGCTCATTCTCTCCTTTTTCTGAAACAAAGTAATCAACATAAAGTGTAAAACACTGGTTTGGGTAAAGCGCTGAAACAATGCCCAAAGTTGTGAAACAAAAAATTATCTCCATTAGAACAAGAACAAACAAGAATAAACAAAACAAGTCAAAACAAACGAAAAGCTATCACATGTTTGTATAGCAATAGTTACTTTAATATATTCATCCACTGATTGCTCATGTCCACCCCCACCATGTGCTTGATGTATTCGATCACCACCTTTGGTTTGTCTTTCTCCTCAAACCTGCACTGAATGCGCTCCAGCTCAGGCCTGTGTATGGTGGAGAGAGTGAAAACATCTTTTTTGTCTTTCCATCTGTAAGCAGTGACGTCACCATGCCGTTAGACTTCTAACATTGGACAGCAGCACCGCTGGTAGAGGGGGGCGAGACACGCCGTGACGTCAGTAACGTGCCAAAGCACCACCGCGTCTTCCCCTCTTTCGTGTGATGTGTGTGTGGTGTGTATGATATGGCGATTGACTGTCAATGGTAAAATCAGAATGAGAGAAGGTAAAAACAGGCCTTTGCTCACGATTCAAAGAAGTCCGAAGGGAAAATAGATCCTCACGAGAATATCTCAGCACACATTCACACCTCTCCACAGGCAGGCACGCCAACAAAAGACACAACACAGCACAGCGAATAGCCTTGTCGCCATGATCCAGCGCCATCTTGAACACACACAAAAAAAAACCAAAAAAAAAGTTCGTAGAATTTGAACCCCCTTTTAGTGGGCTTGTCTTTCATATACACTCAGGTTCGATACCAGCATTTGGTTCAGTATCGGAACAATAAACATAAGGCTCCTGATTCTCTTCATCCGACAATGACTCCTGATTCTCTTCATCCGACAATGATGCATCACTGACCATGTGGTTGTCGTCTGCCGTGAAATTTTCTTCTTCTTTGGAATTGTTTTCATCGGCCTCCTCCGTATGCACATCTTAAAAAGAACACTTTCTTCTTCCCGATAGTGTTCAGTTACATTGCTATCATTTCTTCGTCGTCAGAACCATTTTGTAATATTAATTCAAGCGCTTCTGCAGCCGAAAAAACAACGTGACCTTGTGTGTGCTGCCATTTCTTGCCTGGGCTAAGAGCATGCGCGCCTGGTACCAAGTCTGGAATGCGGTACCAAGTCTGGAATGCAGTGAGGGTCACTATCTTCTGTGACTAATTGGGGTCACTTGGATAAGCCTAAGTGCATGGAACCAAGGTCTATAAGTAGCTAAGATACTGAAAAAACTATTAGAACCCAAAAGTAGGTGTTGTTTCCCTTAGACCGTATTCAGGAATTTTTTGCCGCTCTGCCTGCAACCAGTCACTGGGGGTGTGAGAGGGCGCCTGCTCTATGGTGCAGGCAAGTCAGACGGGATGGGGAAGATTGGCCTGCCACATACTGCAGGCGGGTCGTGTAAAAGTTAATGCTAGCGATCAGCTGTTCTGCCATTATGACAGACTTATCCGTTTTTCAACTGGCACTACATCATGCAGTTTAGTTTACTCAGGGTAACACATGCCATCCCGACAAAGAGCAATGTGTCTACTGCTACAATGTTAAGACAGACAACCAGTTTCACCTTCGTCTTCTGTGGAAAAGTGTCTTCTCTAGGCCTGCCCGAAAGTTGATAGTCCAACCGTGAACAACATCACCAAACACCAATTTTTCACAATTTGCTTTCTTTGGCAGTGCAAATTAGAATTGCCATTGGTCCTTTGAATGTAACCCACAAAAAAACATGTCACACACACTCAGTCATAGTTGAAATGGCACCCGTTTTCAAGTTATTACTAAGCATGCTGTCAACCAGCCAGCTCACTGTTTCTCCCATGGAGCGGTAGGGGTGAAGAAGGTAACCCTGCACAACACATGACTGGGTTTGCAACCATTATTTCATTTGTGACTATCCTGATAAAGGTAAACTAATGCAATTACAATTGTGAAAGCACCTTTTCTGTATTTTCTTACTCACTGTCTTGCATTACGTCCTAAATTAACAACTAACAAATGATACATGCTGACTCAGTTGCCCTTCACTTTTTTCACACTGTTGTCAGTAACTGTCCGTGAAACAGGGGAGACACCAGCGCCATGTGCTCTGTCATCAGGACTCGTAACTGGTCTTCTTTGCTTTTCAGACCCCACACTGTTTTTCAAAATGTTGATCATGGCATGGGTCTCCTCACCACCTTGCTCGCCATGGAGTGCCATGCCGAAATGCCACCTCTTGATCCGTGGGACACAATGCCACTCCAGTAGGTGTTGCTTTGGGGTACATGCGGGAATTGGTGGCAGTAAAACGACATGTAGGCCTACCTGGTGATGCTCTGCTGTATTTGTATTGTTTCTGTTGCTGTGATGGGTAGCTGGTGGGACAAACGGCTATGGATGTCAGACAAGAAAGAGTTGAATGCTCTGAACTTGTCATGCACTGTCTGTGCTCTTACTATCACGTGATAAGTCCTGTCAGTTGTTAGCTCTTCAGTTATTGAAACTATGCTGTCACAGAGCTGCGTGAAGACATGAGGCTTGAGGTACTTGTGGCAATGATTACCAGCAAAGCTTCCGCTGTGGTAAGCCTGAACACAGATCTTGTTGTCAGACAAGACTTTTTCCAGGTTAGCTGTGACTGAGCTAGACTTCTCAGGTAGAGGGCTGACGTTGTCTCTCATACTGTTGATCTCTGTCTTCAAGCTCTGTATTCTATTGGACAATCTCTTTTGTTCTATTCTAACAACTGCTAAGGGTGTGTTGTCATCTGGATGGTACATGGTCAGGCAATTTTCAAGGTGCTGTTGTTTCTATGACTGCTTTTCAATCTCTCCGAGTTGCTGTACGTGATCTTCAAAAGCCTGTATGCCACTGACGTCTTAGTTGGTTTTAGCTAGGGACTGTGCTATGTGTTGGTCAATTGACTGGCATTCACTTCGCAAGAGATTGTGATGGTGCAACGTTTTCTATCTCTACATCTAACAGTGGTTTTCTAACTATGTTGTTGAACAGCTTGGCCTTTCTTTTCTCTTTCCCCTTGCGACAAAACTTGTCATAGTCCCTCTGGATGAGTGCAATGCTGCGTTCTGTGTTGTTGCCCTGATTGTAAACTGGGGGACATTGGATCTGTGCCCTTGATGCGTGACAGTAGATACATGGGTGTACTGACTGTGCACCTGACAAACTATAGACTTACAGAATGAAGTCATAGTCGCCAAATACAAACGGCCGCACTCTCTTTCAATCCCACTGCATGGACTTTGGTGCTTCGATCTGGGCCCTGTAAGGTGACAAGATCCTCCTCAAGTTGTCAGGGGTGTCGTGGCACTCCACCATTGTCAGCACGCAGGTGTTGTGCTTGGAATTGGGGTTTCTGACATTGGCGATTTGCATCATCAGTTTGAAGGTGCCGCCACATACATATGTTCCCCTTTTAATAATAATAATAATAATATTGGACATTTGTTGAGCGCCTTCCTCCCTCACAAGGAGGGAGCACAAGGCGCTTCACATAATAGACGCACAGAACAGCCACAAATAGTGTACACATATAACATAAGACATATGGACAGATATGTCACACTTCATACTACAAAACACATCATACCACATAATACCACATAATAACATAATAACACATCTCATACCACATCACTACACACAAATATGGAAAGGAAAACAGAACTATACATGACAACAAAACACCCACACACACACACACACACACACACAACACACACACACACACACACACAGCATGCACCCTCTTCAACAATGGGATAAGGAGGAATGATAGAATCAAGAGTGAATATGGAGTGTTGTCTCAAAAGCAGTTTGAATGTGCCTCTGTTTTCTTCTTCCTCCTCGGCGCGTTCGTTTCCTTGGCAAACAGAACCCAATCTCCAATTCACACAGCCGAGAGACAAGGTCAGAGGTCAATGGAGCAGCAGGAATCGCAACCAGTTCATCGCGAGAATAGTAAACAGAAGGCGAGGCAGTGCGCTCACCCGGACAACAGCTGCCGACATGCTGGCGATGGTTGCATGCTGCGTTTTGCACGTAAGCGGTGAAGTAGGTTGGAGGAAATGGCTGACTGGCACAGTTCAGAACAGAAATGTCACTGTGACCTGTTGTACACGTTGGAACGAAAAATGGCTGACAGTGAAGAAATGGAATACACAGCCTTGACGAAAACAAAAAACACAGCACAACGAATCTGAATAATGGGGACGATTCAAACAAAAAACACCACGTCGACGGCTCCATGACGAACACAATAGACAAAAACCAAGCACCAAACTGAAGGAAATCCAACGAAAAACACAAAACAACACCAGAGATCAGTCACTCAGCCTGTGAGGCGTGCGACCTTGACCTTTGCATTGTCCTGGGCCAACTGCACTGAAGAAAAGTAATTATCAAAATACAGATGGTTTCCTTTGTCCAGGAATGGTTCTGCCATTTTGATGATGACATGATGTCCCAGTCCGTGCGGCATTGGTTCGTGGACCTTTCCCAGGTGTGGGTCAAAGTTTAACAAGTACTCCATTCCAGGGTCTGCCACACACCATGCCTTGATTCCCCAAGGATTTGGTTTTCCTGCAACATTTGTTGCAGGGGAAAAAAAAATAAAGATCCACACAAACCAACACACACGCAAGGTAACAAACGTACATGCACACATCTGTGGCCAACACAACGCATGCTCACCCACACACATCCACACACACTTTCTCGCATACATCATCAAACTCACAGCCATCAACAGTCAGTCTCAGTCTACATACGAATTGAGCAACAGTTTCTGTGTCATTCTGGGTTAGTTTTCTGAACTGGTGTCACTGAAATGTCTTGTTTGGTTTGACTTTGAAGTGAGTTGTCAGAGCTGTCACTGCTTTATCATATTCAGCAGCTGTCCCTTTGTCTGGCAGATTTGCAAAAATGTCTCTCACCACTTTGCCTGCCGTATACAGCAAGAGTGCTCTGTGTTGTTGTTTCACATTGTTTGGGCTGTCCTCGTTGACAGACCAACCCACGCTGTCTCAGTGTCTGCATAGGCCTCGAACTCTTCCAACCATGAGGTCCATTTGATGCTCAGAGTTTGTGTGTCACTTGCTGCTTCAAACGCTGGTGGTCGGCCTAGAAGATTTATACTCGTACTTTATGTATTCAGTGATTGTATGAATGGTTGGTGTGGAATTTGTGTGTTGTTATATAAATAACAAACCAGAGAATTTGTTGCGCCTGTTTATTCCGCCATATTGTTCCAGAGCCTTCCTAATCCATGGGGCCTAACTCTAGATGTATATTTCAGTTACTGGGTTAGTTCCCTTCCTTGCACAGTATACGCAATCTTTGGTATAGACACTGCATACTAGGATATGACAGATCTTACAGCTGTTTTTCGTTAATCATAATGGTGAATGCATGTTTCATCACGGGTAACAATGAACCAACAAGAACAGCCAGTGAACTGCACATTAACCAATCCAGGTATATGGAACTTGGCAGTCTAAATTGAACTAGAAGTTCAAATTAACTCGATGACAGGAGGTTAAATTTAGCAAATCTGAATACATGTATTTATAGTCTAAAGCATGGCATATGCACTGCATACTTTTACTTGACATAGAAATGAACCTGGTGGAGAAAGTGGTATGTGATGAACATCAAACGTGCATTTTCTTTTTTATTAAGCTTATCTGATTAGCGTTCTGAATATTTTTCTGTTTCATACCAAGGATGTAAACAGTGTTCACTGATCACTGATAACAGTAGAGAAAGACACCACATTGCCTCCAGTTTTCTTTTTTTCTTTGTGGTTTTCTGTTTTATGGCAGTTTTTTTTCTCTCTTTATGGAGGAATAATTCAGTCTGTTGTGTTTTTACTCTATATGGAGGAATAATTCAGTCTATTTATAGTGAAATGTGAAACAACTTCGATTTTTCCATTGTGTTTTTAATAATTCAGTCTATGTACAGTGAAATGTGAAACAACTTCGACTTTTCCATTAAGTTGTTTCCATTGTGTTTTACAGTTGTCTGTGCAGAATGTATAACATGGCTGTATAACGTGGACGTTACCAGCTCTCTCTCTCACACACACACACACACACACACACACACACACACACGCACACACACACACACACACACACACACACACACACACACACACACATATGAAATTACAAATTCATAAATTGCTGAATTTGTTAAACATTGTTTAAATAGGTACCGGCAGCCAAAAATTAAAATTCTGAAGAGGTTATTAACATTCATATTTCTGAAAAGTACAAGAAAAAATAAGCACAATGCAAAAAAAAGTAAGTCTCTATCTCTATTAGGTCCAGAGATAATACAATTTAAAAACGGCAGTTTACGTACGTCTATGTCATTTGTGAAATGTAGCAAGTTTGCTGGAACCTAAATTTTTTAGAAGTCCTTGAACAGACAATGTCATTCCTGGTTTGAAATTTTAACAACATGAACTACACAAATAAGCAGGCATACAAGCATATCTTTTCATACATTTACACAGTAGTGCAGCAAACTTCATAAAAATACTATTTTGTCAATGTTCGAAATTGCATGATAGACCATATTTGCACCCCCATAACACAAAAACGAGAGGACAGAATTGACTTAAGTTTACTTTGTCTCACAAACAATGTCATTATATGAAACTTAAATTTTTTGGGGCAGTGTAAAGTGACAAAATCATGAGTTATATTGCGCCAGAAATGCCGAAATGTCTCATTTCAACAATGGAAAAAGCACTGTTCACGTACCTGACCAAGTTAAAACGCACCTGTCTTATTTCTTGATGGATTTCAATGAAATTTTGCATGTGAATCAAATAGACAGAGAGCTACAAGTAAAGTATTTACAAGCTTACTTATATCAATATACATTACTTGATGGATTCTCCTGAATTTTTGCATTTGAATCAAATACAAAGCTGCGACTTCACTGTGTACAAGAAAATATTGTTAAATATATACGAGATTTTAATATTTTGTGTGCATTTATTGATATAGTCTGAAATAATGTGATCCACAAATGACTTCGTATCATACTAGCACAGACAGACATCCTTTTCAATGACATTATGATTATGAAATGAAAATGTTTAACAGCAGAAGATGCATGCCTGGTCATGCAGAACATGATTTACATCCATTTCTGTACTTATTTTTAATGTTTATTAACAAGTTATTTTCATCAGTTACTTTTGATCAGCATGTGACATACCAATCACACTGCAACAATACCATAGGTCTCCAAGTCAGTAGATCCTGAAAAGATGAAAGCCATCCTAAAAAAACCATCAGATGTTAAGACATCATGTGAAATTCATTCAGTGTTTTTTCTTATAATTTTGGTATTTCTGGTCAAGGCTGATGTGATTTGCCGGTATTGGCACGTGCCAGATCCTGCCATTTCTTGTTTCAATGTGAAAACAGGACTCAAAGATGTAACACCAGCTGATATCATACATTCGGGGCGTGGGCCACACATAGGTGTTGTTTGACAGGACACATTTCTTCATAAAGTCAATGGTGGCAGTGTTGGAGTCTTTAACTTCATGAAGGGAACCAATGTGGTAGTCGTTGTCGTAATATACAGCTACCATGTCTCCAATCTTCAGTGAGTCAAAAGACATGGCAGATGGAGCAGCCTGTGGTGCTGGATGGTGCTGGCCTCATCAGGTGACATATCAGACAGGTTCTTATTTTCTCCTGGCAGTGGTTGGTTCCAGACCCCATCTTCATCGTCTGGAAAAAATAATTGAAAAGAAATCAATTTTTTATGCACACAATTAATCTAATTATTCTAATAACAATGCATTTGGTCTGTTCACTATCAGTAAAAATTGGAATGTTAATAATCATTTAAGATCAAGTTTAACATCATTTCATATTCCATTCATGATAATTGTATTATAAAAATGATTTGTATTCTAGAAAAAATTACTTGGACAAGCTTGTGCACATACCCATCCATACACACAAACCTGTGATAATGGCCTGGGCAGGCTGAGCAGGTTCAGGTAGATGAACATCTGGCAGTGGCTGTAGCTCTTCATTGATGTCAGCATCAGGAAGGATGTTGTCTGTCCACACAAAATATACTTGAATAAATCATTCTGAGTTGAATTTCCTATTAAAGTTGACTGGGATTCTAGTGGTTATATTTTTTTGATCTTATAACTCTACAATGTATTTGCTTTAGTTGTTAATCACTCAAATACATAGCATTGTGACATGTAAGTGTTACTCTGTAACTCACCTCTGACTGATGTGAATAGAATAATAAAAATGGAGACAGGATGATTATTCTCTTCTCTTGCTCATACACATAAACTATATAAAACTGTTTCATTGGGAAAAAAAAACTTACAACAATATAATAGTGACATTTTAGTGCATGCAGATCAGACACACACACACACACACGCACACGCATGCTCGCAAACACATATGCACACATGCACGCACGCACGCACACGCACACACATACACACACACACTGTTCATGTACCTGCAGCACTGTAGTGAAGATCCTGGAGTACTGGTACAGTTCGGGGACGCCGCAAGTACTCTTTCAGGTTTGCTGCCAGGCTGTCAGTAGGCTGTGTTGTGCGTAAAAGGGGAGATTTCACACCAAGTACTACTTTGTGATAGTTCATTTCCACTTTTAACGCCTCTTTTTGTTGATTTCTTTGCTTCAATCTTTTCAGCAGCCTGTTCACATCTCCTGGTGTTCTGCATGGCCCAGCATGCTGCTGCAATCTCCTGACAATGGCTTCTTTTTTTCTTGCCAGTGCTGCTTTGTGCTGTTCCCTTTGTTGGTAGTGCGTTTCAAGTTCCAGCCTGCGTCGAGTAACAGCATCTTTCTCCTCTTGCCGATGTTTTCGTCTCATTGTACCAGCTTTTTTGGTAGACAGCTGAAGAAGTTTGGATTGGTCATCTGGTGATTTAACAGAGAACCATTTCTCCATCATCCTGTTCCGCATCATCATTGTCACAGATGTGTGATGGTGGCATGATGAGTTTCTCCGCTTGTAGATGGAGAGGTCCAGATCACCAAAACAAGCTTCACCAGTCAAGTTGGTGATGACTGAGTGAGCAAGTTTCTGACGAATAGCTCCATCACTGACATTGAAATAGACGCCATTCGGCAAAAATTCTGAGAGCTGTGCATCGATGACAGTTATAAAACTTTCAGCAAGCTTCTGGAAAATTGTGGATGCTTTCCTCTTAACTTCTGTGGATACAGACAAGGCAGCATGAAGAATGTCATCACTTGGTACTGGTTTCTCAAAGAGTGCTGGCAGTAAATCAAAAATGGTGTTGGCATCATTCTTCCATTGTTCCAGCTGTGCTCGCATCTCAACCACATACTTGCAAAAAATCAAGGTAGTGGGTTTTATCTCCCAGAAACAGCCAGTATGGCCCAGTGACACGCAGGTAAACCATTGCCAGACTCAGCACATACACAGCAACCTCATTCACGGCGGCTCAGTTTCGCTGAAATCGTTCCCTTTAGTTGGATGCTGGCTCTGGGCCACTCTGGCACTGACCCCGCTCTGACCCTGCACTCCAGGTACTGCCGCCACCGTGTGCAAGAATTCCGCCATCTTTGTTGTTACTTGCGCGGGCTAGGCACGCTTCATTTTTTTGTGATGTTCAGTTTGTATTAAAGCACGGAAAATAGTTTTGATACACTCAAGGTTTCGACAGACGTGTAGGGGAAATATTCGGGGCTATGTTCATGTGATTTTCTGCCTAGCCTCACGAATGGTTTCTGTGATATGTGAGAAACAGTAACATGTGTATGATAACGCTGAAGTGTGTGAAAAAAATGGTGTTTGGTGATGCTGTTCGCGGTTGGACTAACGACTTTCGGGCAAGCCAAGAGAAGGCGCTTTTTTACAGAAGACGAAGGTGAGGCTGGTTGTCTGTCTTAACCCTTCGACAGTCCATGCAGTTTCTCTATAACTAGCTCAGCTGGTCAGAGCTCTTTCCCTTTTAGTTGAATGAGACAAGGATCACTTGTTTAAAAAATTTGTAACAATTTAGTTTTTCATCATAGAACAAAACTTCATATATAAAGATTGTTCAGAATTGAATGAAGATAAAATCTGTGCACCTTTTTTGGTTCCTCAGTTTGTTTGTTTTTACTTGCTAATTTTTATGTATTTTTGTAATATTTTTGTGCTAAACACAAAATTTTCATTATTTTTTGTGTTTTGGAGTAAAACCATAAATAATCATATATTCTGCAGGTTCTAACTAGTAACATCAGTCCAGTTTTGAATATATGTAAATTGAACCAACTACTTGCATTGAATTAGACATGCACCTAATTTTCATATATTTCCAAGACATGAGACGCGCAAAACAAATTTTCAAATTTGATTGTGAAAAATTGTAAGAGGACAAAACTGATCAGAAGCAAAGCAGCATGCATATTAGCAGCAAAGCAGCATTCACTAATAAACAGTCACACACAGCAGCAAAGTAGCATGCAGTAATAGTCACAGTACCTAATTGTCTTCAGAAGAAAAGGAAGAATCCATCTGGGGTGCAGCCTGACCAGGGCGTCTGCGGATGTCCTCGCGTTCATGGTACAGTTCGAAGCAGCATCCAGGACAGAGGGGTTTCTCACAAGTTTTGCACCAAAATGTTGTCTGGGTTCTCATGAAGCGAGTCCTGTCTGCTCTTGGTGCATTGCAGAACACACAGTCTCTTCTTGGCTGTTTCTGCTTTGCCCCCTCCTTGGCTGGAATCTTGTACATGTAGTGGCTGAATGTTTTGTTGAGACGCAGAGAAACATCATCCCCAGGGGCTGCCTTCCTGTGTTGCCTTGGTTTGGGAGCAGCTGGTGCATCCATGAGGAGCTGCTTGACAACATCCTGGATGAATTTATCATGGTCTTGGTTGCGACTGCGAAACTTGCGAAACAAGATGAAGGCATTTGTGACGGCAATCTCCAGGAGGTAAAGTGCCAGCTTTCGCCACCACTTGTAGCTCCTTCGCAGTACTGAATAATATTTGCAGACCTGGTCCATGAGATCCACTCCTCCCATCTTCTTCACATAGTCCAGGACACAGACAGGCTTCACGACCGATGGCCTTCCAGGCTTTTCCCAGAGAAGGGCAGTAGGTGCATGGATCGTTGTCAGCATCCAAACGTCACGCTTGTGATGCCATCTCGCTGCCAGCACTGGTCCCCTCCTCTTCCAGACATACTGATTTTTCTTCAGCTGCCTTTTCTCCTTCACACAAGCAGGGTTTTCTTTTCTGTCCTTTCTAACAGTTCCACAGGCATAAGTTCCATGCAGCTCCAGCAGCTCAAACAACTTCACTGACTTATGTTTTGTCCATGTAGCAATGTTGACCCTTCTCAAGCAGTCCAGCCCTACACAACAAGCCCAACACAATTTTGGTGGTCTCATCAGTGTCCTCTGGAATGTCAAGCAGTTCAGCAATGGTAGCAGCATCTGTGTGACCACAGTAAACATCAAAGTTGGAGCAGTAGCCTGAACTGGACTCGCATACTTCATACAACTTTATTCCAAAGCGCTCAGGTTTCTTTGGGTTGAAAACTCTGAATTTCACCTGCCCCTTGAAGGGACAAATGGCTTCATCCAGAGCAATGTCTCTTCCTGGACTGTAATTACTGGCAAACTTCTCTCTCAAGTCTGTGATCAGAGGCCTGAGTTTGAACAGAGCATCATAGGCAGGTGACTCTGGATCCAAGACAGCAGCATTGTTGTCGGTGAGATGAAAATTTGAGTATAGTAAGTAATACCTATTGTATGACATGTGCTTGCCATAGAAGGGAGTGTGAATTGTGGGGTCTAAGCTCCAGTAACTTTCAACTGTTGACTTTCTCACTATACCCATTGTAAACGTCAGTGCCAGAAACACTTTGAATTCATCTCTTGTAGTTGGAAACCAGCCCTTCAATCTGCCCAAAGTTTCACCTCTACGCACTCTGCCTTCAACCTTTGCGTGTGCATAATCATTGGTCTCTCTCACAAACAAATCAATAAGTTCATCAGAGATGAACAGCTTAAAAAAATCAAGAGCTGTGGCTTCCTCTCCCACATCAACATTCAATTTCCCACCTTCTCCCTGAAAGGGAAGCAAAACAGGCGGAGAATCGTCATCATTCCATCCCTCAGTTTCCTCAGGCATCGGCCTGTCAGGTTGCAAGTCCCACACCTGTATTTCTCGAAGTGCGGCAACGTTGACCTCACCAAGTTCAAAATCATAATCCACTGTTTCATCAGAATCATACCCGTCACTTTCAAACCCCTGTCCGTCTCCGTCAGGCCCCAAAAAGTCAGGAGTGCTGTCACTGTCATCACTAGAGTTTTGAAAAAGACGCCATCTTGGACGGCCTTGTCGAGTGTCAAAGTTGAAGGTTGGAAAAGAAGGCCTGTACTGAATTATCGGTACACCACACAGCTCAGCACACAGAAGCCGAAATCTGGGTTAATGTATGCAGGCCTTACTCCACCGGTTCACAAGCACCCATACGCACTGCTTTAGTCTTGGCGAGCCAGCTTGTGCAGTCACTCGGAGCGGGCACGAAAACTGACAGTCAGTGTGAGATTTCAGTGGCGCGCGTTTTTGCGTGAAAAACTGTCGATGGATTAAAGTGTGTCAAAAGTCACTGTAACAGACAGGAAACCCAAGACATTGTTCCAAATGGAGAGGAATCTGATTTCACTGAGAAAAACAACAGTGGCAGTCAGGTTCTGTGCTCACATGAAATCATCAACTTTGAGTTTGCAGTTCAACTTCGTCATCCTTGCCCGGTTCAGGAGCCTGTCCTTGCTGGTCTCTGAGGCAAGGAGGTCCCTGTAAAGCTGTGATGTTCCTCAGGGATGATTCCACTCTTACACAGTGACAGAAGGTCTGCCTTTTTTGCTTGCGACACTGGCAGTTTGGAAGTGTAGCAGTGAGGAATGGCAGCCCTCAGAGGAGCAGCCTTGGTTTGCTTGCTGGATCCTATAAGTTTCAGGGTCTGAAAGTCTTCCTGGTCAAATGGTTATTTGAAGAACATCATTTCCTCTTATAATAATAATAATAATAATACCTAGGACTTATAAAGCGCACTAAGCCACTGGATCTAGGCGCTGGGGAATGGGGGATATAATAGGAAGTCAGTAAATACAAGACTACACAACAACTTACACATCATCAAATGACAATCAAATACATACATACATCATAATCACATAACATAATGATTTACATTCGCAATCTTCAAAATATGCATACCACGCAATTCAATCAAATATCAGATTCATTCCAATTAAACACTTTTCACTCAGTTACTCCATATAAACTATTATTCCACCCCTTCCCTACTACCCCCCACCCCCACGCGCATACACAAAATCCAATTACACATATCAGCCAGCCGACAAGGTGATGTGGGGAAAAGTGATCAGATGTCGAAATACTGCTGGAAAAGGTGTGTTTTCAAGTTTGACTTGAAAGAAGAAATGGACGGAGAGTGGCGTAATTTCTTGGGAAGAGAGTTCCAAAACTGGGGACCGAAATGCGAAAGTGAGCGAAAGCCATGAGATTTGCGATTATACTGTATCTGCCTGAGGAGTCTTGAATCAGAGGAAGAGCGGAGAGACCGAGATGGAGTATACAAGTGCAGAATATCAGAAATATACTCAGGAGCAGAACCAGAGATAGAATTGAAGCAGATGCAAGCAGTCTTGTACTTAATTCTCTGAGATATTGGTAACCAGTGCAGTTGGTGAAGCAAAGGAGTGCAAGGTTGTTGACGGGATGCCTTAAGAATAAGGCGTGCAGCTGAATTTTGAACTTTCTGCATAGGATAGAGAACAGTGTTCGGGCAGCCCATGAGGAGAGAGTTACAGTAGTCAAGTCTCGACAGAATACAGGAAGTGACAAGAATCTTGGTGGCATCTACACTGAGAAAGTTTCTGATAGATCCAATCCTTTTCAATTCAAAATAAGAAAGCTGGCAGACTTTGGAAACGTGATCTTTCATGGAGAGAGAAGAGTCAAGAATGAAACCTAAGTTCCTAGCTTTTGGACAGAAAGAGATGTCAGAAGAGCCAACAGTGATAGAAGTTGGAAGTGGAGGATTATAGTCTGAAGAACCAGAAAACAGAAGAGCTTCAGTCTTACTGTCATTAAGTTTTAACATGTTGTCAGTCATCCATGTCTTTACATCATCCGTGCATGTCTGTATGGTACTGTCAATGTCTGCAGGTTTGCATGCCTGTTGAAGCTGTGTGTCGTCTGCAAAAAGCTGGTGACTAACTCCATGGCGCTCAATGACCTCAGACAGGGGGGTGGTATACAAGACAAACAGAACTGGCCCTAGCACCGAGCCTTGCGGAACACCAAAATCAAGAGGAAGTGATAAAGAATTATGACCATCGACCGATACATACTGTTTTCGATCCAGCAGATACGAATGAAACCACTGGAGGGCTGTGGAACAGATGCCAAAAACGTTTTGAAGTCGCGAAATGAGAATTTTGTGGTCGATGGTGTCGAAAGCAGCGGAGTTGTCCAAGAGCAAAAGAACAGAGAGTTTGTTTTCGTCAAGAGCAGACAGAATATCGTTTACAACATGAAGTAGGACGGTCTCAGTGCTATGGCCAGCACGGTAGGCTGACCGAAAACGGTTACACAGGTTGTTGGCTTCCAGATGACCAAGAAGCTGACTCAGCACGACCTTTTCTAAAACTTTAGATAAAAAAGGTAAATTTGATACGGGCCTGTAATTGCTCAGTACGTTTTTGTCCAGAGAAGGCTTTTTCAGCAAAGGTCTAATGACTGCTGTCTTGAAATCACTAGGGACCGAACCGGAAGCTAAAGAATCATTGATGATGCTTGTGATGGTAGGGAGAACAACATCAATGTTTTCGTACAAAAGTTTGGTGGGGATGGGGTCTAACTCACATGATTTTGGCACAGTACTTTTCAAGACGCTCAAAACAAAATCTTCTGAGACGGGCGTAAAAGCCGTGAGGGGAGTTCCTACAAAACAATCCACATCCAGTACAGTGGTATCAGAAGAGGCAAAAGCAGTTCTAATTTTCCTAATCTTTTCAGAGAAGTACTCAGCAAAAACAGTGGGCAATGTATCAGGGGAATAATCACTGGGTAATGGGGAGGCGTCTTGTTTCCCGAGCGGAAAATTGAAAGTCTGAAAAATTTCTTTGCACGATCTGCTCGCCATAATCTTTGCAGAATAAAATGCCCGCTTTGCAGTCTCGACAAGATCGATGACCTTGTGTTTTGCAGTTTCGTAAATTTCTTTATGAACTGTCAATTTAGTCTTCAGCCAGCACCTCTCTGCCTGACGACGTTCGCGTTTCAGTTTGCAAAATTGCTCAGAGATGGAACTGAACCAAGGGTTAAATTTCCTGGGGCGAACCTTACGCTGGCAGAGAGGGGCGTGGTTGTCAAGCACAGACCTGAGTGCGCTGTTGTAGTCAGAAACGGTAGAAATCAGAGGAATTTGCAGCTTTAGGTCATCTTTGAAAGACTGGGCATCAATCTTGTTGATCCTGCGGAACACAACAGTCACTGGGTCCGAGACAAGCTTAGGAAGATTCAAAGTCAACAAAACTGCATTGTGATCAGACATCAGCTCATGGCTAACAACAGTAGAAGACAGAAGATTGTCTGACAAACGGTATAAAACAAGATCAATAGTGTGTCCTCTCTTCTGAGTTGGTCCAGTCACAGACTGGCCGAACCCAAACATTTCCAACAGATCCGTCAACCTTCTCGTATCTAATTCATGTTTCACATCAAAATGCACATTAAAATCACCCATCAAGAGTGTTTTGCCATGCAAAGAATCACAATACTCTAAAAAGTCCGGAAACTGATCAAAGAACATGACACTTGTAAATTTGTTTCTTTGACTAGGAGGTGGCCTATACACACACACTAAATTAATACTAGTTTTGTTTACAGTCAAAGACAGAATGGCCGCTTCAAATGTAGGATGAGTCAGAGGAGACTGATTAAATCTAGCATTCTTAATCAATGAGTCCTTGACGACAACTGCAATACCCCCTCCCCTTCCAGGCACACCAAGAGAGTCACGGGCATACGACAGTACTGTGTAATTGGGGGGAGCCAGTTCTTTCAGTTGAACTTCATGACCAGATGATCGTAACCAGGTCTCTGTGATAAACATAATATCAACATCATGAACAGAAATAAATGTGTTTACAGCAGAGCATTTGTGAGATTTGGTTCCAAGAGCCTGAGCATTAAATGAACATACAAGTAGCTTGGAGTTGGGTGGAGTGTCAGGCTGTGTGGTGTCAAAAGACGAGTGCAGTGGGCCAGGGGAACCAGGCTGCGCTGTAGAGTCATGAATATCAATGGCTTTGTTTCGAGAGGATTGACAGTTAAGAGACAGTACCTTTATTTTGTCACCCAGCTTTCCCTTCTGACGATACCGTTTTCGAGGCAAATCAACGCCGATTTGAAGAAAACGAAGGCAGAGTGTCAGTTCGGGAGAAAGGCGTGAAGCTGTAGGCCTAGCAGCAAGCAGTTCAGCGCGAGTGTACTTCTGCAGGCCATGGACGGGTCGCTCAACTTCCTGAGGGGGTCCGCGATAGCGCAAGGGGAGTAATGTGTTGTCACAACACGGCTGCAGCACGGGCGATACACAAGGCGATGGTGAGCAACATGGCGCAAAATTCAAAACACTCAGCACTGACACAAGCGTGCACAGCGCGAGCAAGTGGAGGGGAGCAGGGGCAAACAAAGTCAGCAGAACTGAAGTATCCCACATCGTAACAACGTAATCCAAATATGAAAACAAACAACAATCTGGAAACAGGCAAACCACAACAACAATCGCCGGAGCTGCAGCCACTCGAACCTAAGCGGTGAACGACCTTTCCTCAGGCACTTAAATGTTCAGCCATTGAAGTCATCAGGTCTATTTTGGTGTTGCGGACTGCTGATGAAGCCAGGATGTCGCAGTACTTGAGAGGAATCACAACATATGGATGGCCTCATCTGGCCATTCTCAAAATGTTGTCCCACCTACTCGGCGTATAGATTGGAGTGTGCTTCTTTGTAAATGTTATCGCAGCAGGCATCAAATTACACTCCATTTGTGTATGTCCAGTCTCAAGGTACTTGTGTGTGATGATCTTGATGATGTCAGTATTGTTTACGGTGTGGATCAGGCCAGCAGCAAGGTACTGATTCCTGTTCTATCCCAAGCAGCAGTCCGAATATATTGTCACTTCGTCAACACACTTGGGCAGAGATGACGGGTATATATGTTACAGTCAGACTGTGAAATCAGTCATTTCGTGAAATGACTACAATTTTCAGTCATTTCATGAACTGACTGTGAGGGTCAGTCGTTTCACGAAATGACTAAAAATCCTAGTCATTTCATGAAATGACTGAAATTAATGGCCAGACATTTCATGAAATGACTGAAAATTTTGTATATGATTGGATAGAATTAAAACCTACACCACACACACACACACACTCACACACAAAAACCTTTTAAAATTAAAATTAAAAACCTTTTATTGATACTAATGATACGTATAAAGTTGATATAGTAAGAGCAAAACATGTTATTGTGATAGAATTAAAACATACACCAGACACACACGCACACACACATACACATTAGGGATAGAATTAAAAACCTTTTAAAATTAAAATTAATTATAAAATTAATGATAATAATGATACTTATAAAGTTGATATAGTAAGAGCAAAACATGTTATTGTGATATCACATCAACACATAGAGTCTTATTTGTTAGAACAGCTCAAACTGTTGTGACATCGGCTGTTGCAGAGAAGTCGCGCCTTAAAACACTTGCATCTCTTCGTTTGACATTTAGCCGGACCATTACACGAGCATTTCACGAAACCTTGTCCTCCACTTATCGACATTTGAATCACAGCCTGTCTTAGAGAAATTTCAGTGTCCTGGTTGATGTCATTCTCGCTCAGAAGCTGTTCGGGACAAACGTCAAACTGATTACGGGAATATCTGCCTTTGAGAACACCACTCCTTGTAGCTATTCTGTAGTTGTTATTGTCATCGCGACTCACAATAACACCAAGAATGTTTCGCGGATCACCACGTCCTCGATCCACTAATGGAATTGGCACAGCAACATTGTTTCCTATTTCGCCAGCAACAAGTTCAACTCTGCTACGCTTAACCATTCGTTCTGCTTGGACAGTTTGTGATGCACTAGCTGCCAATCGCTGGTTGATAATGTCGGATTGTCGTTGGTCAAGTTGGTCAGTTGTAGGAGGCTGATTGGCTGGCGATGTCTCAGGCTGTTGCTCGTCGGTCGATGGTTGCGGTACTGACTCGTCACTTCTGGATGGTGGTGTTTCTTCGGATTGTGTCGTTTCTGGTGGAACTAGAGTTGCAAGCAAATCTTGTTCTGTCTCTAGTCGGCTGATCACTTCGGTTGGTAGTGACGTTGAAGTTAGTCCAACACGAGCACTGGTCCCAAACATTGCAGTATAAGGGCTTCTGTTGATTCCAGCGTGATGCGAAGAATTCTTTGCGAACTGAACGAACTTGATGCCCATTGTCCAATCTGTTGAGTTGTTATCTGCCATCCAGGCCACAAGCATGTCTTTGATATCGCTGTTGGCTCTCTCAACTGAACCCTGACTCTGAGGATGTCTGGGTTTGCCATGAACGATCTTCAGGCCGGGCCACAGGGTCGCAAGTTCTGTAATTATGGCAGCGGTAAACTCCGAACCATTATCCGATTGGAGAACAACTGGTGCGCCTATCAGAAGGAAGATGTCAGCAAGCTGGAAGGCTACCTCAGTGGCTCGTTTGGATGTAAGTGGTCGCAGAATGCAGAACTTGGTCAAATGGTCTTGATACACCATGATCCATTTGAAACTGTTGTGGCTCATGGATTGCATGTCCATCAGGTCAATCTGTCCTCTGGATGCAAACTCGGTCGTCAGTATCGGTTTCACAACCACTCCCTTGGTCATGGGACGTTTTCTCTTTTTCTGGCATTCCTGGCACAATGACTTGAATAGTTCAACATCATCTCTCAAAATATTGGCATACTTCACAGATAGTTCCTTCATCATTCTATCTCTACCACCATGACCAGTTGCAACATGGGCTTTCTTGATGACGTCGAATGTGTCTTCTATGCTGGCGTAGTAGACTGGAAGTTCGTCGGGTGTCTGGCGTTTCTTTATAAGTTTCTGCACATCACTACATTCAAGAATTTCATACTTGTTAAGTAGATAATATTCGTGGCGGGACTTGGTCTTTGATGACTCACTGGCAGCCTTGATCTCTTCAATTGTCTTGTAGTAAACATCCTTTGGAATAAGATTCTTTGGACATTTATTGTACTTCTCAAGCAAGTCATTACGAAATCTCAACTCTATACTGTCTGACATTTTTATTGTCGTGACTCACAATAACACCAAGAATGTTTCGCTTAACAGTCGCATGTGCACGAGAGCAGGAAGCGTGCTAATTCCTGACAGGAAAGCTCGCGCTCAAGGTGTGAAAGCCACGAGCTAGCAAACAAGCCGGCACGAGCAGCGGCGTGGTGGGCACTCAACAACTGCTGACAGCGAATGCAAGTTACACAAGTTGACTGAAATCAGTCAGACTGTGAATAAAATGTAACTAAATTTTAGTCATTTCACGAAATGACTAGGAATTTTAGTCATTTCGTGAAACGACTGACCCTCACAGTCATTTCGTGAAATGACTGAAAATTTTAGTCATTTCACGAAATGACTGATTTCACAGTCTGACTGTAACATATATAAACAAGCAGGTGGCAATTTTGCTGGAACCACGCTTTCCATCCGTTTCATCCCAAGTAAAACAAGTTCCCTTTCCATCTGCAAGAGAGTATAGGGTGAAATTATAGACGGACAGTTTTCGTTTCTAGTAAAGCCGACTTACAAGGCCACATAGAGCTTGGAGAACTGCTTGTAAGTCAGTAGTGACCACATGTTTTGATGGATTGTGTCTCGCATCTTCTTTGTCTTTTGCGTTCTCTCTGGCCTGTGTTTTGTGGTCCATGTGTTGTTTGAAAGATTCCTTTTCCTCTTCAGAAGCAAGACCTTGCTTTACTTCCATATGATAGGTTGTGCAAGTGGCACACTGGTCCTTTTTCGAAACATGAAAGGCTAACTTAAATGTTGGTTGAATATTTGTCGATATTTCTATATGGATAATCCTTGAAATCCCTGCTGTTTGCTTTCCAGCTGGTACAGTTCGTACATGAGTTGTTCTCCAGAAATGGTGAATCTGAGGTTGCATCAGGTCAAAAATGAAAAATGAAACAGGGATTGTGGATTTATGCTGATTAGAAAGGGACTGTTATCTAAATTCTTAATTATGCTTTAAAAAATCAGTGAGGCAATCTGTTTTAATATTCTTGACACTTGAAACAGGGGTCCATCAGGGTGTCGCGTACATTACGGTGTGACACATTTGAGATGTAAGCCACACAATTTTAGATACTGCATGCACAATGGCTATGGAAATATAATATATAGCAAGGAAGAAAGCAATCAAAGCAATAAAAAGTGCTTTTATGTCAAATTTGGATCACATATGACCTTTCTAAAAGTGTGACAATGTAACACGCAACATCCCCAATTTAACTTTGTCATGGACGTTAACCATCAACAGACTTTTCTTGCAATGCCTACATAGTTCTTTCTGACAAGAAGCTCAAACAGTGTGCATATCAGAAAGCACCACATCATTCAACAGCTGAGAGGAAAGTTAGGATCAGTGAATACTGTCACTGCATTACATGTGACAACAATAGTGCACATAAAAGGAAAAACACAGAAAATAGCAGTTTTCACTCCACAAAAGTTTATTATGAGATGGGGCGAGTGGTTAAGGGGGTAGGGGTTGATGTTGATGATTGCTGTGGTGGTCGTTTGTATCCAGAGCAGAAAGGGAAGTCTCTCAATCAAAAGACAAGTCCTTGTTTTGCTACTTGACTCTTTATTATTGAGAAGACATCAAAGAAGAAGGCAAAGAAGATAGTCAAAGAAGACTGCTACAGTGACAGCATATAACGCCGTGAAGTTGATCACTTCTGGTGAGATCGAGAGTGGCGGCAGGAAAGGACACCTCTGGTGAGACAGAGTGGCGGCAGAAAAGCACGCGCTATGACGCGCCTTGTTAATTTATACTCTGGGAACAGAGCATGATGGTCATATTTTCAAATTTCAAACCTTTCAGATGACAAGGTCTGATTGGTTGTTCTCACCTGTTGATCAATCAACATTTAGTGTGTATTTTAACGCAGCGCGTCAGTACACACAACTGGTACACTGGTCATTGTCGGGCAGTTTCGCGAGTGGCTATGTACTCGCTATCGTGCCACAAACACTTAGGGCTGTTGGGACAGAGACTCGCAACACACCCTGCGGTCATTGTGTGTGTTCCCGCCGGCTATGTAGGCCTACTGGTTATTACACGGTGTTTGTTTTACAATGGGCTGAAGGCGGCATACATTAGTGACGGCCCCCTCTAGGTTCTGTAGGACTACAACGTAATACTGTGTGTACACACACAACAGACTGAAGATGATGACAAACTCTGTCGTAGGCCCAGCTTTAGAGTACATGTAGATCTGCTCATTGTTTAGCAGTGTGTTATCTATATGCGTCATGTATTGGTTAGATCTTTGGAATGTTCAATGCATAGTTATGGGTAGGCAGAGGCTATGAGATAACAGTACAATTTGACAGAGAGAACGCAAGGCGTTTTTGATCTAGGCAAGCACGCTACACAGTGTTGCCTTTGAGCGTTGTAGGTAAATGGGAAAGATCGTAACAGAGCAAGGCACTCTGTTACAATTATTGTAATAAACAGTGTTATAAAACACATTAAGATCCCTTTAATACATTAGGGTCCATTTGGATGATAAATCATGATAGGACTCGAGGCCCCAGTTTGCTTAGGTCCAGCATGGTGACTATGTCAGTGGATGAAACCCATGCGATGTCCTCCTTCTCGAGCCAGTTGAAGGAACCATTAGGATGTCTTCTGTCCATGCTTGACTGGAACATGTACAATGACGTACATCCCGGCCCTGAAATCATTGAACAGGGAAATTTACATCTGAGTCAACGCAACCAAATCATAATTTCCATATAATGATTTTCTTTAGTTATGCTGCAATAAAAGCAAAGCCATTAATAAAACGTTTGAAATCTTCATCTTGAAAAGTATTCAAATTCAAATATTTACACCATATCAGATATTTAGATCCTATCAGTTTATACCAAATATTTATATCCTATCAGTTTATTTAAAAGCCTGGCTGAGCAATGAAATAAGTACTTCCTTTCAAAATCTAGTCACTAAGCTGATATTCAACTTGAACCAAATGATCCAGAAAAAAATTAAATATCAATTAAGAGTGACTGAAATAGCTGAAAAGTCTACTTGTCACAAGTAAAGTATGCGACGATCGTCACGTCTAAATTACACAGAACTTTATGCACAACAAAACTGCGTTTATCATTACTTGATAATGAGTACCCAATAATTTTTTAGAAAGATAAGAACTGAAAAGAACGGTTTCTTTAAAAATTCTGCCAGTAAGGGTGTTGTGCTTTACGTGTGATGTAGCCACCGGAAGTCATCTTGACACATTCACATCACGGCGAGTGTCACAGTAATACGCGGGATGGCAGTGAGGAAAATGTTGAATTCCTGATCAGAAACAAATCAAATAGTGAAAATATCCAACAAGGGAAGAGTTACACTTAACTTTTACAATTTTACGTTTGAACAAGCACCCATCGTATTCCGACCGTGCCGTGCATTTCCTTCGACAAGCTTGCTTCAAGCTAAAAGACCGACGCTTCGGTTCTTTTTCGACTGCATACTAAGAGCAAATAAAACAAAAATGTATTCAAAATGTCTTTAAAAGATGAATGATATATTTATAAAAGTCATATTACTCACCTGAGTTGACGATAGTTGAGGTTAAAGAAGAAATTGGCCGTTGTTTGGGCAGATTCGGTGCTTCCCGCGATGAGCGTCCCGTGTTTACAATAGTTGGAGAGTGTGACAAAGCTCTTTTTGTGAAATCCCGCGTCATTCCCTAGATGGGTATACCCAAAGAAATAGCATCACACGATCTGTTGTTATATTTAGCTTGCATCAGCTTATCCAGGTTAGCGAATGTGTGAAGTCCCTGGTCAAATTTTGACTTCGTTCGCGGGCCGTCTCGTTCATTACAGGCGTGACACAGCTGTCAAAGGCTGATCATATTTTTTTTATTCAAGGTGCATTTCTCTGAAAGAGGTGATATTTCTCACATATATTTAATGCTCTTTCCGACTAAATATATTAGAACTTCACTTGTTGCCGTGGTTGTATTCAAGTCCAGTGCAAAGTTACACAGAAAGTGTGACAAAATGTGTAAGCACGGGACAGGTATTTTTAGACCTTTGAATCACGCAAAATACATAGACTGACACAAATAACTGTACGAAATGTTTTATTGACACAATATTGGTGCAGAATCAGGAAATTAACAATAGACGTAATCTAATAATGATGACACATAACTTCAACTGAAGCAGGTGGCCTCGCGCAATATTCGGGCGGCCATTTTGAGGTTTCGTTTTCGATTTTTTAGCAACATCAGCTCAAAGATCAATGTCCTACATGTCTGAATCTGATGTTACTGATCCCTTAACACTATGCGCCCGGCAGTAGCTGGCGCTGGAACTTCCCTGCGCACGTGTGCTGAGCATGGCTGCACAACCCTTGCGACCGTAGCATTTTTCGATTTTTTTTTTTACGCTGTGTTTCAACACTAGACTCGTGCAATAATTGGTATTTACGGAAAGATCTACTCAAGTCCTAACAGAAAAAGTGAACTTTACTTCGATATGAAGCTTCCTGTTGGAGTTATGGGAGTCGGTGCAAACACACTAAATGAGCTACAAAAACAACACGGAAGTGCGTGTAACATGCATTGTTCCGATCAAAACAAACGACTTAAAACTTTCCTTACCTTATAATTCCAACAGAATGTTCAGCAGAACACATCCACAATATGAATCCACCAAATTTAATCCAAAGTTTAACAGATCCACGAAAGTCACTGGTCACTGTTACCAAAATCAGTGGTCACAGTACTACCGCAAACACAGTCACTTTTGTCGGCTTCTCCTCATCAGACCCGACGATATAATAATAATAATAACGAAGATTTGTTGAGCGCCTTTTCTCGACTGAGCTCTAAGCGCTTTACATCGATACAAATTATGATAATGACTAGAGCGAATCAAACAATCACTAAATCAAACAAGCAAATGAATCAACAAATGAATAAAACTCAAAAAGACATGCTCGCAATGCCCCCTCCCCCCCTCCCCCGCACTCACACACACCCCACCCCACCTGCACATACTGGCGTGCCGCACGCGCGCACGCGCATGCATGCACACACACACGCCCACCCACACACACACACACACACACACACACACACACACACACACACACCGCTCCAAAGACACATGGAAAATATAAACACTAGAGGTAAAGTGGATTGGGGGCAGCGGAAGGGGGGGGGGGGGCACTGAGGGGATTCCAGAGGAGGGTGGGAGGCGGCGTAAGATAGAACCGGGATCAGTGTTGCTTAAATAAACAGGAGAGATGCAGTGGATTGGGGGCAGCGGGAGGGGGGCGGGGCACTGAGGGGATTCTAGGGGGGGGGGGGGGGAGGGAGGCGGCGTAAGATAGGGCCGGGTCAGTATTGCTTAAACAGATAGGTCTTCAGAGAGGACTTGAAAGAGGCTGTAGAAGTAGAATGTCTATTGGTGAGGGGGAGGGTATTCCAGATGGTTGGACCCTGATAGGAGAAACAATGCTGACCAAAGGATTTTGTTCTAACAGTAGGGAGACAGAGAATGCGATCATCAGATGAGGAACGGAGATTTCGAGAAGGGACGTAGAGGCGAAGAATGTCAGACAGATAATCAGGGCCTGTGCCAGAGACAGATGAGAAACAGATTGAAGAAAGTTTATATGAGATTCTAGATTGTACAGGTAGCCAGTGCAAGGATTTCAGAAGAGGTGTGATATGTTCATGTTTGGGTGACTTGAGAATCAGCCTTGCAGCATTGTTTTGTACTTTTTGGAGCTTTTGAAGCAGATACTTTGGCACGCCTGCAAGAAGAGCATTACCATAATCAAGCCTGGATAAAACAAAGGAACAAACCAAAGTTTTGGTTGCATCTACAGACAGATAGTGGCGGATGGTGCTTATTCTCCTAAGTTCCAGGTATGCTATCCTGCAGACATTTGATATGTGAGATTTAAAAGAAAGGGTCTGATCAAAAATGACACCAAGGTTACGAACATGGGGAGAAATCTGAATGTCAGCACCATCAATACAAATCGCGTCTGGAAGTGAGGGATGTTTTCAAATTTTGGAGGAACAGTTAACAAAACTTCTGTTTTTTCTTCATTGAACTGCAGTTTGTTGAGTGTCATCCAAGCCTTTAAATCATATATGCAGTTTTGAGTACTTTCAATCACTTGATGGATTTGAGTAATTGGGCTGGACTGATAGAGCTGTGTGTCGTCAGCAAAGCTTTCATGTGATAGAGAGTGACGGTTAACTATCCCAGAGATAGGTGTTGTGTACATGATAAACAACACAGGTCCCAGCACAGAACCCTGTGGAACTCCGTATTCCAATCGCGTAGCAGGTGAGCAGAGGCCATTTACTAAGACTTTTTGTGTACGCTCACTAAGATAAGACTTTATCCAAGCAAGGACGGTACCCTGAATGCCAAAAGAGTATTGCAGTCTAAACAGAAGAATTTCATGGTCAATCGTATCAAATGCTGCTGATAGATCAAGAAGAGAAAGAACAGAAATTCTATCATCATCAAGCGATGTGAGAAGATCATTTGCAACTTTTAAGAGGGCAGTTTCTGTGCTGTGACCTGCTCTATAGGCTGATTGATGTGGGTCGAGGAGATTATGGGTCTTAAGATGGTCAAGAAGCTGAGCCAGTACAACTCGTTCAATCAGTTTGGCCAAAAATTTCAAATTTGAGACAGGTCTATAGTTTTTCAAGATGTTGGGATCAAGGGAGGGCTTCTTTATCAAAGGGCGGATGATGGCTGATTTGTAAGTACTGGGGAAAATACCACTTGAAAGAGAGTCATTAATAATATGAGTTATACACGACAAAAGGACATCAAGACAATCAAACAAAAGGTGGGCTGGGACTGAATCAAGTTCACAAGATTTCTGTGGAGAAGCAAGCATGATTTTCCGTACTGCTTCAGTAGTTACACTTTGAAATGAAACAAGGGGTTCACCACAGAAAGACTTGTCACCTGAGTGAGGGGAGCCACAAGTTGTAGACACGTCAAGATTGTCACGAATAGTTCTTATCTTTGCACTAAAGAAATCAGAAAAATGGAGTGGTAGTTCAGTTGGTGATATAACAGATGGTAGAGTGGTGGTCTGTTTTTTTCCTAAAAGAGTATTTAAAACACCAAACAGTTCTTTGGATGTGGCACATTGGGCAATTTTTGATGAGTAGAATGCTGTTTTAGCGTCTGTTAGAAGTTTAGTCACTTGGTGTTTGGCAGCATTCATAATGTCTTTGAATACATGAAGCCCAGACTTGAGCCACTGGCGCTCTGCTCTCCGTCGTTCCTGCTTCGTCTTCTTCAGCTGGTCAGCCACAGCACTGTACCATGGGCACGATGGCCGGGAGGTGACCTTGCGTCGTCTGGCAGGGGCGTGGGTGTCTAGGACATCACGAAGACATCGATCCAGTTGCTCAGCAGATGGTTGAGGTGTTAAGTAGAGGCTAGTCTGCAGGTCCTCTTTGAAGGCAGCTAGGTCAATGGAAGCCAAGTTCCTCCTCTCAACGTACTTGGGCTGCGTCACAGGCTTGGGGATAGACATTTCTGCTTTGAGTAGTGTTGTCACCTTGGGAAAAACACATTATACTGTCAGTTGAAAACTATACTAATGAATTTAGCTAGTGACATGTAATAGAGTACAGGCACATAAAAAAAACACACAAATCTAAACAGCTGATGAATGAACAGGTGTGTACTATGTAATTCACAGCATCAGCTACACAAAGTTCTTCTTTGTGTGGTATATTTCAAAGCATGGGTAGACACACAGAGCGACGTTGTGGGCTCCGATCTTGCAGTGGCCACACTGGTATTGTTGGGTCTGAGATCGCTTGTTCCTCAGGTCGTCCTGTGAGTCTCCAGATGCCTTCAGCTTTTGATAGCATACATGGCGATTCCTCCTGGGTTTCTGGTTGTGTGTGTGGGGTTGGAGGGATGACAGTGGGGAAATGACGATCTTGCAGACGGGACATGGGAAGGGTGGGACTGTCAGCAGAGACTGTAGCAGGATCCACGCGGCCGGCAGGGAGATCCAGGAGCAAAGATTTGATGACCTCTTCCAGCGACATCTTCTTGAGGTTTATGCTGCGGCGGTTTTTGTTCCGCAGAATCATTGTCTGAATGGTGCAGAGGGTCAGCAAATGGAAGAAGGGCTTTTTCCACCATTTGAGCGACTTTCTGTGCATGGGGAAGTAGCTGATGAGTTGATCACTTTGATCTACTCCCGCCATGTTGGCAATGTAGTCGATGACTGCTATTGGCTTGTTCTTGTCCTCAAACCGGCCCCTGGATCTCTTCAGCTCTGGTTTGTGCATCGTAAACAGCATGAAGACGTCCTTGTCTTTCCATCTACAGGCCACAACGCTTCCTCGTCTTCGGTAGTCGATTCCCCCCCTAGCCATTTCCTGCTGGCCCAGGTCTCTAGGCATCTGGAGACGGTTCTTGTGGACCGTGCCGCAAACCATGGTGCGTTGCCTGGCAAGTTCTGCACAAATACCTGGCTCGCAGTAATAGTTGTCGATGTACAACCTGTATCCTTTTCTGAGGAGGTGTTCGATGAGCCGCATGAAAACATCATGTGGTTTGTTGCTGACTCCCAGCTCAGCGCAGATCATCTCCAGCCGAAAGACATACCCACTTTTGCTCTCGCAAAGTTCGTAAAATTTGAAACCCCACTTTGTGGGTTTGTCTTTCATGTAGACCTGAAATCGTGATCTACCTTTGAAGGGACACATGACCTTGTCCGCGCAGATATCTTGTGTTGGGACGTAGAGTGTTTGAAACTTCGTCTGCAGGTGCGTCATGAAGGGACGAATCTTGTGGATGGGGTCATGTCTCTCCTGTCCGTAGGGGATGAAGGTGTCATTATTGTTAAGGTGCAGAAAGGATAAGATGGAGGCGAATCTATCCCGGGACATGATCTGAGGTGCGTAGGAAGTATGGAGACCAGGGTGTATAGACCAGTAGTCACGAAGCTGGGTTTTTTTCACTAATCCCATGTGTATATAAATAGCCAGGAAGTTGTAGATGTCCTCTTTTGTCACTTTCTTCCATGTGGTGAAGATGGACTGGGGGTCCAAAGGACCCTGTTGTTGCTTGGCTGCGATGCAGTCTTCAGCGTACTTATTAGTCTGGCGTTCAATCATTGTAATCAGCCAGTCATCAATGATTTCTCGGTAGATTTCGATGGGTTGTGGGTCATCACCAAAGTCTACCTTGATGCCATAATAATGATAATATAGTAGTAGTATCAATAATAATAATAATGATAATAATAATAATAATAATAATGAACGTACAGAAACACAACGACATTCATAAATCATTCTCACAATGTATACAAAATCTGTGTGACTTACCGGTGAAGTCTGGAACCACTGGAAACCCATCCAAAGTTCGGACCCACGGCTGGTCGGTATCATCAGCTGGGGCGGCCTCATCAACATTGTCATCAACATCCGTCTCCATTTCATAAGGATCCGGATTTGCAATTCGAACGTTATCTTCCTCGCCGACAGGTGTAGGTGGAACAATATCCGTGTCGTTTTCGTCATCGTCATCGCCACTTTCATCCGCTGGCACATCGCCACGTAATTCTTGTTCATCCTCGCGTTCGTCCGATTCCAAAGACAAATCAGTCTTGCCTTCATCATCAGAGCTATCCTGAAATATTTCTGCGATAACTTGATCCACAGTGAAGTATCGCGCCATGGCTACGATGCGAGTGAAACGAGGTCACGGCTAGAGGAAATACCGAAAATTCCAGACTGTCTCTGGCAGTACCGTTACTTCAGGTTCATGTGTACCTATGGCGTTCAAGGACAAATTTTCAGGGTTTGTAACTGCTTAGTACATAGTTGAAATGCTAAAGAATGATATGGCAGGAGTTACTTCGCTTAGACCGTAAGCAGGAAGCCTACAGAATTTTTCAAATGTGTTGCACTCAGATTTGAGTGCACCGGCACACAGTGGCTACGGCTCTGCACTAAGCGGTGAATGCTCAGGGCACAGCAGAGTTCTGTGCCGGCACTCAAATGTGAGTGCTCCGGGCGGAAAAAGTTAATGTATACTGAAGCATGAGATGCCATTGGCATCTGTGCAAAACGTGCAGAAGAAATATATTGAGACATAAAAAGCATGCACCCTGCGGATTCACCATTTCTGGAGAACAACTTGCATGTATTTTTTTCAAGGTCTGGTTAGATTGGAGATACAAATGTTGGATGTGTCTTAAAGAGTAGTGGGACTTGACAGCTGGGAAGGAAGCAATGTGTGCTTAGCACGATCAACCGCTTCATCACTGTTTTTATTGTGAGGGCAAGTTTTACCCTGTTTGCTTGGGTCAATGAAAATTCCATTTTGGCTGTTTTTGATGGAATGATACTTCTCTCCCACTGCCAGTGTTTCCGGGAAGAACTTCTTAAAACTCACGCAGCCTGTCCATTAACTTTTTGACTGGTTCTCCATTTTCACTGAGAGCAGTGTTTGTATTTTTCTGTTGTGCATGGGAGCACACAAAGTCTTTCTGCCAACTGTAATTTTCCGAGACGTAGAATGCGTCAAACAGTTGCTGTTGCTGTTCTTTGTTGATGGTGTCACTGCATTTGTATTTGCAGGAGGAACAGTCGACAGGTTTGAGTGTCTTTGCTGGGATATTTCCTGTTTGAGACTTGTATACTTTTCCTTGTAATTGCAGTGACTTTCTTATGTTTTTTCCCATTAATCTGGTCTTGCCTTATGTTTTCTTACCAGTACCTTCTTCAGTGGTGTGTTGAATGTTCCTTGCTTTCTGGGTGTGATCTGCAGTTTATCACTGCCCTTGTTGGTGACTGCTTGTTGATCAGTGGTAGACTTGATAAGGGGTTGTTTCATGGGTGGTAGGTTGAGCAGTTGAGGCTTATTGATCAGGGGTGGCTGGTTGATTAAGGATGGCTGGTTGATCAGCAGTGGCTGGCAGATCAGTGGTGACTGGTTGATCAGTGGCTGGATGATCAGGGGTGACTGGTGCATCATTGGTAGCTGACTGATTAGAGTTCATATCAGTGGTTGTTGGCTGCCCAGATGGATTCTGGTTTGAGTTTACCGATTTAATGCATGCATCATAATACTGTAGACTGCAGTCCATGAATTCCAAAGCAATTGGTTCAGTGGCCTGTTGAGCTTTGACGTTGGTCATCCCTGTTGGTATGAAGTCTAAAATACAAGCCAACATATTGCTGAAATAAATACGCACTACTCTTTGTGATCAATCTGCTAAAACCTGTTGCAGAAGATCAACTGCATTGTTACTCCATTTGCCAGGTGCACAATTCCAGCACATTGCAGAAGAATCGAAGGTATTGTTCATTTTCATCTTCCCCATCAAGTTGTCCAATGAATGGCATGTATGTCCTAAAATTATCTTCTAGGTACATGGTGAGACAGTTTCTCAGCTCCAGTCGTGAGAAGTTTCTTAAATGTAGAGCTGATGCTGCATAAAAACTGTTCCCGTCCGGATTCACATCTTGCCTATTCAGGCCATTGGCAGACAGCAGATTGTCTAGTCTACGTTCTATGACATTCCACATCATTCAAGAGTGTTCTGTGTTTTTTCAAGGTTGCAGATTTGGCCAGTTGTACCGAACTAGCTTGACAAGTACATTGTTTCTTTCTGTGACGCAGTTTTCCCCAAAGTCTAAGGCTTTCCTTGCGAGGCTTGTCTAAAGAGTTGCTGTCAACATCAGACTCATCTGCATGATCTGAAAGTGCATAGTTTGGATCTTTCGCTATGGACTTCTCCTGGCAAGCAACACCTGCTTTCCTTATGAAAGGTTCATTGTCTGATGTATTGAAGCTTTCTCCCAGCTTTCTGACGAGAGGCTCTTCATCCAGTGTGTTGAATGGAAAACCAGTCATAGAAATCAGAGGTTCTGCAATCTGACTCCTCTTCTCCGCAGCTGATGTAAATGATGAAACAAGATTGAGGAAGACACTGTCTGTGACATGGATGGTATTGTCAGGTTCCATGGTAACAATCTGAAATAGAACAAAATTTTTAAAACTGAGGATGGAAGATGTCTTGTAGAACAGGCTAATCAGTTATATATAGCTAATGCAGTCATTTTTTTAGAAATAAGCAGCTCTTGTTTCATTTCTTTTCTATGGAGTTTGTATTCACAGTTGTTTTTGAGAAATAAGAAACTCGGGTTTTATTTGTTTTCTGCTTTCTGTTCAGTTGTCTCCAATTGTCCCTCCTGATGCAGTTTTCCAGTTTTTACAAGAGATCAATTGATTTCAACTGATATGATTTTACAGTTGTTTTTCTTTAAATTAATTAATAGCATTTTAGACTTGCAAGGTTAACGGTGAGCATGGTTTTTAACTGTTGTCTTTTATCTTAACCGGGTTGTCGTTTTTGATGTGGTGTTAGCCCTGATATGGCTCTAGTAGTCAGCTGGGCTATAAGCAGTATGAAGTGGTCATAATAATAATAATAATAATGGCTTCTTATATAGCGCTTAATCAAAATAATTTCTCTAAACGCTTTACAAAAACATACTGCATTCACCTCTCCTACACACACAACCACACACCTCACAAACAACTACGAATACCACCACTACAGAAACCAACAAATCCTACGAGCACAACACTCACTCATCTCAAGCATTGCTACAAAACCAAATCACACAACGTTCAATTATACAACAATCACATGCAATAGAAAACACACCCTGAAACAGTATGTCAAAACAAGGCTTAGACGGCTATGACATAGGTGGTACCCCTACGCAGCATTGACTAGTTGTGAGAAAATAGATGGGTTTTAAGTTTAGACTTGAAAGAAGAGAAATAATCTGAATGTCTGAGAGAGTCTGGCAGTCTGTTCCACATCGATGGAGCTTGAAAAGAGAAAGACCTTTCACCAGTAGTAGTTCTGAAGCGAGTCATTCGTAGAAGGCGGTCGTCTGCAGAGGAGCGTAGTTGTCGAGAGGGAGTATAGATTTGAAGGAGATCCGAGAGATAAGAAGGTCCATTTTCAAAGAGAGAAGAGAAAGTGAGAGTTGAGATTTTGTACGAGATACGGTTTGAGACAGATAACCAGTGAAGAGAGTGAAGTAGTGGCGAAATGTGATCATATTTACCTGCTCTACAGACTACCCGGGCTGCATGATTTTGGATTCGCTGTAATCTTTCTATCAGGTATTTCGGAAGGCCGGCCAAAAGTGAGTTGCAGTAATCTATTCTAGATAAAACAAAGGCACAAATGAGAGTTTTTGTAGCGTCTGTAGAGAGAAGGTGACGTACGGAACTGATTCTTCTTAGTTCTAAATAAGCAATCTTGCAAATATTTGAAACTTGTTTCTCAAAGGAGAGGGATTGGTCAAGAATGACCCCTAGACTGCGGACAGAGGTGGACACAGAAACAGTACAGTCATTGATAGTGACAGTTGAAGGTAGAGAAGGATGGTTAGGTTGTTTTGTCACGAACATGAGTTCCGTCTTGTCGTCATTTAGTTGTAGTTTGTTGGTAGTCATCCAGTCCTTGAGGTCTGCAATGCAGCCCTGCGCCCGAGAAATCAGTGAGTCAATTTAGCAATGGGAGCCGACTGATGAAGCTGTGTATCATCAGCAAAGCTCTCGTGCAACATGGCGTGACCACCAATGACGTCAGACACAGGACCGGCATACAGCACAAAAAGGACTGGCCCCAGTACAGAACCCTGAGGCACACTGTACCTAAGAGGAGAACTGTCTGAGTATCTGTCCTGTACACACACTGTCTGAGTCCGTCCAGTCAAGTAAGAGATAATCCAGTCGAGGGCTGTGTCTTTGAAACCAAAGGAAGTTTGAAGCCCTTGGTCATCCCTTCCTGGCAACCTTCTTTTGGACATTTGTATAACACCTCACTTGAATATAATGTCACCTGGGTGTAAGCCCAATGTGCCCCTTGTACTTCGTCTCGCATTGTGCATTTGAAATTCTTCGCAAAATCTTGGCATTTGGAACATTTTAGAGACAAGAAGACAAGAGTCATGCTGTCGACCTTGCCAGCTTGCATCAAAAAGATGTTTTGAAATAAGATTCAGCCTCTTGTGCAGGCACCCTAACAAATTGAGCAGCTGGTGCCTTGACAATTTTCCGGATCGTGTATTTCTTGGTGACCCCTTCTTGCTCATATGAAGTGTATCCCCATCGCTTTAAGGTAATAACTTTGTCAGAGTCAGCCATCGGCTGTAATTTCCGTATGATGGCATCGGTACTGCAGTTGTACTCTCCAGATGTACCTTTTGGGCAAAGAGTTGCTCGTGAGAAGTCACATTTGTCAATTAAAGCGAGTTCACTCTGCCAGTGTGATGCTGCAAACTGCTGGATGATTTCCAATTTCAGATCGATGTTGGCGCAGCATTCGCACGAGCATTCAATGTTGATGGCATGACGTCTGTAGGGCTCGTCTGTGCAAACATTACACATGAGAGGTGAATATCTGGGTTTTCTTCAGTGAAGAGGTGGAATGCAGATTTAATTAACCTCTTCATTACTTTTCGGCAAATTAGTTTTTTTTTTAGAAATTCCTCTTACATCTGGCAGTGCTCTGGAGACATGTGGCCACCTGTATAATTCATCAGTCTTGTTCTTTATATCCTTGCCAAAGGCACCCTTTCTTTTCTTCCTAGTATTAAGTTGAAAAAGGTCAGACACCTCACTGGCTTTTTAAGCAGTTTCATCCCAAGGTCAGTTTCCTTCCTGAAGTGTCTTCAGGAGTATTTTTTACTTTATCCCGACAACAGATGCAACAAGGTTTCATCTTCAGGTCTTCTTTATTTCTTTTTTGCTTTGTGGCATCCACTTTAGTTTTGAAGTTACTGTGACGAGCCGTTAAGCATCGGACACCTTGATTGCTAGGACTTGTACGATGTGAGACATAAGCATTACATGCTGGACTCCTTAAGAACCTCTTCCAAGACATCCCTCCTGAACAGTTTTCCAGGTTTTAGAAGAGATCAACAGATTTCACCTGATATAATTTTACGGCTGGTTTCCTTTAATTGCATTTTAGACTTGAAAGTTAACAGTGAGCATGGTTTTTCACTGTTGTCATTTATCTTAACGGGGTTGTTGTTTTTGATGTGATGTTGGCCCTGATATGGCTCTAGTAGTTGGCTGGGCTTAACCTGAAAGAAATTCTTCCATCTGCTGCAGGAAACCATAAGAAAGAGACAGTGTTATGTAGGTTACGCACGGGTCACACATCCTACACTCATTCGTACCTTTTGAAAAATGAAGCATCATCATGGTGTATACTGTGTGATGAGCCGTTGAGCATCAGACACCTCCTCCTCGATTGCTGGGACTTTATACGATGTTAGACAAATGCACTACACAGCAGACTCCTTAAAGAACCTCTTCCAAGATGTCCCTCCTGATGCAAATTTCCAGTTTTTACGAGAGATCAATAGATTTCACTTGATGTGATTTTACATGTTTTTCTTTAACCCCTTGAGTGCCGACGTTTTTTGACATCCGGTGTTTTCCATGTGCCAGGGAAAAAATGTTGCATCGCTACCATGTAGCCTACATTAAAACAACTGTTGCTTCCATATTTATGAGAATTTATGCAGGAAATTGCACAGAATGGTGCATTAGGCATGACTAAATGTATTTTCAGATGATTTATGTAGTAATTTTTTGAAATTTGAAAGAAAAAAATAGAAGATATGACCCTCCTGATGAAATCTAAACATATTCAGACATAGGCAGACTTCCTTCTAAGAGATCACTGACAGCTGACGAGTTACAAAGAGCCACAGTGTGCTAGTACACTGAGTGGCTTGATCAGGTCAAGTCCTCCCCTGAGGCATGCCCCCCTCCCCCACCCCCACCCCACTCCATCACCCTAGTCTTCCCCTTACCACTTCTAATACTGCTCACTGAAAGACTCGATGACAGCTGATAGTCTTGGGGGGCAGCCGATTTTCTTCAAAAGCTTGAAAAGACCACTCCGACTGACCAGGTCGAATGCTTTCGTGAGATCAATGAAGGCGAGGTAAAGGGGCATGTGTTGCTCACGGCACTTTTTGTGTAGTTGCCGGACAGAGAAGATCATGTCGATGGTCGATCTTCTGGCCCTGAAGCTGCACTGGGACTCAGGGTAGATGCGAGCTGCCAGCCTCTGAAGACGGGTTAAGATGACTCTGGCGAATGCTTTCCCAACAGTGCTGAGGAGTGAAATTCCGCAATAATTATTACAATCACTGCGGTCGCCCTTGTTCTTATATAGAGTTACTATCCTGGCGTCTCTCATGTCTCTTGGAATGAAGCCTTCCTTCCATCACATGCACAAATGTTCATGCAGCTCGTTGAGAAGAGCAGGCTTCCCGCACTTGATGACCTCTGGAGGTATTCCATCTTCACCAGGGGCTTTTCCCATCGCCAAATCGTCAATCGCCTTGCTTAGTTCTTCAAGGCTTGGCTCAGCATCCAACTCCTCCATGACAGGCAAGTCTTCAGTAGCATTCAGGGCTGCATTGGTGACAGAGTTCTGCGTGGAGTACAGCTCCAGGTAGTGTTCTACCCATCTCTCCATCCGCTTTGCTGAGTCTGTGATGCTCTCCTGCTTTGGACTTAAGAGGAGCTGACTTGGAGGCTGCTGGACCAGTCGCTTGTTTGATGCCAGCGTACATGCTGCCAGTGTTGCCTGGATCTGCTGACTACTGAATACTTGAGCTTAACTGTAGCCAGTAGTAGTCTTTGGCGCATCGCCGAGCAGTTTGTTGGGCCTTACTGCGGGCAGCTCTGTAAGCATCACGAGTAGTTTGGGTATTGTTGTTTTTATACGCAAGTAAATCCTTGCGTTTCGCTTCCACCACTGGTTCCATTTCCTGCCAGTTTGCCTCAAACCAGTCGGGATTCCTTCGTTCTTGTCAGGCAGTAGGCCTGCTCAGAATTAAAAAAAATTAATAGACAAACAACAAATTTTTAAAACCCCTATCCTTATTTCCCCCTAACTTACCAGATCCACAACAGTCAGTAGTTCAAATTCAGTTTCTAACACGTTTATTCATCATTTATACAACAAGGACAAACATCCAGGCACATATGAGAATGTAAACAAATAAACAATAACTGTAAACAATTTACATAGAGAACATTTTTCTTCACCCTTCACCGAATGCCAACCCTTCCACAGCAGAACCAATAAGATCTGATAAATTCACTCTTCGCTGTGTTTAGGCAATCACAAAATTTCTATTGCTGAGTATTCAAACCATTGACTTTTCCCCTCTGTAGCTCAAGGTGGTTGTCAACCTCACTGCTAGATTGCTACAGTCCTGGAGTGTACCAGCAGGCTCCTATGTCCTGTTATTACTTGAGCTTGCACTCTTACAATAGCACTCCGAGACTGGAACATACACTAACAGGTCTTGGTATGACACACCAACAGCTTGGTTCCGTTTTGGGTGGGTTATCCCAAGTGTACTTAACCACAATCCCTGGACGACCTCAATTGCCTCTTTCCCAAACCCTACTATTCAATTTCAGCGTCACAGAGCTCTTCATACATTTGTTTCATAACAAATTTTAATAGTCTCTACACAAGGATTTCTATAACCTCAACAGGTTCAACTCAATAGACTCGCTAAGTCTCAGAGTCTCATCATACAATGCCCAGTAGTAGTAACACACTGCTACAGAAATCTCTTATGACTTACATCATCATAAGTTAAATCAAAAAGAATATATATATATATTTCTTTGAAAGTGAACAAACTCATATATATAATCAATTATATATACATTTCTTTGAAAGTGAACAAACTCAATAACAATAATGAATGTAATAATGATAATAATAATAACAACAACAATAATAATAATAATCTCCCCTCTCTCTCCCCCTGTTCTGACCTCAATGAGACTGAGCCCTCGATGACAGAGTATTCGAAGTCACCACTAGGCTCAAAAACACTTTATCGTTTGTCACCTTCTTGCATCGCACAAATGTGCATCCCAATCACGAATTAACTTATCTAATCCACTGCGACTTCACATTTTGTGGCTTAACCAGGCCTACAGACACGTGTCTCTCAGTCTTTCTGAAATGTCCAATTAATTTATTGCTTCCTGGGGTCAACTCAAAATGTTGATTTGCCGGCGACGAATGCGGTGAGCCTTTTCAATCAATAATATTGTTGACGAAGAGCACAATAAAAAATAACACAAATTATATGTCTCACGAAACGATGATGATTCAACACGTGACGGTCGACACTCGGTCATTCGCAACCCCAGTTGATTCCCTCCTACCAGCTAGGTCTCCTCCTAGGGACGAGGGTCCACGCCAGGTCTAAGCCATGCTCCGTGCAGAAAGATCTGGAACACAATGGGCCAGCAGGTTTTTGAAGCAGGGGGCTGACAATTCCAGTCTTGCTGCTCCTACTGGTCGGGGACAAAAATACAAAACACACAGCTGCCGACAGCAACGCATTCACAGGCAGCCAAACAGTCCGAGTGCCTCTCTCTCCATCGTCTCGTAGCACCGAAATGCACAGCCACTGGCCCACTGAGGTCACTCTCTACATTCTTTGGACATTACAATACAGTTCACTTGACTCATTCACGTCCGAAGGCTCACAAGTATGACGACACACAGATTGATCAAAACCTTGCTGAATTCTTAGAACAAGATCTTGCCGACGTAGATCTAAATGCTCCCACAGCAAAAAAAAAAAAAGATTTTTGAAACATACACGCTCCTCTAGACTTATCTACAGAGTCAACTGACAGCGGTCAGACTAGGACTCTGATCCAGGGCTTCCTCCGAACGCGGAGGTTTCACATAGATTTTAATTACAACGACAATGGACCGTACGTCCGCTTCACTAGGCAGTATTTTTGTAGATTGGCGGTTGGCGCCCAAAGGCTCATGGGAGGTCAAATTGTGACCTACTCTGCCAAATCCTAATCTTTTATTTTACACATAATGGTATTCCAGATCTTTCTACATCAAATATTTATTCAACTCACATATGCATACTCCCACAGTTACACGCATGCAAGCACCCAGACAATGCATACGCATAACTTTACGTCACAAAGTGTTTCCACGGTGACGCATACATATTTCTAGGAAGGGGAGACAACCTGCCCTACCGGACAACCTATCTTATCGGCTGCTTCCCTTGGACCAAATGGGTAACTCGGATCTTGACAGTTCTTTTTTCCCAAATATACTCAGGGCGGACTGATAGATTGTGTCCTTCACGTGATTCCACTTTTCCTCAGCGTTTTGGATCTCTGAGCCACTCTTGAGCGCTTCATTCAGGGTTTCTACAAACTCCCCGGCTTTGGTCGTCTCGAACGTGCGACAGGCATCAATCCTTGGGCGACCTTTCTTCTTTGAGTGGTGCAGTCTTCTGGGTGGAAGCTTGATCTTGCTGCGTACCAGGGTGTGGTCTGTGTCACAATCAGCACTGTGGAAACTCCTCGTGTTCAGGATGTTGTTAAGGTCCGACCTTGTTAAGACGAGGTCGAGCTGATGCCAGTGGTGGGATCTGGGGTGGCGCCGTGACACCTTGTGCTTCTCTTTATTGTTGAAGAAAGTGTTGGTGATGGCCAGCTTGTGGTAAGAGCAAAGCTCCAGGAGTCTTTGACCGTTCTCATTTTGCTTCCCAACACCATGATGGCCAATGCTGGTTGGCCAGGCCTCAAAATCAGCACCTGTGCGTGCGTTCAGGTCTCCCAATATGAAGAGACCTTCCTTGCTGGGAACTCCTCTGACAACAGCATCCAGGGCCTCGTAGAACTGGTCCTTGACGTCGGGTGAGGAGCTTAATGTTAGGGCATAGGCACAGATGAAATTGACTGAGCCTGAACTGGTCATCATTTTTAGAGTGAGCAGTCTCTCCGTACCTCCTGTGGGGAGCTCTACGGTTGCTAGGAGGGAGTTCTTTACAGCGAAGCCCACACCATGAATACGTGGCTCCTCTGGGTTCTTCCCCTGCCAGTAGAACGTGTAGTTCTTCTCACGCAGTGATCCGTCCTCAGGTAGCCTTGTCTCCTGTAATGCAGCGATATCGACGTTGAGTCGCTGAAGCTCCCTGTCTATCACGGCTGTCTTCTGCGTGTCGTCTAACAGCTGTAGGTTGCTGTCAAAATCACGTGGTTTGGCATGCTTGCTGAGGTGAGGTCCTGGGGTGTGGCGCTTGGAGCCAGCACGTGAGAGATTTAGAGGATGGATGAGGACCAGTGATGCCCGTCCACCCTCCCATACCGGGTAGAGTGCAGCAGCCAGACACGAAAGGTATTACCTCTATCCAAAGCCCCCTACACCGGTATCCCCACCTTCTGGACATTCTGTGCTAGAAAGTTCCTCTTTTCTGTCACTCTTTTTGTTTTCTGTCTTGTTCCTTTGCCTTCTGTCCTTTTTTCCTACCACTTTCTGCCTTGCTGGTCCATTCACCTGTATGTGTTCGAGAAAGTCTTATGTAGGGCCTAGTTTTTTTATTTTTTTATTTAATTTATTTATTTGGTTGTTTTTTTTTTTATTGATGATTGGGTACATGTATTAACAAATACAAACGTCCAACATGAATCCTTACCAGAATGCTTGATTTTTCACAAGGCTAATTGGGATATCTTCGCAAGGACTAACCAGAACAAGTTAGAGGAAGAGAACATGGTTTTTAACTGTTGTCTTTTATCCTAACGGGTTGTCGTTTTTGACGTTGTGTTAGTCCTGATATGGCTCTAGTAGTCGGCTGGGCTATAAGCAATATGAACTTTTCATGAGTTGAAATGACTGGTACAAGGAAGTAGCCCATCTGCATCTAAAACTTCTGCGGCAACTGTAAGGAAATCAACCCTGGTCTCCATTGCTTGTCAAACTGAAATACATAAATAAAGAGTACTTTTTGAGACATTGCAAGACATGAGAATTGCCGGCAAGGGCCTCAAACCCACTGTTTGTCAGTCTGCCTAGCAATCAAAACTACCCAGTGCTGGGCAGCCAGCAGGGCTTAACTCTATTGTGACTGCACTTGTCACAGCTGAGCTCTCCTGCTGGCCTAGGGCTGCCACAGTGAAATCACTGAGAACCGGGTGCAAGTGAACTTATTCATCGATTTTAGACAAAGAAACAGGCAAAATGTAGCTGAAGCGTTCAACGGAAATTCCCTCCACAAGGGAAGCAACTGCCAACTACTAAATCATTAGCATAACAAAAATAGAGGGAGTTATATACCCTAGACTGTCTGTTACTATGATCGAAGTAGCCCGTCCACAGTGAGAGCTCAGTTGTTACTTCGATCGAAGTAGCCGGTCGTCAAAGAGTTAAAGAGCCTAAGCCCTTTCTGCCTGCAGACAGGTCAGCCAGCAGGTTTGACTGAAGAGAATAATACCTACGGAAAGAGCAGCCACTTTGGTCCGAAAAGTGGTTCTATGCGCCCACCACTTCCATCCCATCCTTAGTGTATAAAGCCAGCTGTCAGCTTCTCTGGTATGTGAGAAAATGGTTGGTGCAAAAGGTGGCAGTGCTTGATGTGCTGCAAATAACTGCTCTAATTCATGGTAGAAAGGATGAAGAATGTTTCAGTTTCCCAAAGATCTGCTGCCTTCGTCACCTATACCAAGCAAGATCTTGAACGCTTTTTTGCTATCATCCATGATCTCTTCGTAGTACACAGAGATGTTGCTTTTGAACAATTGTAAAGCTTCATCGTGATTGTCAGTAGCCCAATTCATTTGAGGTATGCGTGCAGCATCTATGATCGTGTATGCGTGTGGCTGCAAAAGGGATATTTATAGTCAGTAATGTCTAATATCAAATGTCCGTAGGATATAGTTTGATGGTGGGGAAACACAAGTAGGCCTGTTTCACAATGGGGAGTGGCAAAAAATGCAGATAGTGTTCTTGTACACTATTATGATTCTGCGAAGTTATGGGCTTTCAACAATGTTTGTATGGTTGGTACTTCCTCGGGAAGGAAGCATGCCTTTTTTGTGTGTTCGTCTGTGCTGTGTCATGTCTTGGCAATTTATGTCCGTTTGTTGTGTCCCCAAGTCTCTATGTTACTGTGTGGGTTAATCCTTGATGACATGAGACAGAGCGGCGCTGTTTTGCATATCATTATGTCGTGGCGAGATGTGATGTCATGCAACTGGTCTTGTTTTGCGCATTTATCTAAAATAATGGCGATTTGAAGTCTTTTTTTGTTGTCTTCTTTGAGTGTTTATAGGTTTACTTGTGTTTAGAAGTGTTGAACGATCCCACCACTGCCACCATGAAAAGTGATAAGGTATAGTATTTATGAAGGAATGGACACAACTCTGCGCATGTAGATCTTGCTGATTTATTCTCAAGTCCCACAGGTAAAGCTGTAGCATAGTTATGGGAGCAGTTTCTTATGACATAGTTTCGTACAATGCATAGCACCATGTACTATCATATGGTACCTGAGTTGTATGTCTCCCTGAAGTCGTGTCGTTGTCACCAGTTTGTCACCATTTTTGTAATAATTTATGGTGACATTAAACCCTGCAATCGTGCAAGTTTGGCATGCCTATGCTACATGCTCGTGTGAAATGAAAGTGAGAGCCTACTGTAGGATAGAGTCATCTCCCTTGACGATCTTCGGTTGGGAGACTCGTTGTGAGGATGATAGAAAAAGATAACAGCGCATCGGAACTACCAGCTCAATCCCAACTAGTTCTCATGATATTATCGTGATATACAACACCTACCTGATGTGATCCCACTCAATCCTGAAAGAAAAAGGTCCCGCTGGGTGAGTCACAGGTGTCATACTATAATTGTCAACTATCTCAGTTGCTGCTACTACTTCTAACTACTACTATGCATCATCTGGGTCGTTCTGTGCGTTGTCATCCCCTAATTCTTCATTTAATTCAATGTCTTGACTACTCTAACATTTCTTTTTCATATTTTTCTACATCTGCTAAAATATATCCTCACTCCTCTTCAGTATAATCAACCATTTCATCGAACTCGGCACTAGTACTGGCTGTGGCAGCCATGGTGGAATGCAGTCAGTTTCACTCTCAACTACTCTGTTTTCTCACGCTCTTTGTGAATGAACAGGGTACTATGGACTAAAAAATAGTTTATAGCAATGTGTTCATGCCAGAGCTTTCCCCTAACAGGCTTTCCGAGTTACTGTGACCACACGTTCAAGGTCACATAATGACAGAAAAGTACTGTGCACATGCTCCCGGCTTCTCCCAGAATGGAATCTAGAGGCCAGTTTCGGGAATCCTGGTTGCTCCCAGTCTGAATGTAAAAGGGTTAATGAAAAGAGCCTGTAACTTCAAGCTTTTGCATCCAGTGTGGAGAACACTTTTGCATTTCCAATATGTGAGGCCATGTTATCTGTTGTGTGCATGGGGTAGTGCGGTCTTTTCAGAGCTTTATTTAGGTCTCTGGGGTCCAGACAAATCCTAATGTCACCATTCTTCTTCTCAGCAGCGAGCATTTGTGATACCCTTTTGGTAGGCTTGGTTTCCGGAATGATCACGCCTTTCTGCATCATGTCATCAAGTGCATGCTTGACCTTTTCTCCATGGCTTGAGGAATTTTCCTGGCAGGTTTGATGTCAGGGGGCACATAGGGGTTGCTTCTCATGATATATGTGGGAGGAAGCATCCTAGCTGGTCATCGAACAAGTCAGCAAATTCATGAAAAATCTCTCTGAAAGCACCCTCCTCATCTGTCTACTTCATGGACGTTATTGTTTGACACAATGAGTCAGCCGCAGAGAATCGTTCAACCCCAGAATGAGTGCAGCTTTTCTGTCAGTGACCTGAAAGCTGATCAGAAATGTCACCTATCTTTCAGAAACGGTCGACTGCCCAAAGTGGAGATGCGCTCTCCACCATAAAGTCAAATTCACGGCTTTTGCTGTGTTGATGACTTTGCTTTGATTTGATTTGCTCAAAGTTATGCAGGGGTAGCACGGTGCTCTTTGCGCCTGTATCGATTTTGAGATTTATGTCTATGCTGTTGATTGATGCTGTGCAATGTATTTCATTCTTTGCAGTGTTCTGTGAGAGGCCATGCATGTCCCAGTCTTCCTCATGTTCGTTATAGCCTTCACTGCCATCCTCATGTACAGCATTCAGTTTTCATGACTGTCCTTCTTGGAGTCGACTTGCAGATTTTTGAGAAATGATGCAGTTTTGAACATAGGGCTCACTTTTTTCCCATATGCCAGGCAGACTTTTTTCCGAAGTGGGTGAAGACTACCACAGTAGATGGTTGATGCACTCCTTTCCTTGAAGGCCTTTTTGTGTACAATGGCATTGACTTCATGTTTTTCAGACACTTGTTCACTATGTTCCTCTGCAGCTTCAAGTATCTGGCACAGCTGGATGGCCTTGTGTAGAGTGAGATCTCTTTCTTTCAACAGCTGTTTATGTAAGGAGTCTGATGATATTCTTCATATGATTCGGTCTCGGATCAGAGAGTCCTTGAGCGTGTCGAGGTTGCAGGTGTCGGCGAGGATCTTCAGACATGTGATAAGACTTTGTAGGCCTACTGGTTCACCAGGCTGTTGACATCTGATATTGAAGTTGTGCCTCTCACGGCTTTATGGGCCTGATGTTTAGTTGCAGGTGGCAGGGGAAGTAACCTAGTCCCCTGAGCCAGAGATAAGGCGGACGGCCAGTCCTCTCTGCTGAGCGGCTGGCTGGCGCTAACAGCTCTGTAAACACAGTACCTTTCTCTTTCCATTACTACAAATTCCTCACCAGAACCAGGATTACGCGCTAATTGCCTTTAGATAGTTCTTGAACTGCACTTTCCAAAGACTCCAAACACGCCATACATTGTGGAAGCCAAACATGCAAAAATGTGGGTAATTTTCTGCATCACTTCAGGGTATGGCAGGCTAGCATGAATTAACACAGACAAAAAGACCAGTCTTCCAAGCATGCTGTAAGTAACAACTGACTTTTCTCAGTACCAAACACGCACTGTGTGGCTAGCTACATGTGTCAGCCATGCACTGCACTGACCTGTTTATCCAAGCGTTTCGTCCCAGACGCGGCAGGCTGTGATTAATTACCCCACCCTCCTGGCACTGGGAAGCAAGTGAAGGGCGGCCCATATCCATGGCCTTATCACAAATTCCACAGACTGAGAGTGTTTATAGTCATTGAGAAACTGGCACTGTTCACAAAGGGAGGGAGAAATGTACACTATTCCTAGTTGTCTCTACGGTGTGTTTCAAGCCAAGTCATGTCTTATTATGTTTTTTACTGTTTGTTTTAATTACTGATTTTGTGTGTAGTTCTTTGTTTCTTCCTATCCCTATATAAAAAAAAAAAATAAAAAACAGTGTATGAATTCTATTCTTTCTCTGCATTTTTGAACGAATGAAAATGAATGAAAATTTATATCGCGCAACAAAAATCTCCATGCTATAAAAGCATGCTCGCGGCGCACGGTGGGGGGGAGGGGGGGGGGGCACAAAAACAATTCCACACAGCCTTTGCACCAACATTCATAAAGGCATTCAAGGTATTCACATTCAAATAAGCAATCCCATACAACATTAGAAAAAGTGTGTCTTGAGACTAGATTTAAAGGATGAATGAGTCTTTTTCTTCCTGATGCTCATGGGAAGCATGTTCCACTTGGTAGGGGCAAGGTATTTAAATTCTCGCTGACCATATCTTTTGGTTTTAACATCCCTTGTCCCAGGAACATGAAGAAGAGACTTGGAAGCAGATCTCAGACTGCGAACAGGTTTATATTCAGAAAGAAGATGTTTAAGATAAGAAGGACTACTAGAGTTGAGTGCACGGTAGGTGATAGTTAGTAGTTTGTGATTGATGCGTTGTTGAACTGGAAGCCAGTGCAGATTCCGTAAGATGGGAGTTGTGTTCAGTCTTCCTGCATCTAGAGATTACTCTGGCAGCTGCGTTTTGTACAGCCTGCAGACGCTGTATTTTCACCTGAGGAAGACCAGCAAGTAGACTATTACAGTAGTCTAATTTTGAAAGTACTAGTGTGACAGCAACAGTCTTAGCAGCTTGAATAGTCAAGTACTGGCGGGCTTTACCAAGAGATCGGATATGGCAGTAGCAAGTTCTGATGATTGAATTGATCTGATCACGCATCGAGAGATTAGCATCCAGAAACACTCCTAGTGTTTTTACTTTCTTCGAGAAAGGGATGTCTGCACTACAGACCGAAAGTGAAGAAAAAGGGACAATTTCTCTTTTAGGAGCAGTTCCGACCAGCAGAACTTCAGTTTTCTCTTCATTCAACTTCAACCGGTTTGCAGACATCCAATGTTTTATTTCCAGACAGCACAATTCAACATTTTTCTTTGATTCAAGAGCGAGAGTATTGTCGGAGGGAAGGCGGGAATAGAGTTGGGAATCATCCGCAAAGAAATGAAAGTCAACATTGAACTGTTCAATCAGAGAAGCCAGGGGTCTTGTGTATAGAGAGAAGAGAAGAAGTCCGAGGACCGATCCTTGCGGAACGCCTGTAAGAAGAGGTGTTTCTTTCGAATATGAAGACCGGACAAGAACTTTTTGAGATCTCTCAGAAAGATATGAAGTGAACCATAACAAGACAGTTTTGTTCAGGCCGATTTCAGTGTGAAGACGCTGCAAGAGAAGGGTGTGATCCATGGTATCAAAAGCAGCGCTCAAGTCTAGCAGAACAAGAATGGCATTGTCACCATGGTCAAGAAAAGAAAGGAGGTCATTTAATATGCGGAGAAGTGCAGTTTCAGTACTATGTCCACATTTGTACACTGACTGGAACCTCACTTCGAGATTGTGTGAGACAAGATGTGCTGTCAACTGATCCACAACGGCTCTCTCTATAAGTTTTGAAAGAAATGGCAAGTTCGAAACTGGACGGTAATTATTTAGGATCTCAGGGTCTAAACCAGGCTTTTTGAGTAGTGGTTTGACAATAGCTTGCTTAAGAGGTTTGGGTACGGTTCCCGACTGAAGGCTGAGGATTTATGATTTCCTGAATTACAAGAAGCAGAATGTCCGAAAATTCTAGAAGGAGTGTTGTCGGAATTGGATCTACAGCTGCAGTGGTTGGTTTGGACTTATACAACAGTTTCTGGATGGTTTCAAGTGAGATGGGCTCAAAATCAGACATTGCATCAGGACCACATTGCAGCAGTTAGATTGTGATGAATTTGTGGGAAAGTCTGCATGATTTTCTGAATTTTGTCAAAAAAGAACTGAGAGAATGCGTTTGCAGCTTCTTCAGAAGGTAGATCAGGAAAAGTGGTCGACTTATCAGTATTATTTAAAACAGAATTTAATACTTGAAACATTTTCCTTGGGTCAGATGATGCGTTACCGAGCTGGTTGTGAAAATGAGCTGCTTTAGCGTTTTTGATTTCTTGAGTAAGCGCATTCCTTGTCTGTTTATAGATATCTCTATGAATCACTAGTCCTGTTTTGCGCATCTTTCGTTCAGCCCTACGTTTAGCCTGCTTAGCTGAAAGAATCACATCATTCAACCAAGGGGATGAGGGACGATGCGGGACAGTCTTTTCTTTCTCTGGAGCATGTTTGTCTAACAGATTAGACAGAACTGTGCTGTAGCTATGTACTAGCTCATCAACATTATGATGAGTGTCAGAAAGAAGGAGGGAATGAGACAAATCATCTCTAAACAGTGTTCTATCAATGCCCTTAACATTTCTACAGTGAATAGTTTGGCGTGGGACTCTTGATCTCGAAAAATCTGTTTCCAGTTTAAGGAGAAAATGATCAGACAAATGGACATCTTCGACAACAATGGAAGTTACAAAGCTATCATCTCTAACCATGACAACATCCAAGGTATGGCTCTTAGTATGGGTGGGTACATTAACAAGTTGGATGAACCCAAGAGATGTAAACAAATCCACAAAACGTTTTGTGTCACTGTTATCAGGCTTATCTAGATGGAAATTCAAGTCACCGACAATCACAACATTCTCTGCAGGTAGACCAGCAACAGTCAAGAAGGTCTCAAACTCCGTGAGAAAGTCAGATACAGTACAGCCATTTTTACTAGAGGAGGGAGGGCGGTAAATACAAACAAGTGGTACTGACTTCTTGCCCCTCGAAATACACACCTCGATGTTATCAAAGGTAATAAAAGAACGTCGCTTACACTCACGAATCGTTAAGTAATTATGGTACAGGATGGCTACACCACCACCTCTGCCACTCGTACGCGGACTGTGGACACAGCATATTCAGGAGGTGTCATTTCACTGATTGTAACTTTTTCACCACACTCGCGCAACCAGGATTCACACACACACAGAACATCCAGATCACTCTCAACGACCAGGTCACAGATTTCCAACGCTTTGTTCACCACTGAGCGAGCATTAAGCACACCCATCACCACTTGCGTTAGCTTCTTATTCACAATAATACAGCTGTCCGTCGAAGAAGAAAGCCGGATGGGCCGGACGGGTGAAGGCTGGAACGGAGACAGAGGGACGAAGGCAGGGATGCAGTCACCAGCAGGACGAACAGTAGAAGAAGACTGAAGACCCAGATCGCCATGTTGACCGGGAGAGGCAGAGAGAAGACCAGAGTCACTGGGTTGACAGGAGGCAGTGACAGGACCCAAGTCGACAGATTGACAAGGGGAGGCAGGGAAAGAACCAGAGCCACCAGGTTGACAAGAGGTGGAGACAGGACCCAAGTCGCCAGATTGACCAGGGGAGAAGGAGAGAGGACCAGAGCCATTAGGTTGACAAGAGGTGGAGACAAGACCCAAGTCGCCAGGTTGACCAGGGGAGAAGGTGAGAGGACCAGAGCCATTAGGTTGACAGGGGGTAGAGACAGGACCCAAGTCGCCAGGTTGACCAGGGGAGAAGGAGAGAGGATTGGAATTGTCTCTTTCGTCCTCCTCTCTTGGATCGGCGTGGCTTCTTCCGCAGGTTGCTGGCAATGCCAAGTTCCTTCACACGCGCGATCACTTGGGGGGAGAGGGGAAGAGTGGTGGTAGTGTTCACAGACAAAAGTTCATGCCTCGAGTAGCGCGGTCGAATTACAGGATCACAACAATCCCGTGCACAGCACACTTCAGTTTCACTTTCGTGGCACAGAACGGCCCGTTCACATCGGCCTACGTGGGAAGGTTGTCGGCAGTTTTCACAGCAGCACGCGCAGCTTTCAAATAATGGCGGGGGCAAAAAGCGTAACATTGATAGCAGAGTCAAGACTTGCAGAAAGAGAACAACTCCCACGACTCGGACGTGCAGGGGCAAACCCAGACAAAAATGGTACCAACGGGACGGCCACATTCTTACGAGCAACACTATTATGGATTTAAGTCAATCAACCACGGGTTAATCACTCAAACAAAAACAAACAGGAGCTCGCGCAACAACGCCTATTTTCTGACTTTCTCTTCGCCGCTTTGTGGGAGATGACTGTATCATTGGTGACGTGCCTGTGAGGCGTTCTTTCATTATGTAATACATCTGGCTGTCTTCACTTTTCAGTCCATGCGCCTTGCGTTTTGTTCGATTTACAGCCGCATGACTGCTTTCCCCACCCTGCTCTCCATGCAAACCCATCCCGAATCCCCACTTCTCTATGCAATCAATAGAATGGCACTCAAGGATGTGTTGTTTGGGGGTGATTCTAGTTTCTGGGAAATGTTGCCGAAAGTATGCCATGTAGTCACGAATCGCTTTGTTTATCAACGGCAGTTGACTTGACTGGATTGGGCGTCGATGAGCTATCAAGGTGTGAATGCTTGCAAACAGTCGATATAGTTCTTTGAACTTGGCGCAGATGTCGTCAGCAGTTGTGTGACATGCAGTATCGTCTGTGAGCTCGAATGTTTTCCTTACAATACTGTCACACAGCTCCTCAAAAACAGGTGTTTGCAGAATTTTGTGACAGTGGTTGCCGATGAAGGATCTGCCATGGAATGCTTGTACAACAATTTTGTGTTTGTTCAAAACTGTTTCTAAGTTAGACGTTACTGGTCCGGACAGAAGTGGTAATGCAGTGTTTTCTTCTTGAAGTTCTGTCAGCTCCTCTCCTGCTTCATATAGGTCCCTGAAGATGTTTTCTGTTGTTGATGATGGTTCCCCTTGCTGATAAATTTCCCGAAATGTTGCTTCTGTTGCCGCTTTCTCTAAAGTGGTGATGTTGGTTTGAATTTTGTGGATCTCTGCTTGTTTGCTGACGTGTTGGCGAAACTGTGATTTGCCTGGCACATATTCTTCTTTGGCGAGTGATTTGGCAATTATGTCATCTAATGTGTTGCACTCTCTCTCTAAGAGATCATGATGTTTTTTCACGATCCCTAGTAAAAGATGCAGGTATGGAGGTGCAACATACGACAGCTGTAGATCCCATATTGGAGGACGAACAACATTGTTGTATGCTTTTGCATGTTGTTTTTTCTCCCCTGTCTTGTGGTAACACCTGAAATCTTTCTTCACCTTCTCTAGACTTCTTTGTGGTACTTGTGGTTGTTCATCTGGAGCCTTTTGTAATTGCTCTTTTGATGCTGTGCACCACAGACATGGATGGGTGTTTTGTGCTCCTGATATACCAAACATTTTCAGGAGGTAATCGTAATCACCGAAAAGGAAGATCTTGATGTTCTTTCCTTTCCACTGCATTTCCTGCAGCTCTGACAGTTGCTCTCTGAACGGCTTCAGGATAGTCATCAGATTTGTGGGTGTGTCCTTGCACTTGGCCATGCAGATTAAATGAGTGTTGTCTTTGGAGTTTGGGCTGTCTATGTTGGCAATTTGTAGCCTCAATTTAAAAGAATCGCCTCCGTGGTCACCGCCAATCTTGACCCACACGTCATCTGCAGGGATAGTGTTGTCATGCCATGTCAGCATGTTTTCCTCTTCATACTGGTCAAGTAGATTTGTAACAAACTGAGGGATGTTGTCAACATAGGCCACAGGTTTTTCTTGTAAGGGCATTTCTTCGTCACCTACCTCAAGGGTTTTCTTTTCAATGGTTACGTTCCCACAGATGGCTTTATCCTGGTGGTCTCGTTCTCTCCACTCACTATCAAGAGATACCCCTGCAGTTCTCAAGTGGTGTCTTATTTCCCTGTATTGTGACCAACTCAGAGAACATTCTGATCTAATTTTCAACCCTCGCTCTGATGGAATGTGGGCTTTCTGATATCCTGATGTCTCTAAAAATGTTTTCTTGCTTTTAGGAGATTTGATTCGAAATTCTGTACTTTGTTGTTTCACAGTATCATCCTGTGAACCGCCAGACACATGTCGTCTGATTTTCTCTAGCTCCTTGGCTCTTTTCTTCCTCAATGGTGTGTTAGCCTCAGTTGATGTTACTCTAGGTTTTGCCACTTTCTTCAGCATGATAGGCTGTCCTCCAGTTTTGCACTCCACGGTGTGTTTGTCATCTGAGCTTTCTAGTTTGAGTCTACAGATCCTGGTGAAGTATGCCTCCTCCTCTTTTGTAAGTGGTAGTTGTATTTCTTCAACTGGGCGCAGTGTCTGGCTACTGGTTGATCGACCTTTAGGTGGAAAAGCACTTGCTGCTATGGGAATGGCAGTATTTTCAGGTGGAGTTTGATCTTTTGTAGGAGTTGATGTGCATGGCGGCTGGAAGGAACAAACTGAACTGATATCACTATTGTTAGTCTGAATTTCCTCCTGAGGAACAATGTCGCTACAGTCACCTATAGTACAGTGGGGCTATCTGGAACACGTTTGGGTACACCACGTTTAGGTTTGAGTGGTCTGCCAGCTGTGTTTTGATTGTAAAAGGTTTTGCACACAATGCAGTTGCTCACTGCAGTTGATGGATCAAAAGGATGCGCCCATAATGCAGTACATTTCTCCGTGGTTTCTTTAGCTGTCTGCAAAGTTTTCTCAGATGGAGATGATGAATTTCTCAGTCTTATCAGCCTTGAGTAACATTTCATGCACAGTGTTGTGGAGTGTGTACTACTAGTGTCATTAGACACAACTATAGGCCTACCGTGAAACCGCTCCAGCTCAAAAGCATAGTTTGTACACAGCTTCGGGGGATCTATGTCACGATTCCTCCTTGATCTTTCACCACAAATTCTACATAAAGAATTAAGTCTAAAAGTATGCTCATTTTCTAAATGTTTTTCTCCCTCCATTGTGACTGTAACGGCGTACACACTAACAGTATCAGGCCCTAGTATCACGTATCCAGAGGCACTGTCAGTACAGAATATACACCTTTTTCCTCCCTCTCTACAGCATCAGCGAAAAAACGCTTGCAAAAAAAATACTCACATCTTATGAATAAGAAGTCCTACAAGCACACATATGAAAATCACAACTGTAATAAGTCCGGTTACGGAGAGACGACGCTGTACACTTTGGTAAAATCCTGTACACACTAGCGTGGCACAACACATAACACAGAGGAATTTCCGGCCAGCGGCCTTGTAGCAGCAGGGGAGTGGCACTGATAAGGCTGGCAGACAACAGCTGCTGCCTCTGAAACTAAATAGATTAAGGCAGAGAGGCGCCTACAAAGCCGTGCTCTCCATGATAACTTTTGTCATAGGATTGCAAAGCTTTCAGAACTTTCTTTTTAGTGCAGTGACACTCTCATGGTTTTCTGCAGCTTGTACAACTTCATTGTTATCATTTCTTATTTCCACAGCGTAGGTGAAGGTTTTCTCTTTCTCTATAGCTTCTTTGCCAGCTAAATTGAGCAGGATGTATGCATGAGTGTGATCATTCTTGTCACCATATACAGCTTCAGTGAAGATACTAAGTCTGTTTCAAACGTCCTCCAGTTGTCGGCAACAATATCTTCAAACGAGAGTGGTTGTGGTTTGTGCAAACCATCCATGATGTCGCTGTGCAAAGTGCTCGTACCACTAAACCACAGCAGCTGCAGCAAGTGAAGAGTAATGCAGTATCGGAGTACAGATTCTACGGCAAAATCGAATTGAGCAACTGTCTCTGTAGTGTCACTACTTTCAAACACTCATATCAAAGTCAATATTGCGCCCACTTGGTCAAGTTTGCATTATGCAGGAGCCAAGTATTGTAGGTTTGCATCTCACTTCTGACACCATGAAGACTTTCGTACAAATCATTGTGGCAAGAAGGAGTTTCGTTTTAGAGGTCAACGTGTATTGTTGTGCGTCTCATCGCCAAGCTGCTGGAAGTATCTTCGACTGATATCACATACAAAATATTAATCAACCCAAACTTTCCGTCTAGATTCAGCTGTTGATTTTTGCCCATGATTAACGAAACATTCAAAAGGTGGGAGAGACATAATGTGGCTAAATATAACCAAAAGGTTTCATAGAATGAAAGTCATGTCAGAAGATCTACCGAGCTCGTCTGCCACGGTAGACTTTACACTGGAAAAACAAATATCCACATGAAAATTCTTACATCCTCGTTACCAGATATACCATAGTGTTCTAATGGTGTGCTCACAATAAATCCATTCTGAAGTATATACAATAACCCAGCTGGTGTGTAAAATGTAAATATTATTACCAGAAACAGTTACATGGAATTCATGACCAAAACAGTTGCATGCTGATGCGCTTCCTCGCTCAGCATCATGGAATATATCATAATATGTCACAGGATAGCGATAGTGACAGATGGTAACTAACAACATTACAGTCTTCATCCTCGATATGAAAGCCCTCGAAAACGTCCATTGCTTCTCCGACCGTGGCGAGAAAAACGGCACACTGGAACTCTTCTTCTTTGTTCAGTCTGGTAGTTATTGCATAATTTTTCAAATTGTCTCTTAAAGTTTCGCCCAAAATTGAGCAAGACTGCTTCCATCAACCTTTAACTTAGAAGGCAGTGGAACGTTTGCTGTGTATTGTCTTGGATTTGCCATGATTAAATGTCTGCATTCAACAATGAAAACGAAAGTTCGACTGGACGCTAATGGTCGTTGGATGTAAACTAATGGCGGTGGTAACCAAGTCAGCACTCTTTGTTTGAAAAGAATGTAGAGATTTAACTCACAAATCCTTTCCATGTACGTTTTTTGTTGCTGTTATTGTTGTCCAAGACAGTTTTTCCTTGCTCTTCTATCGGCTTGGCCATTTTTGACCACTTGACACCATGTATGATTTGTAGATCTAACAGAGAAGGAATGTCCACTGACAGCTCCTCTGTAGTGGATACAGCTGCAGTGTCCATGGCCATGTCATGCTGGAACTGCAGTATTTCAGCCTGGTCCTCAGCCAGAGAATTGGCAACTGGTTCAAGCTCCGCTGTATTTGCAAGGTTGACGGTGAGCATGGTTTTTATTTGTTTTTTATCTTAACGGGTTGTTCTTTTCTTTTTGATGTGGTGTTAGCCTTGATATGGCTCTAGTGGTCGGCTGGGCTATAAGCAATATGAATTGAATTGAAAAAAGCTCTGCTATTGAAGTGGCTGCTGCAGTGTTTCTGTTGGGCGCGTTGTTCTGGTCAGGGGTGGGTTCCTGGCTTGCAGGCTGAACACGGTCCAGGGCAGCAGATGGGGCAAAAGTCTCAAGTGGGATCCTGTTCCTATCAACAGGAAGGATACCTGTTGCATGGAAGGCCTTCTTCAGGAGATCAGATGTCATCACCTCCTCCCACACTTGTCGGATGATGCTGGGCCAGGTCACTTTGTTTATGGAATTGTTCGGGTGTGCAGACATGAACTCGGTACACAGCCACTTGTAAGCCTTTTTAAATGGCCCAAACACAACTCTGTCCAATGGTTGGAGGTAGTGGGTAGTGTGGGGAGGGAGTGCTAGAATGTGAATCTGCTCCTGACGAGCCAACTCCAGAAGCTCCACAATTTCGTGGCTTCCGTGTGAGTCTATGATTAGGACTTGTGGTCGTTCCTGGCCACAGATTTTTTTTTAAATTCTGGAACCACTCCAGACCGATGGCATTTTCCATCCAGGCATTTGTCTGGTATGTCCAAACAGATCCTTTTGGAGCATCATGGGTGGCAAACGACTGGACGGATCTCATTGTTTTTCCCTTGACGACAAAAAGGGGAGGCATGGTCCTGCCATCACCACTGATGCAGACGAGGGTGGTGACGCTGTCTCTGGAGTTGGCTGTCCTTGCCAACAGCTGCTTGGCTCCTCATTTCGCAATGACCCTGGCTGCAGCTGGCGAAAACTGAAGTCCAGTTTCATCAGCATTCCACACGATGTGTGGCTTGGAAACAAAGTCGTACGTGGCCATGAATTTTGCGAGGTCGTCAAAGTAGTTGTTGATGAGTTGTTGATTCATGCCACGCATCCTGTTTGTGCCGCACGTTTCTGGGCTTCTGATGGTGAGTTCCGGACGTCTCCTCTTCAGTGAGCGCCAGTACTCCTCTGAAGGCAGGTTATTCTTGAATTGGGTCTTCAGGTTCAGTTTCTGTGCAACCAGGCCATGAAGTTGAAGTGTTAGAAATGCCTGCGCAATTCGACACTTCACTGTCTGACAACAAGCAATATTCAGATGACTGTTCTACCCATTTGTCTTGGATGGCAGACAAATGCAAAGGCTGTACTACTATGGCTGTGGTGGTTCTGCGTACAAATTGAGAACAGGAGGGAAAAACAATTGGTCTTCTACAGCTTCAGCTCTTGAGTTGAAAATGTTCATCGTCATCATCATCATGTGCTCTGCTGCATGGCATTGGCGATCGTGACCCTCCATATGAAGCTATCCCTAGTCGTAGCAAGTACATCTTTCATCTGTTGAAATGTTGTTTGCATGCATGTGTGTGTTTTTGTGTGTGTATGTGTGTGTGTATCTGTGTTGCGTATTCATGTATATGTGATTATGCATGAGTGTATATGTATGTGTGTTTGTATGTGTGTGACTGTGTATGTGTGTTTGTATACATGTGTTTAAATGATTTTTTTTTCTTTCTTTTGTTTTTCTTTTTTGACCAATTGACATATATAGTGGATATTTGATTGTCGTTCATTTTTGTTGCTTCTTTGCCCCTATATTATCATGGTTCATCTGTTTTCATCATTGATATGTGTGTGCTTTACATATATGTCTGTGTTTGTCTCTCATGCTTTTGTGAAGCACATAGGGCTCTTGTGAGATGGGGTGCTGTACAAGTTTTGTTATTTTTATGTTCCAGCTTATCTCTGGCTACCATGTGTGTTTGTGTAAGAACAACTAACTTTTTCATCATTATGTATCTTTCGTCTTTTAGTTCTTTTAGAGTGAGTTATTTAGTGACTTATTTTTGTTTTGTTGTTTTGTTTGTTTGTTGGCTAGTTTGTTAGTTAGTTCAGTAGTTTGTTAGTTTGTTAGTTTTTGAGCAGTTAGTTAGGGTTTGTTTTTGTTTTTGTCATTGTTTTTCACGGCTTCCTTCTGCTCATCATCAGACACCTCCTCCTTGATTGCTAGGACTTGTACGATGTGAGACATAAGCACTACATAGCAGACTCCTTACACTTTCTCTCCTGATGCAGTTTTCCACCTTTTACAAGAGATCAATAGATTCCACCTGATATGATTTTACGTCTGAATATGTTTTTCTTCAATTGCATTTTTGACTTGCAAGGTTAACAGTGAGCATGGGTTTTAACTGTTGTCTTTTATCTTAACCTGGTTGTCGTTTTTTTTTTATGTGGTGTTAGCCCTGATATGGCTGTAGAGTCAGCTGGGCTATAAGCAATATGAACTTGAGCTCCTTCTGCTCATGGGTTGGTTGAGTCTTTTGATTGAGCCACGGACTCAAGATCTGACATCTCGAGTTCAGTGCCAGCCCACAACATTAAAAACTGGCCTGTTTCTGTCATCTTAATGTTTCCATTGTGGTGATGTCAGCTGTGTGTTTCATAGGTCCCTCCATTGTTGTGGTGATGTCAGCTATGTGTTTCATAGGTCCCTCCATTGTTGTGGTGATGTCAGCAATGTGTTTCATAGGTCCCTCCATTGTGGTGGTGATGTCAGCTATGTGTTTCATAGGTCCCTCCATTGTGGTGGTGATGTCAGCTATGTGTTTCATAGGTCCCTCCATTGTGGTGGTGATGTCAGCTATGTGTTTCATAGGTCCCTCCATTGTGGTGTTGATGTCAGCTATGTGTTTCATAGGTCCCTCCATTGTGGTGGTGATGTCAGCTATGTGTTTCATAGGTCCCTCCATTGTGGTGTTGATGTCAGCTATGTGTTTCATAGGTCCCTCCATTGTGGTGGTGATGTCAGCTATGTGTTTCATAGGTCCCTCCATTGTTGTGGTGATGTCAGGTATGTGTTTCATAGGTCCCTCCATTGTGGTGGTGATGTCAGCTATGTGTTTCATAGGTCCCTCCATTGTTGTGGTGATGTCAGCTATGTGTTTCATAGGTCCCTCCATTGTTGTGGTGATGTCAGCTATGTGTTTCATAGGTCCCTCCATTGTTGTGGTGATGTCAGCTATGTGTTTCATAGGTCCCTCTCTTCCCCCTCCCCATTTCAAGATCTTGCCAATGTATAGGATTTGGCACCAGCTTAGGGAGTCTGTTAGATAATTGCAGAGAAATTTGGGTGGAGCGCATATGGAATTGTCCGAGTGCCATGAATCCCTCTTGAACAAACTACAAACTCCTGTGGGAACCACAGGAAATTGTGTCATGCAGATCCCACACAGCTCTCATTCTGCAGACCCTCAAACTGCTGATGTTGGTGATTTTGTACATGTGGAAGGTGGGTGGTCTGCCAGCATTTCTTTTGGCCTCAATTGTTCCTTGCGAAAATGTTGTCAGTAGGGTTGTTTTGGTGTCATGGGTTGTATGGCCAGTGTGTTTCATTTCTCTTTGATTTCTGCCAGCAGATGACATTGGACTGTGAGTTTGATCAGAATGCTTTCATTTGTTCTTTTTTCAGTCCATTTGATTCTAAGAAGCCGCCTGTAGAACCAGATCTCTTCTGCTTTGATCTTATTTTGATCTGCTTTTCTGCATACAGCACCCATATAGCATTACTGAGCAGATCAGTTATTTTAGAATTTTATTTTAAGGGCATTTGGTGTGCATCTGTCCTTGTTGAGAAGGATGGTTTTCCGTTTTGCCATTCCTAATCTTATTTGGATGTTTTTAATACAGGTTTCATTGTGAGCTTTGACAGAACCTAAATATTGAGAATTACTCATAGTTTCTGATGCACTCTTATTCAAGTTGCTGATTTGAACCTCAGTATGCTTGGCTGTCTTTTCTTTTTTGGTGCTTTATTTTTTTGTCTTCTTGGCATTGAGATTTAGACCTGCCTTCTTGCCTATTGCATCTGCTCTGTACAGATTTCTTTTCATGTTGCGCTGGTAATATTGTCTGACATCAGTGCATTATATTTAAGATATCATGGCAGTGAATCACAGTGTGGCAATGAACTAAACTACACTTCTATTAGTTCTAACAAAAGTCCTTGAGGTTAAACTGATTTTTGGTTCTAAACAGTTTAAAAGGATCTGATCTGTTTGCAGTATATATGAGTATATTAATTTAGCTGTTTAAATCATAAAATCAGAAGGTGGATTAAATAATAGTGTATCTTTGAAAAAGAAAAAAAATGATATACATATACACACACACACACACACACACACACCACACACATACACACACACACACAATATATGTGTATGTGTGTGTGTATATATATATATACATATATATATATATATATAGATAGATAGATAGATAGATAGATAGATAGATAGATAGATAGATAGATAGATAAAATGATGATTTATTTTTTGTTCCAGCTTTCATTAGAAGTCTAAAATTTCTGGAGACACATCATGCAGACCTGTTTGTTTTTCACTTTGTGCTTAATAAATAGCATTTTCTCTCTCTCTGTCTGTCTGGACATCTATAGGGGATGCTTGGTTTACAAACGTTTCATACAAACATCCCCTGTAGGGGATTTGGCCTGTTTCAAAGTTTACTAGACTTTATAAGTTACAAGTAGCTTCATTGACCTTTCCACTAGCCAAAGCAACCAGTCGGCACCGATTTTATTTGACCATGTCTGACCTAATTTTGTTTGACCCCACCCATTGACCTCAGTTGGACAAAGATGGTGTCTCTTGCTAGTACTTTGCAGTCCTGACACTCAAAAACAAGTCGACGACAGAAGCTTTTTACCACTGATGAAGTACTGAAAATGCTTCAGACTGCAGATTTAGACATTCAAGAGACAGTTGAAGATGACAATGATGATTTTTCTGGTGAGGGCAGCGATCAATCAACCGATTCTGAACACCACCTGTTGCCATTGCTGTTTTGAGCATCTGGGAGTGTGACGAAGACAGATCATGATTATGGCACAGTTCAGAGAAGAAAACATATCCAAAGTACCATGCACATGACAAAAGAGGTTTTTATCAATGTTATACTCTGTGACTGGCATTGGGACTTCTGTTTTTTCCTTTTGTGCTGCCTTTTGCTAGAGCGCCTGGGTTGCACACGCCCCCAGAAAGCCATGCTCCCATTAACAGAAGATGCAAGATCTTCTGGATAGATGTCAAGTCCACACCGTTAGGCCAGGGTTGTCTGCTTTTATTTCTTTATTATTGATTATTATTTGTGCAGAATAAATAATAAATGAATGAAAATAAAATTAAAACAAGATACATGTCATTGTTATTGCCTAAAAACCTTAAAAGCCCTGGCTTAATAATGATAAGAATACCAGCAATAATGATAGTCCAGTAATATTGCTAATAATGACATCATCACCATGTGCCCTGCTGCATGGCATTGGTGATCATGATCCTCCATATGCATCTATCCCTTGTCGCAACATGCACATCTTCCACCCTCTCTGTCTTCAGCCACCCTGCATATCCGATGGATTATCTGTCCAATATTTTATCCCTGGGTCTACCTGGTGCTCTCTTTCCCTCCAGCTTTCCTGTTGTGACCAGGTGCTCTAATTCCCCTTTCCTCATAAAATGGCCTATAAATGTTTTTGCTTGTCTTTTCCTAATCTTGGTTATCAAAGATCTTGTGTCTGCCTCCATCAAGACTGCCTCGTTTGTTTTCTTTGCTGTCCATGGAACTCTCAACAATTTTCTTAGAAACCACATTTCCGCTGCCTCAGTCTTGTTTTGGCTTTGCTTGTTGACTGTCCACGCCTCAACCGTATAACATTATCGGTTCTATCTAACATTCAAGAACTCTCTTCCTGATGTTAATTGGTAGGCATTTATTGGTAGGAATGCTTTTCATCTTCTTGAATGCTGTTTTGGCTTGGCCGATTCTGCTGGCTATTTCTGATGTGTATCTGCCATCTGGTGAGATGACTGGTTCCAGATGTTTAAACTTATCAACCTGTCTCAAAGTTGTGCCATTTGCAGGTATTTTGCATGAGGGGATTTCATGTTTTTTACTGATTACCATGACTTCAGTCTTCTTGCTGTTTAGCTCCGACCCTTTATTTTTGCTTTCTATTTCTATCATATTCACAAGGTTTCGTAGGTCCCTTTCATTTTCAAGCAAGCAAACGAACGAACAAACAAAACACACACACACACACACACACACACACACACACACACACACACACACACACACACACACACACACACCACACACACACACACACACACACACACATGCACACACACACACATGCACCCCCAATTACACCCCCCCCCCCCCCCCAGTAGAATTGTATGGTGTTCACTGACGAGACGTGCATGATTTATTTCTGCCATTGGAGAATGCATGATTCTTCTGTTTGCCATCTTCCACCATGAATACATCAGATTCAAAGTGATCCTCAGCTTCCTGTTATGGAGTAGATTATCTCCTGAAAAGAACACATTTCTGCAATAGAACAGGCATGATTACAATGAAAAATGGTTGTGGTTTTCTGTCTCAGAGGGGTGAATATAGCTCTGTGTCCGATGAACAGTGCATGAACTGAACATCTCATATTCACATGGTGGAAAAATGACCTTTGGTGCCACATAAGCCACATAAACGCAATGTAATATAAACATTTGGACTTTGGGAGGGGTGATGGTGGTAGCAATCAGACGATGTGGACTTTTAATCCAACAACAAAAAGAAAGTGATGAATCAAACGTTCAGCAGTAGGTTGTCCAAGCTGAGATATATTTGTATGAGCTTTTAGTAGAACACACTGTGCCGCAGTGTTATTTGTGTGTGTGTATGTGTGTGTGTGTGTGTGTGTCTCTCTGTATCTGTGTGTGTTTGTGTTTCTCTGTGTGTGCATGTGTCTGTGTATATGTGTGTGTATATATATATATATATGTGTGTGTGTGTGTGTGTGTGTGTGTGTGTGTGTGTGTGTGTGTGTGTGTGTGTGTGTGTGTGTGTGTGTGTGTGTGATCAGCTTGTGCATGAATTTTAGAATCAGAAAATGTCTGCAGCACACAAAAAAGTGTCATAAGATAATCTAACGGTAAACAAAATTCAGTCTTCAGGGTTAGATAATTACCATCAGTACAGAGACTGGTAAGGCAAGGACGAAAAAAAAAAAAGACTAAGCCATTAGAAAAAAAGACCACTCCAACATTTATAAACACTGATAATATTTAACAAATGGTTGAAAAGCATGTATTGGGTGTATAGTTAGCACACAGCTGTTTATTTCATTTTTTGACTCGGTAGACTTGTATAAACTCATGAAAGTTGCCAATTTCTTTCAATGTGACTACTGACAGGTACTGAGAAATTCTTGACAAACATGGTTAGCATTACTGATGTACAAATTATCAAGTAATTGGCGTGGTTTTGGTTAATGTTCTTCACTACCGGTAAGCTTTCATCATTTTCCCCTTTGACCGTTCAGAGAATTGAATATTAATTGGTCTAATCAGTATCAGAAAGTAAGGAACCCAATAATGTGATTCAAGATGGTGGAACAACTGCCTGTTCTGTCTCTTCCTCCACTGTGCAATACCCGAGAACTTATTGACTGTTGCATAGAAAAACAGTCACAGAGAGTAATAATAATAAGAAAACTTTTTCACTTGATGTTTATTATGTACAAAAACCAAATTTTTGCTCAGTTTTGTGTTGTTTTGTGTGTTACTGTGTATGTATGTATGTTCCGAAAGCGGATTTTGTTGTTGTTTTTTTTTTAGAAAAAGGTTCATTATCAGTTCTAATCATACTATTTTTCAACCAAATCAAGTAACTATGACATCAAACCATAGCCAAGGGTATAAGGATAAAACATGCGAAAAACTGAAAAGATATCTTAAGAAATGAATGAGCAGTGAACAAATTAGTGAACATGCTGAAAAAAGCAAGATTTTGTCCTGGCAGACAGCAATGCAAAAGGCCACAAATACAGTGGCAGGGAAGGAGTTAAGTGAGAGACAGACAAAGGCTTAACTCAGGTATCATTGCATGTGTTTGGTCATATCATGTCCTGTGCATTGTTCATTTGAGAATGCTTGACTCTTATTGCCTAGACAATGCAAATTGAAACACATGCTTGTGAGTACGTAAAGTAGTGAAAGATGTCCATCCTCTCACTCTCGTAGAAACGTGCATATTGTCCCAGTGGGGGAAATGTAATGCTTTGTATTTTAAGGCTTTGTGCATAGACTTGGGAGTGGGGGAAGGGGGCATTCTGTCATGTGAGATGAATTTATACTGAGAAGGTAGTTGTGTTGTGATTCAGACCTTTAGTTATTTATGTATTTACTTTATATATGTATATGTTCTTTTTTTGTTAAGATAAGGTACACAGCTGCGCATGCCATTTACATGCAACCAAGACTATTCCAATGATAAGCTGATACAATACAAATATAAAATATAGATTAGGTAAAACATAGGCTAGGTAGGGCCTCAGGATCTGGCCAGCTCATGGGTTTATGTGCAGGCTTAAGGCTTGTGCCATGATCACCAGACACATGGCACCAGTGCATATGGAATTCATTCTGAGCATGGAGGCGTTGTCTTGAGAAACTGAAATTGAAATTGTTGTTATTGATGATGATGATGATGCTGATGGAGATAGTGATATTGGTTGTTCTTGATGTTGTTGCAACAAAACAGAAACAAGGCAGTGTTAACAGTGGGTTGTACAAAGGTGGGGCATGTTTCAGTGAGCTGGGTTCACAGTTGAAGATTCAGCAGTTTCTGAAAGATGTGAAGAGTGGGGTTTTCAGCACACTCAAACTAAAGGGATCAAAGGTAAGTGTTTCTCCTCTGTGTGTGTGTGTGTGTGTGTGTGTGTGTGTGTGTGTTTGTTTGTGTGTGTGTGTGTTTGTGTGTGTGTGTGTGGTTAGTGAATGTGTGTGTGTGTGGTTAGTGTGTGTGTGTGTGTGTGTGTGTGTGTGTGTGTTGTGTTAGTGTGTATTTGTGTGTGTGTGTGTGTGTATGTTGTGTTAGTGTGTGTGTGTGTATGTTGTGTTAGTGTGTATTTGTGTGTATATGTTGTGTTAGTGTGTGTGTATGTGTGTTAGTGTTATGTGTGTGTGTGTGTTAGTGTGTGTGTATGTTAGTGTGTGTATGTGCTTTTTTTGTGTGTGTATTATTGTGTGTGTTAGTGTGTGTGTGTGTGTTATTTTGTGTGTTTGTGTGTGTGATAGTGTGTGTGTGTGTGTGTTTATGTGTGTGTGGTGTGTGTGTGTGTGTGTGTGTTTGTGTATGTGTGTCAATGTGCATGTGTGTATGTTAGTGTGCGTGTGTGTGTGTTATTTTGTGTATGTGTTATTGTGTGTGTGCATGTTAGTGTGTGTGTGTGTTATTGTGTGTGTTTGTGTATGTGTGTCAGTGTGCGTGTGTGTATGTTAGTGTGTGTTATTGTGTGTGTGTGTTAGTATGTGTGTGTTTGTGTGTGTGTGTGTTTGTGTGTGTGTTGTTAGTGTTGTGTGTGTGTGTGTTATTGTGTGTGTATGTGTTTCTTACTGTTTGTGTGTTAGTGTGTGTGTATTAGTGTGTGTATATGTGTATTAGTGTGTGTGTGTTTGTGTGTGTGTGTTGTGTTAGTGTGTGTATTTGCATGTTTGTGTGTGTTAGTGTGTGTGTGATAGTGTGTATGTTTATGTGTTAGTGTGTGTATTTATGTGTGTGTGTGTTGTGTTAATGTGTGTGTGTGCGTGTGTGTGTCTGTTATTGTGTGTATTAGTGTGTTTTTGTGTGTGTTTTATTGTTTGTGTGTTAGTGTGTGTATGTTAGTGTGTGTGTGTTTTGTGTGTGTGTATTAGTGTGTGTGTGTGTGTGTGTGTGTGTATATGTGTATTAGTGTGTGTGTTAGTGTGTGTGTTGTGTTAGCATGTGTGTTTGTGTGAGTTAGTGTGTGTGTGTGATAGTTTGTGTGTTAGTGTGTATATTGTGTGTGTTTATGTGTGTGTGTTGTAGTGTGTGTGTGTGTGTGTGTGTGTGGTGTGTGTGTGTGTGTTCGCTGTGCACACATGCAGGAAGCTGTTGGATATGTCTTCCTGTCTTCATCCCTCCTCTTCCCCTCCTGCCCATCTGTTTAATTATATGCTTGTGGCACGGGCCGATTAGATGGACAAATTCTCACAACCAAACATCATGTGCTGATCTGATCTACTCATCATTTCATTGGTGTTTACTAAATGGATATTTGCCTAAACAGTTTGTAAGCTGGCCTGTGATTGGTCAGAGGTTTGTTCTTTGGCATGATAAATTGAAATAGCAGATTCAGTGAGAGTTTTTAATGCAAGAGTCTTTTGACAATCGCGGTTCTGCACATCAAACCTAAGTGGTCAATAAAAACACAGACCTTGGCCTCAGCTTTTCTCCTCAGTTTGGCTGGAAAATCGAACTGAATGTCTAGTTCTTCAGAAGGGGATGAAAAACAAGTCGAACCCGTGTGCATGCTAAAGATCCCATGGCAGTTGAAAATCGTGAAGAGCAGGGCATTGCCTGGCTGCCTTGGTATTAAACATTGGGAAGAGAGGTTGATTTCCCAGGTCCCACCCCTTGAAGACCAGTTAGCCTTCTTGCCTTTCTGAAGTCGTGGTTAAAAAAAAAAAAAGTGAATATGAATTTGAAGTGAGGGAGAGGGGATGGTCGCAGCCCTCGTGGTACTGGCCCCAAGAAAAGTTGAGGTCTCTGCCACCTCACTCCCGAACAACCCCAGTGTTTTGGAACTATCTAGGTAGGACCTCAGGACCTGGCCAGCTAGTGGGTTTATGTGCAGGCTTAAGGCTTGTGCTATGATCATTCTGGATCTTCTCCATCACATGTCACCTGTGACATTAGTGCATATAGAATTCATTCTGAGCGTGGACATAACATCTTGAGAAATTGAAACTGAAACTGAGTGGTGTGAGGCAAAGACCTGGTATTTAAATGTGTTTCAAGGGAATAGAGCAGGAAAAAGCATAGGAGATGAAAGAGGTTTGGACGTTCCTCATATGAGTGACAATGATTCCTAATGGCGACAGATGTGAGATGAGTGGCTCAGACAGTGGGTTAAATGAGATGGTCAGATCTAGTGATAACACTTTCGTCCAAACTGTGTATGGTGCACCGCATGTTGTAACAAATTATTGGCAGATTGTTTAACCTCCTGGAAATGAAATGATAGAAGAGGTGTTCCAGAATTCACAGTTTGTAGTCTTGGACCATGAAATGCTCCCCATAGAAACTCGGACCCAACAGATTACTTTGTAAAGCTTTCTGATGATGATTTGTTCTTGCATCTTGTGAGAGAAGCAAACAAGTACACATTTTCTTGATTCTGAAAGAGTTGTTACCTGATTTATTGAACAGCATCCAAAATCTACAGTTAGGTATTAGCCTGATGAAGGCATAACTTGTGGTAATAAGAAAATATTGGAAATCCTGGAAATATTGAGAATGTACTAATAACTATGGACTTTGAAACTGCACCCACACCCAGCCCAAGTATTTGGTTATCTAATTACCAAATTAGGTGCAAATGTTTATGATGTCATTTGTTATAGGTACAGTCATTCCAAGCTTAATTGTACATTTAGTTTAGAAAAATAGTGCACTGACTTTAAAAGGGAATTGAATAAAGGAAGTTTGCGGGCAGATGACAGTGATTGCCTGTGTTGTGTATGAACAGATTGCCATGTCTGTATGATAGCGGCCGGCTGACAATGACTGCCTGTGTGTTGTGTATGAACAGATTGCCATGTCTGTATGATAGCAGCCGGCTGACAATGACTGCGTGTGTGTTGTGTATGAACAGATTGCCATGTCTGTATGATAGCGGCCGGCTGACAATGATTGCCTGTGTGTTGTGTATGAACAGATTGCCATGTCTGTATGTTAGCGGCCGGCTGACAATGACTGCGTGTGTGTTGTGTATGAACAGATTGCCATGTCTGTATGATAGCGGCCGGCTGACAATGATTGCCTGTGTGTTGTGTATGAACAGATTGCCATGTCTGTATGATAGCGGCTGGCTGACAATGACTGCCTGTGTGTTGTGTATGAACAGATTGCCATGTCTGTATGATAGCGGTCAGCTGACAATGACTGCCTGTGTGTTGTGTATGAACAGATTGCCATGTCTGTATGATAGCGGCCGGCTGACAATGACTGCCTGTGTGTTGTGTATGAACAGATTGCCATGTCTGTATGATAGCGGCTGGCTGACAATGACTGCCTGTGTGTTGTGTATGAACAGATTGCCATGTCTGTATGATAGCGGCCGGCTGACAATGATTGCCTGTGTGTTGTGTATGAACAGATTGCCATGTCTATATGATTGTGGCTAGCTGACAATGATTTCCTGTGTGTTGTGTATGAACAGATTGCCATGTCTGTATGATAGCGGCCGGCTGACAATGACTGCCTGTGTGTTGTGTATGAACAGATTGCCATGTCTGTATGATTGTGGCCAGCTGACAATGACTGCCTGTGTGTTGTGTATGAACAGATTGCCATGTCTGTATGATTGTGGCCAGCTGACAATGATTGCCTGTGTGTTGTGTATGAACAGATTGCCATGTCTGTATGATAGCGGCCGGCTGACAATGACTGCCTGTGTGTTGTGTATGAACAGATTGCCATGTCTGTATGATAGCAGCCGGCTGACAATGACTGCGTGTGTGTTGTGTATGAACAGATTGCCATGTCTGTATGATAGCGGCCGGCTGACAATGATTGCCTGTGGTTTGTGTATGAACAGATTGCCATGTCTGTATGTTAGCGGCCGGCTGACAATGACTGCGTGTGTGTTGTGTATGAACAGATTGCCATGTCTGTATGATAGCGGCCGGCTGACAATGATTGCCTGTGTGTTGTGTATGAACAGATTGCCATGTCTGTATGATAGCGGCTGGCTGACAATGACTGCCTGTGTGTTGTGTATGAACAGATTGCCATGTCTGTATGATAGCGGTCAGCTGACAATGACTGCCTGTGTGTTGTGTATGAACAGATTGCCATGTCTGTATGATAGCGGCCGGCTGACAATGACTGCCTGTGTGTTGTGTATGAACAGATTGCCATGTCTGTATGATAGCGGCCGGCTGACAATGATTGCCTGTGTGTTGTGTATGAACAGATTGCCATGTCTATATGATTGTGGCTAGCTGACAATGATTTCCTGTGTGTTGTGTATGAACAGATTGCCATGTCTGTATGATAGCGGCCGGCTGACAATGACTGCCTGTGTGTTGTGTATGAACAGATTGCCATGTCTGTATGATTGTGGCCAGCTGACAATGACTGCCTGTGTGTTGTGTATGAACAGATTGCCATGTCTGTATGATTGTGGCCAGCTGACAATGATTGCCTGTGTGTTGTTATGAACAGATTGCATGTCTGATGATACGCGGCTGACAATGACTGCCTGGTGTTGTGTATGACAGATTGCCATGTCTGTATGATAGCAGCCGGCTGACAATGACTGCGTGTGTGTTGTGTATGAACAGATTGCCATGTCTGTATGATAGCGGCCGGCTGACAATGATTGCCTGTGTGTTGTGTATGAACAGATTGCCATGTCTGTATGTTAGCGGCCGGCTGACAATGACTGCGTGTGTGTTGTGTATGAACAGATTGCCATGTCTGTATGATAGCGGCCGGCTGACAATGATTGCCTGTGTGTTGTGTATGAACAGATTGCCATGTCTGTATGATAGCGGCTGGCTGACAATGACTGCCTGTGTGTTGTGTATGAACAGATTGCCATGTCTGTATGATAGCGGTCAGCTGACAATGACTGCCTGTGTGTTGTGTATGAACAGATTGCCATGTCTGTATGATAGCGGCCGGCTGACAATGACTGCCTGTGTGTTGTGTATGAACAGATTGCCATGTCTGTATGATAGCGGCCGGCTGACAATGACTGCCTGTGTGTTGTGTATGAACAGATTGCCATGTCTGTATGATAGCGGCCGGCTGACAATGATTTCCTGTGTGTTGTGTATGAACAGATTGCCATGTCTATATGATTGTGGCTAGCTGACAATGATTTCCTGTGTGTTGTGTATGAACAGATTGCCATGTCTGTATGATAGCGGCCGGCTGACAATGACTGCCTGTGTGTTGTGTATGAACAGATTGCCATGTCTGTATGATTGTGGCCAGCTGACAATGACTGCGTGTGTGTTGTGTATGAACAGATTGCCATGTCTGTATGATTGTGGCCAGCTGACAATGATTGCCTGTGTGTTGTGTATGAACAGATTGCCATGTCTGTATGATTGTGGCCAGCTGACAATGATTGCCTGTGTGTTGTGTATGAACAGATTGCCATGTCTGTATGATTGTGGCCAGCTGACAATGATTGCCTGTGTGTTGTGTATGAACAGATTGCCATGTCTGTATGATAGCGGCCGGCTGACAGCACATGACAACTTTGAGGATGAATGCATCTGTATGTTTGTCTTTGTGTCACCTGAGGATGAATGCATCTTTATGTGTGTGTCACCTGCTGTTTCAGGTGTTCAACGACCCAGTGCATGGCCATATGGAACTGCACCCACTGTGTGTGGCCATCATAGACACACCCCAGTTCCAGAGACTGCGCTACCTGAAGCAGCTTGGGGTCGGCTACTTTGTCTATCCAGGAGCCTCCCACAGTCGCTTTGAGCATAGTCTGGGGTGAGGAAGTCTCACATCTGATGATAGCTCACATGTGATGATAGTAATAGCAGTAGTAATAATGATGATGACATGATGAGAAAAAACACTGTACCATTGTGCTGCTTGATACGATAAGCTTTCTGTCTTACTTTTGTTGGACCAAAGAGACGACTGAAGAAAGTGCAGAGTACGGAGAGTATGATACCAGCCGGGTGTTTGCCATTTTATGCTTTCTGTTCTGGCACTTCTTTTCCCTTATGTGCATGCAGAACAGTATGGCAAGCAAATTGAGAGGCATTTGGTGTGTCATAATTGTTGACAAAAAGGATGCCTGTTGTTGTTTTTTTTCGTAAAGAGAAATAAAACATTGCATTATTTCACATTGATATTTTGTTTTCATGTTGTCATCCTAAATTTGATGCACATTTCCTCTTGACTGCTGTCTTCGTATATCCTTCACAATCATGAACGTCCCTTTGTTTTGTTTCAATATTTCTCCCTTTGTAATGTTGCATGTTTCTTTTTTTATATTTTTTTTTATAGTAGTTAACTCGTTTATATCTTCATTAATCTGTTTTGTTTGTTTTGTGTGCTTTCAACAAGTTTTACTGGCTAAATTGAATACCATTATTCTTCTATGCAGTTTTGGTTGGTTCAGTTCCTGATGATCTCATTCTCTCCCTCCTGTGGGAATGCCGGGGGCTCTTTCGATATAAATAGTATTCCCTCCTTCTGGAAATTCTGTGCTTGAAATTTCCTCTTTTCTGTCACTCTCTTTGTTTCATTCTTCCTCCTTTGCTTTCTGTCTTTTCTTCCTATTATTTTCTGCCATGCTGGACCATTCACCTGTATGTGTTCCATAAAATCCTATTTCTTTCTCTTAGGATTGATAGTTGGGTAGGCCTACATGTGTTAAGTGCATTTTTGGCTCTAGGGCAATCAGATAATTCTTTTTTTTTATGCGGAAGCGATTTTAGGTTATTTAGGCCCATTTTTAATATTTTAGTGTCCTTATGTTTAAATTTGTATTCAGGTATGTTTTGTTAAATCCCCTGTGTGATAAATTGGATTGAGTGGTCATCGCTGGGGGCATGTCCTTATATTATTTGCATGAATGCATTGATATGTGTACTTAATTTTCTTTTCTTTTTTTTTCCTGTTGGAGTTTTGTATGTTTTGAAGTGGCTGTAGCCCTGATATGGCTCTGTGCAGTTGGCTGGGCTTTAAACAACAATAACAATACTGGTTCCTTATAGAGAGAGGCTCATGCATAACACCAGTTTTTAGATAATATTAGTACCAACTTTGTTAATACTACAGAATAAACCATACTGCTCTGCCATTCAAGAAGAACTTTGACCTTACAGTAGGTAGTCAGCCCAGCTGTGAATGGGTACCCGACTTTTCAGGGTTGTGGAAGGTAAAGCAGCAAGAGTGAGGAGATGGGCATGGCCCTCATAATGCTGGCTGCAAGAAAAGTTGGGGTCTGTAATAAGCTTAATCCCCCCCCCCCCCCCCCCCATCACTTTGGGTCTACTTGTCTTCTGTTCCGCATTCCAGTTGTTTGCAGTAAAACGGTGTTGTTTAAACTCTGTCCTGATTGTTTTTCAGTGTCTGTTGTTTTTCAGTGTCTGTTGTTTTTTAATGTCTTCGTTTTTCAGTGTGTGTTGTTTTTTAATGTCTTCGTTTTTCAGTGTGTGTTGTTTTGTCAGTGTCTGTTGTTTTTCAGTGTCTGTTGTTTTTCAGTGTCTGTTGTTTTTTAATGTCTTCGTTTTTCAGTGTCTGTTGTTTTGTCAGGGTCTGTTGTTTGTCAGTATCTGTTGTTTTTCAGTGTCTGTTGTTTTTCAGTATCTGTTGTTTTTCAGTGTCTGTTGTTTTTCAGTGTCTTGTTTTTTCATGTCTTCGTATTTCAGTGTCTGTTGTTTTTCAGTATCTGTTGTTTTTCAGTGCCCCCGGACGGGACCACCACCTTGTCGTGGTCGGGGGGCTTGAGGTCCCAATGATCCCTTGAGCTATGCCGACGGGGGCTACTTGTTAGAAAGCTTTGTGTTTTTTGAATGACAGTCCCGATAACCAAGGCTGTTGACGTGGACTGGACTCTAAACAACATAATAAAATTAATGCCCCTGGTAGGGTTACCCATGTCGGACAGGTCAAGGGGGAGGGATGAGACGAAGCGTGGTCCCACCCTCATTTCCATTTTCTTCATGCCCATCATCATGTTCACGAGTGGTTGCCATAAGCAACCCGTAATCCCAAGCTTGAGGTACTTGGCGAGGGGATGAGTGACTGTACGATAGTCAGTCGTGAAAGTACACTGTCTGGTTTCATGCGGGATGGTTCCAGGCAGACGGACGCCAAGAGATTGGCCATCCACTGTCCCTTCCCCAGCACGGCAGCTCTCCTGGGGTGACCGAGTCATTTCTGCCATCGTGTGGAGTGCAAGGATAACAAGCAGTCCGATCGCTTGCTGAAAGCATCAGTTCTAGTTGATCGTCGAATAACAGTCACTCAACACAAAGGACTGAACAGCAGCAAAGGAGTCATAAGGTGCCCTGAGCTGAGAGGAGTGTCAGAGGAGGAGATCCGAACAGAACTGAAAAGCCAGGGCGTTGTAGAGGTACGCAGAGCCATGTTCCGGAAAGGGTCCGACAAAATCCCTACAAACACGCTCTTTCTCACATTTTGCTCTCCCACTATACCCCAAGAATTGAAAGTTGGATACTTGAAGGTAAAAGTGTCGTTGTATGTACCATCACCAATGTGCTGCTTCCGTTGTCACAAGTTCGGCCACATCAAGGACAGATGCACAGAAACTGAAAAGTGTGTCATGTGCGCCAAAGAGGCACATGAGGGGAGATGCGACGATCCACTAAAGTGCATAAATTGTGGAGGTAACCATCCATCGTCCTCGAAAGATTGCCCCTTATGGCAAAAAGAACAAACCATACAACGCCTGAAAACTGAAAAAAACAACCTTTTCACGAAGCCAAAGGTTGGTAGAGGGCAGCAGTTTGTCTACCAAAAGTTACGCGTCGGTAGTCAAAACAGTTCAAGTATCCATAGCCTGTCAGACAGAAATAACATGGACAAAGACATATTTTGAAACATTGCAAGACACAAAGGCCCCCAGCAGGGGTGTTAAAACCGCTGCCACTCAGGCTGTTCAACAGCCAAAAGCAGTCAATGCTGGCAACCCAGGGAAACCTAGTCTCCCTGGTAAACCCGCCCTCCCGCCCCGGCAGTCCGGGAGCAGCTCTACAGGAAATGGAGGAGGGCCCAAAGTAATGCTGGTAGAAATGAAGAACCCTCCTCCAGCACTTAAAGGGCCTAAGCCCGGGCTTCCTGCAGGCAGGTCAGCCGTTAGGTCTGACCGTCTGAGGAAAGCTGAAAAAAAACTAGAAAACAAGTACGCTCCATTGCAAGTTGAGGAGGACGAAACAGATATGGACTAAAGTGCCTTGTATAATCCCGCCAATAATGCAGTCTATAGTCCATTGGAACATACGAGGTGTCTACGCTAATCTAGAGGAGCTCCAGCTACTTTGCCGTGACCTGCAGCCTGCTGTAGTGGCTTTGCAAGAAACATTAATACGCGAAGGAAAGAGTTTCTCATTAAAGAATTTCAACATTGTTTCCAAACCAGCACAACCTAAAGATGGAGGAGTAACGGGTGGAGTATGTTTGCTGCTACATAGGTCTGTTTTGTTTAGTCCTATTAATCTGAACACCAGTTTGCAAGCAGTAGCGGCAAGGGTATCTCTAAATAAAACATTAACCATTTGCTCTGTATACCTCCCTCCATCTGTTGCTGTTACAAAAAAAGAACTGGTTGATTTGATTGAGGAACTTCCCAAACCCTTTCTGTTGCTCGGCGATTTGAATGGCCATTCCCCGCTTTGGGGTAGTGAAGATACTTCAGCGCGAGATCTCTTGCTTGAAGATGTCTTCTCCGATTTAAACTTATGCTGTTTAAACGATGGTTCTCCGACATATATCCATCCTGCAAAAGATACACTTTCTTGTTTGGATTTATCAGTGTGTGATGCTTCGCTGGTTTTGAATTATGAGTGGAAAGTTCTGGATGATCTCCATGGAAGTGATCATCTTCCAGTTGTCTTAACAAATCCTAGCGTTGGACTCGAGTCTCTACCGGAGCGCTTTGTTTTTCGTAGGGCTGACTGGGATTTGTTCGAGAGCGCTGTCCGGAGTGATTTGGAGGAAGAAAGGGTCCTGCAGAGTGATGATCCAGTAAACACTCTGAAGCAGATCATCCTGAGCTGTGCCAAACAAGCAATTCCCACATCATCAAAGAAAGCGCACATGCCTAAAACTCCATGGTTTACTTTAGAATGTAAACGGATAAAACAGGAACGCAAGAAAGCTCAACGTCGCGTGTTTCAAAGTCCATCGGCGGACAATGTTCGAGCTCATCAGAAACTACGAGCAAAGTCAAGATACATCTTTAAAAGAAACAAACAACAGTCCTGGAGAAACTTCTGCTCGAAACTGATATCCCGAACCCCTAAAAAGAAAGTCTGGAAAATTATCAAACAAATTAAAGGGAAAAACACATGTCCCTCTGTTCAACATCTGAAAGTATCAGATTGTTTGATTACTGACAAAAAAGCCATCTCTAACATGTTGGCGTCTACCATCGAAAAGAACTTTTCCGCAGCAAATAAATCGGCGGTCTTCCGGAAACACAAATCGGTGAAAGAAAAGAGAGCTTGTAACTTCGTCTCTGATAACACAGAAGAGTACAATCTTCCACTGACATTAGGAGAATTAAAAGACGCTCTTGTGACTTGCTCTGACTCTTCTGGCTTGGATGAAGTTCATTATCAACTGGTGAAGCATCTCCCGGAAAAGGGTTTGGACATTCTTTTGAAAGTGTACAATTACATATGGACGACAGGATTCTTTCCTTCCTCATGGCGGAAAGCCCTGATCGTCTCTATACCTAAACCTGGAAAGGATGTATCTAATCCATCCAATTACCGGCCAATAGCCCTAACCAGTTGTCTGTGCAAAGTGATGGAGAAAATGGTCAATAAGAGACTGATGTGGAAACTGGAGAATGATGGCATCTTGGCTAAAGAACAATGCGGTTTTCGCAAACACCATTCTACAGTAGATCATTTAATTCGTCTTGAAACAACCATCCGTAATGCATTTCTGCAGAAACAGCATGTAGTGGCTATCTTCTTTGATTTAGAGAAAGCCTATGATACCACTTGGAAATCAGGAATTCTTATGGATCTACACGAATTGGGTTTTTAGGGGTCACCTACCTACGTTTATCCAAAAGTTTTTGGCCGATAGGCAGTTTCAAGTGCAGGTTGGTACTACTCTGTCGGACATCCATGGGCAAGAGCTGGGTGTGCCACAAGGGAGCATTCTCTCTCCTGCGCTGTTCAGTCTGAAGATCAACGACATAGTCAAATCAGTACAGCAGGGTTCGGACTGCTCCCTGTTTGTGGATGATTTTGCAGTTTACGCAAGTGGAAGCTTCTATGCAGGCATTCAGCGACGGCTGCAGTTGTGTGTAGATAAGATCCAGCAGTGGGCAGAGACAAATGGTTTTACTTTTTCCGCAACCAAAACACAGTGTATTCACTTCCATAACCAGCGAGAATTTTTTGCTGCTCCAGAAATTTGTCTGGGAAAGTGCATCATTCCTTCTGTAAAAGAAGCTAAATTTTTGGGCTTGATTTTTGATGAAAGGTTGAACTTTCTCAGTCATATCCAACATCTAAAAACATCGTGCCAGACAGCTCTGAATATTCTTCGAGTTGTAGCTCATACAGACTGGGGTGCCGACAAGAAAACGTTACTACACCTGTACAGAGCTCTAAACTGGACTATGGCTGTGTAGTATATGGGTCTGCGAGAGCGTCGAACCAAAAGGCACTAGATCCCATTCACCATCAAGGGCTGCGCCTGTGTCTTGGTGCATTCAGAACTACTCCTGTGTATAGTTTGTATGCAGAGGCAGGGGAGCCCTCCCTGAGTAACCGTAGACTGAAACTAAGTTTAAATTTCTGTTTGAAACTGTTCTCTGAACCGGAAAACCCAGCCTACGACTGTGTCTTCAACCCCAGATTTGAAAGTGACTTTGAAAAACATCCAAAAGTGACTCCTCCTTTGGGGCTGCGTATCCGTCCCCATTTGGAAAAGGCAGATATAAATTTAGCAGTTGTTGACGACTTCTCCAAGTTTCCAGATAGTCCACCATGGACGTTGAAAACACCGAAGGTTTGTTTTGATCTTGCTTCCTTCCGTAAAGACAATACCAGTGCACTGGCGTACAAATCATTTTATGCGGAATTGTGTGAAAAATCTCCATCATCCCGCAGAATCTTCACGGATGGGTCCAAGTGTGATGAAGGTGTGGCTGCCGCTGCCTTCTGCTCCGAGATTCCCAATGGAGCATTTTCAAAACGTATTCCATCTGACAGTTCGGTTTACATTGCTGAACTGACTGCTCTGGTTTTGGCACTAAAAATGGTGTCCCAATCCAAACACAAAGAGTTTCTCATTTTTTCTGACTCCCTTTCTGCTTTGCAGGCAATCGCTTGCCGAAATATTAGTCACCCTGAACTTGTGAGGTTCTTTGAACTGTATTCTACTCTTGCAAATGAAGGTTACGAGATTGTTTTTGCCTGGATACCTGGCCATATTGGTATTGGAGGCAATGAAAAGGCTGATTACCTGGCCAAGAAGGCTACAATGGCAAAGATGTCTTAAGTCCGTAATCCCTTACACAGATGTCAAATCGAAAGTACACAGTTACGTAAGAAATCTGTGGCAGGAGAATTGGAATAAACAGACAGATAACAAACTCTTCCAAATCCGCCCTAACCTGACAGAAATTCTCCCATCTGCTGCAGGAAACTGTAAGAAAGAGACAGTGTTATGTAGATTACGCACGGGTCACACATCCTACACTCACTCGTACCTTTTGAAAAATGAAGAAGCACCATGGTGTATACCGTGTGATGAGCCTTTGAGCATCCGACACCTCCTCCTAGATTGCTGGGACTTGTACGATGTGAGACAAAAGCACTACACGACAGATTCTTTAATTCTTTCAAGACGGCCAGTGCGCACCACGCGAGTTCCCAGCCGCCGGGCCGTCGGCGTTTGTTTTCTTCCCTGCTGACGCACCATTTTTACTACTTTTCTATTTTATTTTACAGCTACAAAAGTACGATTGATGGCAAAGTATTTGATATTACCAGAAAGCTCAAAACGTGATCTTTGCTAGCATACTATTTTCAAATAAGAACTTCCAACACTTATATGCATCGCTACGACAAGAACAACGTAGGTCACAGAGTATAACCCAGACGCAAGCTCACGTCCCAGTAGTAACTGTACTGTGCTGTACTGAAGTCTACAGGAACCTTTGAAACCACTCTCTCTCTCTCTCTCTCTCTCTCTCTCTCTTCTCTCTCTCTCTTTCTTTCCTTCTCTCTCTCTCTCTCTCTCAAACACACACACTCACAGAGCGAGCAAGAAAGAGAGAGTGAGTGTGAGAGATTAAGAGAGAGAGATAGAGAGAGAGAGAAAGAGAGAGAGAGAGAGAAGAGAGAGAGAGAGAGAGAGAGAGAGAGAGAGAGAGAGAGAGAGAGAGAGAGAGAGAGAGAGCAGTCAACTTGGATGGTAAAGTTTATAATAACTCCTGAATTCCCACGCCGGTAGCCAGCAAACAGTTTATGAAGGAAGATAGTGCAGACCTAACACATGGCATTGGAATTTCCTGGTCAGGGGGGTCACTTTATTCCGTTAACAGTCAAACCATCAACTGTAAAGCTACACCAACTAAACAGACTCTGTCCCTTTGCTGAAACCTTCTACTAAACAGTACTGACAGTTGTTTTGGATATTCTTTACAGTGAAAGCTGCCAGAATTTTTCAAAACTTGACCGGCACTGTACGGTCGGTGCGTCTGTGGGGAACAGATGCCTTACCTGCACTGGGGGTACGGTGAGTCGGGAGGGAAGTTTTTTGGCACCGTCTCCCGGCAACCGGTGCATCGCGAAAAGGTTAAAGGAGCTCTTCCGAGACGTCCCTCCTGATGCAATTTTCCAGTTTTTACAAGAGATCAATAGATTTCACTTGATGTAATTTTACGTGTTTTTCTTTAATGGCATTTTAGATTTGCAAGGTTGACGGTGAGCATGGTTTTTATCTGTTTATCTTAAAGGGTTGTTCTTTTCTTTTTGACATGGTGTTAGCCCTGATATGGCTCTAGTGGTCGGCTGGGCTATAAGCAATATGAATTGAATTGAATTGAATTGTTTTTCAGTGTCTGTTGTTATTCAGTGTCTGTTGTTTTTCAGTGTCTTGTTTTTCAGTGTCTGTTTTTTCATGTCTTCGTTTTTCAGTGTCTGTTGTTTTTCAGTGTCTGTTGTTTTTCAGTGTCTGTTGTTTTTCAGTGTCTTGTTTTTTCATGTCTTCGTTTTTCAGTGTCTGTTGTTTTTCAGTGTCTGTTGTTTTTCAGTGTCTGTTGTTTTTCGGGTGTCTGTTGTTTTTCAGTGTCTGTTGTTTTTCAGTGTCTGTTGTTTTTCAGTGTTGTGTTTTTCAGTGTCTGTTGTTTTCAGTGTCTGTTGTTTTTCAGTATCTGTTGTTTTTCAGTGTCTGTTGTTTTTCAGTGTCTGTTGTTTTTCAGTGTCTGTTGTTTTTCAGTGTCTGTTGTTTTTCAGTGTCTGTTTTTTCATGTCTTCGTTTTTCAGTATCTGTTGTTTTTCAGTTCTTGTTTTTTTAGTGTCTTGTTTTTTAGTGTCTTTGTTTTTTAGTGTCTGTTGTTTTTCAGTGTCTGTTGTTTTTCAGTCTCTTGTTTTTTTAGTGTCTTGTTTTTTAGTGTCTGTTGTTTTTCAGTGTCTGTTGTTTTTCAGTGTCCGTTGCTTTTCAAGGTGGAAGATGTGCTTGTGGCAACAAGGGATAGATATATATGGAGGGCCATGATTGCCAATGCCATGCGGCAGGGCACTTGATGATGATGATGATGTTATTTTTCAGTGCTGTTAAATTTCAGAGTCTGTTTTTCGGTGTCTGTTGTTTTTCAGTGTCTGTTGTTTTTCAGTGTCTGTTAAATTTCAGAGTCTGTTTTTCAGTGTCTGTTGTTTTTCAGTGTCTGTTGTTTTTCAGTGTCTGTTAAATTTCAGAGTCTGTTTTTCAGTGTCTGTTGTTTTTCAGTGTCCGTTGTTTTTCAGTGTCTGTTGTTTTTCAGTGTCTGTTGTTTTTCAGTGTGTGTTTTCTGGCTGGGTTGCTGGTGAAGACGTTAAAGGAAAAGCAGCCAGAACTAGGCATCACGGACGAGGACATCCTGTGTGTACAGATTGCAGGACTGTGTCATGACTTGGGTCACGGGCCTTTTTCCCACACATTTGACAACATATTTATCCCCTGCGTCAAACCTGACAGCGAGTGGAAGGTGAATCGCCTCAAAAAGTAGTTCTTGCGGATGAAATTAAACTGAATGGAGTGGTCAGCGCCTGGGGCTTGTCCTTAGATTATGTGCATGAATGCATTGATATGTGTACTTAATTTTCTTTTCTTTTGTTTTTTCCTGTTGAAGTTTGGTATGTCTTGAAACGGTTACAGTCCTGATATGGCTCTGCACAGTCGGCTGGGCTTTAAACAACAATCACAATAACGATAACAGTAACAATCCCTGACAGTTACTGACAGTTACAGTACTTCCTTGTGATCACCATGTACATGTTTTGTCATTGTCATTCTGCTTGAGATACCTTTTTTTTTAAAGAAAATATTGTCTTCCCTAAGTTGATAGACAGCAGAGCATTTGGGTATTGAGGGTCCTGTCATGTGAGATGAGTTTATACAGAATAGCAAGTTGTGTTGTGATTCAGACTTTTATTTATTTATTTATTTACTTAATATGTATGTTCCTTTCTTGAAGGTAAGGTACACAAATACACATGTCATTTACATGTAACCAAGATTATTCCAGCTGAAGGCTGATATAAAGTACCAGTATGAAATATAGACTGCGTAAAACATAGTCTAGGTAGGGCCTCAGGACCTGGCCAGCTCATGGGTTTATGTGCAGGCTTAAGGCTTGTGCCATGATCACCATACACATGGCACCTGTACGTTAGCGCATATGGAATTCGTTCCGAGCGTGGAGACGTCATCCTGAGAAACAAACTGAAACTGTATGAGATGCCATCATACTGTGTCTCAGAAACCAATTACAGATTGATAAACAATAACAACAAAACAGCATCAAGTATAGTTGTTGTCTTGCACATTTGTTTACGGATCCTTCCGATTTTAGCTTACAGATCTGAGCAGAAAATTGGGAACAACTGTCAAGAACCAGATACATTGGTAATGATAAAGTTTTAACCCTTTGGCTCCTGCACTGTATCCACCAACTGCAAAAACAGCAGAAAGCTGGTGGATAGGGTGAGGGAGTTAAAGGATTAGGTTTTTGCTTTACTTGCATGGTTGACAGTGCAGGATGCTGGTAGACAGGTGTGGGAGTCAAAGGGTTAAGGACCAAACATATTGGAAATGATGAAGTTGAAAATCAAATACAGATAGAAATGAAGTATATCTTTGTGTCATTCTTTGGAAAAAGGAATGAACAAATATTGAATATGAAAAAATTTCCTGTCTGGAAATTCTGTGCTAAAAGTTTCCTCTTTTCTGTCACTCTCTTTGTTTCTTTCTTCATCCTTTGCTTTCTGTCATTGCTGGGCCACTCACCTGTATGTGTTCAATAAAGTCTTACATACTTTTTCTTAGGATTGATAATTATGTAAATGTATTGAGTGCATTTTTGGCTCTAGGGAGGTGAGATATGCGGAAGCAATTTTAGGTACTTTATGCCCGTTTTTATATATGTTTTGGCATCCTTAGGTATGCGTAAATTTGTATTCAGGTATGGTTTTTAAATCCCCTGTGTGATAAATTGGATGGAGTGGTCACCACCAGGCGCATGTCCTTAGATTATGTGCGTGAATGCATTGATATGTGTACTTAATTTTCTTTCCCTCTTTTTATGTGTTGAAGTATTGTGTATGTTTTGAAATGTTTATTGTATAACAGTAACAATGTTGAAGTATTATGTGTTTTGAAATGGTTGTAGTCCTGATGTGGCTCTACGCAGTCAGCTTGGCAACAGTGACAGTAAGTCTTTCTCGGTGTTTGGAAAACAACACATTTCTCCCAGTATCTTTTAGTCTTAGTGTCTGACTCTGTTTCAGGAGCATTATAACATCTCTCTGAGAATGAACATATCACTTTCCATCGCTATCTGTGTCCTTGTATTGTGTCAGAATTTCTAAGTATTTGTTCGTTGTTGATTCTGTCCTGTGACAAACAGCACGAGAAGGCGTCCACAGAAATGTTTGATCACCTGGTCAAAGTGAATAAACTGGAGCCAAAGTTTAAAGATTATGGCATCACAGAAGCGCACAGAGTCTTCATCAAGGAACAGATTAGATGTGAAGCGCTTACCAAGACTGCGTCTGGTGAGGTAAGCAGACCTGCTGGCAGACCTGTCAGCTTTTACGTTTGGAACATAGTTGTTCTGTTGAACCCATAACATTTTAACCTGAAAATGTAAAACATCAAGCACAATGTTGCGCCTATGTGTTTGTTGTTGAACAAATGTGACTGTATTTTTACAAGCGTGTTAGTCAGGGGGTTCTGTTTTGCTTAGCCGGTTGAGTTTCACATTAATAAAATACTCATCCAGGCAGTAATTTTGTTGTTCTCTTCCAGTCTGTTCATTCATATATACGATTGTGGTCCTGATATGGCTCCATACAGTCGGCTGACCTTTAAACAGAAATAACAGTAACTTAAGGGCCTCTGCTGTGACTTTGGATTCTCATGGAACGGAATAGACTTGACCATATTGTTTGAACTAATTTCGTTGTTAGACATCAGTGCTTAATTTCTAAGCAAGAGTATGAAGCCTCTATGTTCAGCTATCATGCAAAATTATCTCCCATGAAAAGAGCCCTTTGAAGATATTTTGTGGCTGGCCTGGCATGACCCACCTTACTTAGCTGTTGCTTTCACCCTCTGCCTCCCTTCATCACAATAAGTGATGTGTGAACTGTGATGGATGTTTCTTTGTAATGACTTAGCAGGATCTGATTTTGATCACTCTACTGTTGGTACAGTTTGTGAGGGCTGAAGCCAGAAGTACTAGACCTGCAGGCACTTTCTAACTGTGGCACTGGTACCATGGAATCTGCAGATATCTGCATGGTCATCTGCACGATGTGAGCTCTAGGCTTTTGTAGATTTTTGGCTATCTTCTGCTCAGCCTTTGCTTGATCATTGAAGTTTTGGTGTGATTTTGCTTCTAGATTGCAACTCTTGCCCTTGTACTCCTGCCCAGCATTACAGTAAGATGATAATTTTTTTTTTTAGCTTTGGATCATATCTTTGATCTTTTTCCTTATAGCAAGCGCGATTGCCAAACAGAAAAGGATCTGTCGCACCATGCCCGATGGTGGAACTCTTTGAGTCTGTGAGGAGCTCTTGTCACCAGCCCAATTCATTGTTTGTTGATGAATTGTTCACTTTTGATCCCCCAACTTTTTATGAGGGTACCACTTCAGGTTTTTACCTAGCAACCTAGAGCCCAAATGAGGATGAGGAGAAAAGTTAAGCCCCCCCCCCCCCCAATCCTCTTGCACCTCGCCATAGCAGCAGCTTAGTCAGCTGTCCTGCTTCTAACTGTGCCAGGGGCCGTGATTCTTTCTGGGTTGAGCCCCGCTCTTCAAATCTTTCTCTTTCTTCCGCACTGGCATTTGCAAGACATTGGCAACGGGTCCTGGCCCGATCATCTCCTACAGGCTCCCACATGGGTTCTGTTGCCACGTTACCCCCCCCCCCCCCTTTCTCTGGCGTCCACTGAGTTGAGCCACACACATCTAGGTGCTGTTGGGGCGAGTACATCCACTTAAGTTGTCAGTTGGTCAGAGTGTGCCTGGGACTGATCACGCAGTCCCCACACATTCTTCCATACAGGGGGCTGGGTCTGTGTCCCCCCTCCCCCTCTCCCTCTCCCAACCAGGGAGTGTCACTCCTAGCCTGCCTTTCCTGAGCTGGCGTCCTTGATCAGCTACGCCTTCTGTCCATTTCTGATCCTCCACAGGGAGAAGAGTGGCAGAATGGTTCAGATGTTCGCCTGCCAATAACTAAACTCAAGGTTCCAGGGTTCGCTTCTCGTAGAGGCTTCGAGTTTTCTTCTTTTTTCTTCTTTTTCTTGACCGGAAAGTCAAACTGAATGTCTAGTCCTTTAGAAGGGGGCAAAAAAACAAGTAAAACCCATGTGCCTTCTGGCTGCTCATGCTAAAGATCCCACTGCAGTTGAAAATTGTGAAGAACAGGACACTGCCCAGCTGTCTTGGTATAAATCATTGGAGAGATAGGTTGATTTCCCAGGTCCCACTCCTTGAAGACAAATTAGCCTTCTTGCATTTCTGAAATCTTAGTTAAAAAAGTGTGAATATGAATATGAATTTTATTCGAGGGAGAGGGGATGGATGCTGCCCTTGTGGTGCTGGTCCCAGGAAAAGTTGAGGTCTCTGCCACTGCACTCCCCTTCTACCCCAGGGTTATGGAACTATCTAGGTAGGACCTCAGGACCTTGCCAGCTCATGGGTTTATGTGCAGGCTTAACTCTTTGACGACGGGCTACTTCAATCGAAGTAACAGCTGAGCTCTCACTGAGGACGGGCTACTTCGATCATTGTAACAGACGGTCTAGGGTATATAACTCCCTCTACTTTTGTTATGCTATTGAGTTAGTAGTTGACAGTTGCTTCCTTTGTGGAGGGAACTTCCATTGAACGCTTCAGCTATGTTTTGCCGGTTTCTTTGTCTAAAATCGATGGATAAGTTCACTTGCACCCGGTTCTCACTGATATCACTGTGGCAGCCCTAGACCAGCAGGAGAGCTCAGCTGTGGCAAGTGCAGTCACAATAGAGTTAAGGCTTGTGCTGTGATCATTCTGGATCTTTTCCATCACATGGCACCTGCGTCGATAGTAAATATGGAATTCATTCCGAGCACGGAGACATCGTCTTGAGAAACTGAAACTGAAACTGATCCTCGACTATGTGATCAGGAAGGTGCAAGGAGAAAATAATAATAATGATAATAATTACAATATTTGTATAGCGCAAAATCTTGATAAAATCAAATCTAAAATGTGTGCATGATCCTTAAAGCACCCTTTTGGCAGGCCCAGCTGTAGTTGACTTGTGGTCCCTATCCCATTAACCTCCACTGGAACCATTTTCAAACGCGGACCTTTTAAGGCAACCACTCCCAGGAATCCTTCATGGGGAACCTGCCATGCTTCACCCGCATACCTAGTTACTGTGCAGAGCGCCTACCATAACTGAACTCGCTACCCCCTTGGACGCTAGGGTCTGCATTTTGGGCTCTAGGGAAATGTGATATGCAGAAGCAAATCTGGGTAACTTAGGCCCGTTTTTATATATGTTATAATGTCCTTAGTTATGTTTAAATTTGTATTCAAGTATGTTTTTAAAGTCCCCAGTGTGATAAATTGGACAAATGTATTGATATGTGTACTTAAGTAGTATTGTGCATGTTTTGAAACAATTCTTGCCCTGATATGGCATTTCGCAGTCGGCTGGGCTTTAAACAAAAATAACTTAAGCTATGGTAAAAAGAGTAAGAGGAAACGCATTTAGGCGCAAACTTGGCATTGTTGGAAAAGCAAGCTGATGTGATCTGGAGGCATCTGCTCACCAAATTCTGGGTGGTTTAGGTAAGTTCCGGTCAGAAACGGAGCAGTTGTGTGCTGTCTCATATAAGTTGGATATGGTGAGTGTATGGCGCTAAACAGGACTGTACATGTTCAAACTGTTCTTTTTACATAATTGTACTTGACACAGTGATGTGTTGAATGACTGAATACAGTTATCATTTGAATTATTTTGCAGATGACATGGTACTACAAACGAAAGACTGATGATAGATCCCAGTCTGTCTGTAAGGCCTTCTTGTATGAGGTATGAATTTTTAACTTGTTTGAACATGAAGATTTGGCAGTGTATATTATATATATATGTTGCGTTTCAAAGTCCATGCTGTTAGAAGGGATAGTGAAGTTTAGTGTTAACTGTTTTTTTTTAAAATCTTGATTGTGATTGTATTGTTCACATTTGTTTCCAACTGTCCTAGTACTTGGTCTTATTAGATACAGCAATATCAAATCAGGAATCTGTATGTGCGTATGTGTATATGCACATGTAAACATGTGTTGATTGTGGACAGATGTATGTACACATAGATTCAAAGTTTTATGAGAAAATCATTGGTAGGAATATTGAGAAAAAAGAAAACTTTGGGACTACAGTATCCATGAAAAGTGAAAATTTTGGAGTTTTATTGAGTTCGTTTGTTTAAAATGTGAAAAGAAAATTTTAATACTACTTATTGGCATTTACAAGTGATTGTGGACATGTTACGGTAAGTAATCTGATGTGTGGGGGAAACTTGAGTTTTAGAATATACATGGAGAAAGATCTGAAAGGGCTGGAAGGTGGGACAGGGGGTTAACTGAAATAAAGGTGTCCGATTAAGGTTTGTTGTTTTTCTCTCCACTTCAGATTGTTTCCAACGATCGAAATGGGGTAGATGTGGACAAATGGGACTACTTCAAGCGTGATTGTCATCATCTTGGCATCAACAGCAGTTTTGACCACATGCGCGTCATCCAGTTCTCGAGAGTCATCTGCGAGGGTGACCAATGGCAGATTTGTTCCGTGACAAGGTCAGTGTGGGTACTGTTGATAAAAGGTCAAGGTTATTCCAGAGATGTGAACTTTTCTCAAGGCCAGCATTATGAGGGCAGTGCCTCCCCCCCAGTGGGGATGCCGGGGGCTCTTTCAGTATAAATAGTATCCCCACCTGGAAATTCTGTGCTAGAAATTTCCTCTTTTCTGTCACTCTCTTTGTTTCTTTCTTCCTCCTTTGCTTTCTGTCAGTTCTCCCTATCATTTTCTGCCTTGCTGGTCCATGTACTTGTATGTGGTCGATAAAATCTTTCGTACTTTTTCTTTGGATTGATAATTGGGCACATGTATTGAGTGCATTTTTGGCTCTAGGGAAGTGAGATGTGCGGAAGCAATTTTATGTAACTTAGGCCCATTTTTGTATATTTTTTGGTTAGGTATGCTCTAATTTGTATTCGGGTGTGTTTTTTAAATCCCCTCTGCGATAAATTGGACAGAGTGGTCAATGCTGGGGGCATGTCCTTAGATAATGTGTGTGAATGCATTGATATGTGTAGTTGATTTTCTTCTCCTTTTTTCCTGTTGAAGTATTGTGTATGTTTTGAAGCGTTTATAGCCTTGATATAGCTCTATGCAGTGGGCAGGGCTTTAAACAACAACAACAATAACAATAACAATTCTGTCTCCTCCTTTGCTGCTTCACCTTCCCCAACCCTGTAGAGGGTCAGGTACTCAGTTATTCTGAACTGGTCATTTGGAAACAACGCTCACAGATTTTTATCAAGCAAGATGGCACCCATACAATCACACACTAGTCTATCCATCCATCGACTTTGTGTGTGATAGTGATTAGGGTGTAGTCTACCTTGCATCTACTGGGTGATAGGTGCATCTCTTATATCATCAGGGTGATAGTGCATCTACTGGGTGATAGTGCATCTGGTGATGTGCTCTATGGGTGATAGTGCATCTACTGGGTGATAGTGCATCTACTGGGTGATAGTGCTCTACTGGGTGAATTAGTGCATCTACTGGGTGATAGTGAAGTCTTACTGGGTGGGGAAACAATGGAGAACCAGTGCGCATTGTTGGAAACGCCAGGGAGAGCTGGATAGGATGCAGTCCTGAGAGGAGAAGCCTCTCTCTGAAGCAAGTGGTTGTATTAGATGTCTCTCTGCCCGTCTACTGTTACTTACGCATACAGTATCGAACATCTAGCATATTTTCTATGTATTGTTCTGTGTGAGATTTACTTGCTTTGGTAATTAATGCCAGTTTTTATATACGAGTTAGTGTTTAGACAATTGTGTTCAGGTTTGTCATTTAAAACCTGTTAGTGATAAATTGGGTGGAATGGTCTATGTCAGGAGCATTACTTTAGATTATGTGCATGAATGCATTGATGTGTATACTTGATTTTCTTTTCCAGTTTTTTCCCCAAGTCAAGAGGATGCTTTCTATTTTAAAATGGATATAGTACTGATATAGCATTATGCGCCCAGCTGGGCTTCTAACAGTCATGATAATGAAGAGAGTTCTTGAATGTTATATAGAACTGATACTGCTGTACGGTTGTGAGGCGTGGACAGTCAACACGCGAAGCCAGAACAAGATTGAGGCAGCCAAAATGTGGTGTCTAAGAAGAGTTGAGAGTTCCATGGACAGCAAAGAAAACAAACGAGACAGTCTTGATGGAGACAGACACAAGAAGATCATTGATAAGGAAGAATAGGAAAAGACAGGCAACATTTATAGATCATTTTATGAGGAAAGGGGAATTGGAGCACCTGGTCACAACAGGAAAGCTGGAGGGAAAGAGAGCACCAGGTAGACCTAGGGAGAAAATATTGGGACTTGCAGGGTGACTGGGGACAGAAAGGGTAGAAGATATGCTTGCGACAACAAGGGATAGATACAATGGAGGGCCATGATCGCCAATGCCATGCGGCAGGGCACATGATGATGATGATGATGATAATAATGACAATGCATATAATGTAGTCAGCCTTTTTGGTTTCAAGCAGTGATCTACATTTGTGTCTGTGTCTGTGTGTCTCTCTCTGTCTCTGTGTGTGTGTGGGGTGTTTGTGTGTGTGTGTGTGTGTGTGTGTGTGTGTGTGTGTGTGTGTCCGTGTTTGAGGTTCAAGTTCTTAAGATGATGTCTCCGCGCTCAGAATGAATTCTATATGCACTATCGTCACAGGTGTCATGTGATGGAGAAAATCCAGAATGATCATGGCACAAGCCTTAAGCCTGCACATAAACCCATGAGCTGGCCAGGTCCTGAGGTCCTAACTAGATAGTTCTATAACCCGAAAGTCATAGGGGAGTGAGGTGACAGAGACCTCAACTTTTCCCGGGACCAGCAATATGAGGGCGGCACCCATCCCCTCTCCCTTGTTTCAGATTCATATTCATATTCACTTTCTTTTTTTTAACCAAGACTTCAGAAAGGCAAGAAGACGAATTGGTCTTCAAGGGCTGGGACCAGGGAAATCAACCCACCTCTCTAATGTTTTATATTAAGGTAGCCGGGCAATGCTGTGCTCTTCATCATTTTCAACTGCTGTGGGATCTTTAGCGTGCGCAGCCAGAAGACACACAGGTCCGACTTGTTTTTCATCCCCTTGGGAAGGATAGATGTTCGGTTCGATTTTCTGGTTAAACTGAGGAGAAAAGTCGAGGCCTCTATGAGGAGTGAACCCTGGAAACTCGAGTTTAGTTATTGGCTGGCGAACATCTGAACCATTCTGCCACTCTTCGCCCTAACTCTGTGTGTGTGTGTGTGTGTGTGTGTGTGTGTGTGTGTGTGTGTGTGTGTGTGTGGTGCGTGCGTGCGTGCGTGCGTGCGTGCGTGCGTGCATGTGTAAGATTTATATTGATGTGATGCACTCATCATTGAGTTCAAATATTGACTGAAGTTGATCTGTTAGGTTTGTCTTGAATTTGTTGTGCTCAGGAGTAAAACGGAACTTGTTGAAAAGTAATTTATTGTATTTTATCAGTTAAATTAGAGCTTCATCCAAATCTAACAGAGATGATCTGATGGTCTTCTGGATGTGTGTTGGCAAGGCCGGAAATTGGAAGAATTATCAGTTCATTGGTCAATCTTTTATTGATTGATCTTTACTGTCTAGGAAAATAGTGGCAGAATGGTTCAGACATTTGCCTGCCAATAACTAAACTTGAGGTTCCGGAGTTCATTAATCATTTTGAAGCCTTGACTTTTTTCTTCATTTTGACCAGAAGATTGAACTGAATGTCTTGTCCTTAGGAACGGGACGATAAATGAATAGGACCCGTGTGCCTTCTGGCCTGTGCATGTTAGATCCCATGGCAGTTGAAAATCATGGCAAGCAGGGCATTTGCCCAGCTACCCTGGTATAAAACATTGGAGAGATTGGTTGATTTCCCAGCTCCCACCCTTGAAGGTTGGGTTGAATAGCCTTCTTGCCTTTCTGAAGTCTTGGTCAAACAAACAAAAAATAGTTGCGCTGCAGAGCAGTGACATGCTCTCAAAGGGGGGAGCAGCCCGAGTTTCATGTAGTAAATCCATCGTGACAAAAGAAATGAATGTGAATATGAAGACAGTGACACACTCCAGCAATGTTATTTGGTCACTTTTTTTGTGTCTGGCTTTGCTAAATGGTACTTGGTAATGTTAAAATTAATGTTAAGAGAAATGAATGAGAATGAAGCATCTAGGCAATGCCTTGAGTTGTTTGTTTTTTGTTTTTTACTCAAATAACCGAGCAAGCAAGCTGAGTATTGAGTATTACAGATATTAATCTACATTTTTTGTGAGGAGATTATCTTGTCTGTGATATATTGTAATGATAGGGAGAAGAGTGGTGGAATGGTTGAGACATTTGCCTGCCAATCACTTAACTCGGAAGTTCAGGGTTCGTTCCCTGTTGAGGCCTCAACTTTTCTTCTCAGTTTGACTGGAAAATCGAACTGAACGTCTAGTCCTTCGAAAGGGGACAATAAACGAGTCGGACCCATGTGCCATCTGGCCTGCACACACTAAAGATCCCACGGCTGTTGAAAATCATGAAGAGCAGGGCATTCGCCTGGCTACCCTGGTATAAAACATTGGAGAGACAGGTTGATTTCCCAGGTCCCTCCCCTTGAAGGCCAATTAGCTTTCTTGCCTTTCTGACGCCTTGGTAAAAAAATAAACAACTGGGTGGTGCTGCACTGTAGCAATGTGTTCTCGAAGGGGAAAGCAGCCAGAGGTTCAGGTGGTCACTGTGACAAAAGAAATGAATATGAACATGACTATAGGAATATTAGCATAATATGCGTGTGTGCATTAGATTTATTTTGGATGTGATGGAATCTGTGCAGAGTGTACCTGAACAATTCTGATGTGATAAGCACACTAGCAGTGCTCATGGAAGTTTACTTGGCATACCGATCGCTTTTTCTAACACTGCTTTGATCTTGTGTTTCAGGAAGCATTCAACATGTACGAGATGTTTCACACCCGTTTTGCACTACATCGTAGAGCCTATCAGCATAAAGTGGTGCAGGCTGTTGAAATCATGTTAGTACCATTTGAATCGTGTTAATATCATTGAAATGTTCTTTGTTGACCCAGGAAGACGTTACAGTTTAAAGTACGTCAGAAGATGTAGGTTGATGCCTGATTTTGCCTTAACGATTGAAAGACTCTCAGAGTCTGTTTCATTTACTCTTGGTTAGTTTTCCATAGGAGCTAGGAATTGTTGGACAGATCACATATCTGGGAGCCATAATTTGCAGTGAGGGATCCAAACGAGAAATCCTTTAAAGGGCAGTGAAGACAACAACAGCACTGTCCAGGCTGAGCTTGTATAGAAGGACAAGAACATCATGAAATGAAAGATCAAGCTCTGACAGTGCACTGGTACATTCCATCTTTCTGCGTGCATGTGAGACATGGACCCTCACAGTAGATTTGGAAAGATGAATCCAAGCCATAGAAATGAGATGTTATGGCAAGATACTAAACATCAGATGCACCGATCATATCACCAATAAACAAGTGCACCACACCATTAAGCAGTGCACTGGACCATGTGAAGATCTGTTGCCGTGTTGGCATCGGTTAAGAAAAGAAAATTACATTGGTTTGCCATGTGACAAGATCCAGTGGCCTTGCTAAATCATTGTACGGGGAAGACAGAAAAAAATGATGGGCTGACAACATTGTGGATTGAACAGAGAAATTATGTGCAGAGACCTAAGCTTTGGCATACAACCAACATAGCTAGAGGAATCTGGTGAACAGTTCATTAGTGTTGCACCCGATGACTTCTCTGAGTTAAGGGAGAAGAAGAAGAGGAGGAAGATTTCCACCCTTTCACAAAGGTCTTCCTTTCAGTTTGAGGAACACTTCATGAAAAGGGCAAGAGCTAACCAGAAGCAATTGGAACCAGTTGTATTTTCAGTTCATAAGATATATCATTGTGAGAAATGTGGTCGGTTAACATGGCTGTTTGGAGTTCGTTAACAAGGGATTCTTCGCACCCAGACAATACTGTATGTGTGCCATGTAAATCTGCAGTTATCTGTGCAAGGTCTTCAGAGGGGGGGAGGGTGGGGAGGGGAATGGAATGTTTATAATTCTAACACCACCCCAGTCTCTTGGGTTTTAAGATGAACGGCCAGCAAATCTGCTTTTTCATTTTATGGAGTGGGATTGAATTTGAGAAATGAAGTCTTTTGAGTCCAGAGTTTTATACAGTGAACCAGCCAATCCGCGAAAATATGTTGTTGTCAGAAAGTTGCATTAGCAGTGAACTGATACAGTGATGAGATTACTAGAACGTAAAAGAGATCTCACACAAAATTGTGAAAACATTAACAGCAGTGTGTGTGAGAGAGAGAGAGAGAGAGAGGTGTGTGTGTGTGTGTGTGTATGTGTAGATAGATAGATTGACAGATAGAGAGAGAGAGAGAGGTAGTGTGTGTGTATGTGTAAATAGATAGATTGACAGATAGATAGATAGATTGATTACATAGATGGTGACATAGATAAATAGATTAGATAGATTAATTGTATTTTATTCCACTACTTGGCAATAGATAGCTAGATAGATTAGATAGATGGTTATGTAGATAAATAGATTAGATAGATAGATTGATTGATTTTTATCCCAGTACTTGGCGATAGCTAGCTAGATAGATTAGATAGATGGTTAGATAGATAGATTATTATCCCAGTACTTGGCGATAGATAGCTAAGTAGATTAGATTGATGGTTACATAGATAAATAGGATAGACAGATAGACATAAAAAGTAGTTTGAAATGTGTATATGAATGGTCATCATTTTATTTATTTGTTTGATTGTAATTTGTTTTTATAATGGTTAGATCAGCATGAAGATTTATGAGTATTAAGATAAATTAGCTAATCAGATACATAGTTTAGATCATGAAAATTTATGAGTATTAAGATGAATTAGCTAATCAGATACATAGTTTAGATCAGCATGAAAAGTTATAAGTATTAAGATAAATCAGGTACATAGTTTAGATCAGTATGAAAATTGATAAGTAATAAGATAAATCAGATACATAGTTTAGATCAGCATGAAAAGTTATAAATATTAAGATAAATCGGATACATAGTTTAGATCAGCATGAAAAGTTATAAATATTAAGATAAATCAGGTACATAGTTTAGATCAGCATGAAAAGTTATAAATATTAAGATAAATCAGATACGTATTTTAGATCAGCATGAAAATTTATGAGTATTAAGATAAATTAGCTAATCAGATACATAGTTTAGATCAGCATGAAAATTTATATGTATTAAGATGAATTAGCTAATCAGATACATAGTTTAGATCAGCATGAAAATATATATGTATTAAGATGAATTAGCTAATCAGATGCATAGTGTAGATCAGCATGAAAATTTATGAGTATTAAGATGAATTAGCTAATCAGATACATAGTTTAGATCAGCATGAAAATTTATATGTATTAAGATGAATTAGCTAATCAGATGCATAGTGTAGATCAGCATGAAAATTTATATGTATTAAGATGAATTAGCTAATCAGATGCATAGTGTAGATCAACATGAAAATTTATAAGTATTAAGATAAATTAGCTATTCAGATACATAGTTTAGATCAGCATGAAGATTTATGAGTATTAAGGTAAATTAGCTAATCAGATACATAGTTTAGATCAGCATGAAGATTTATAAGTATTAAGGTAAATTAGATAATCAGATACATAGTTTAGATCAGCATGAAGATTTATATGTATTAAGATAAATTAGCTAATCAGATACATAGTTTAGATTAGCATGAAGATTTATGAGTATTAAGATGAATTAGATAATCAGATATATAGTGTAGATCAGCATGAAAATTTATGAGTATTAAGATGAATTAGCTAATCAGATACATAGTGTAGATCAGCATGAAAATGTATATGTATTAAGATAAATTAGATAATCAGATACATAGTTTTAGATCAGCATGAAGATTTATGAGTATTAAGATGAATTAGCTAATCAGATACATAGTTTAGATCGGCATGAAAATTTATAAGTATTAGGATGAATTAGCTAATCAGATACATAAGTTTAGATCAGCATGAAAATTTACATGTATTAAGATAAATTTTAGTGCAAGCGTCCGGTCATGATAAATATCAAGGGCCCATTATTTCAGTTGATTAACCCTTTGACTCCTGCACCCTTCCACCAGCTGCACAAACTTAACCCTTTGACTCCTTCACCTTATCCACTGGCATCCAGCATGAGTCAAAGTGTTAAGATTTTGCTTTTCTAGAATGGTTGACGATGCAGGATGCTAGTAGACAGGGCGTGGGGAGTCAAAGGGTTAAGTTTTGCTTTTCTAGAATGGTTGGCAGTGCAGGATGCTAGTAGACAGGGCATGGGGAGTCAAAGGGTTATAATTGCCGTGCTAATAACACAGAGGTGATGGGTCAGTCTATATGTGGGTTCTTTTTGAGTTGGTTGAGATGCTTCAGTGGTTGTTTGCAGGTTGGTGGAAGCATTACAGGAAGCAGAAGAGTGTATCACAATCCCTGGAGATGATGGGTAAGTTGTCAGACAAAGCTGTGTCATCTTTGGTGACTTTTCTTTAGTTTCTGCTATTGTTTTCTTTTATTCTTCTTCTGTTATTTCCTTTAACTTATTTTTTGTAGTGAGATTTTTGTTCAGGCATTTTTGCGCAAGGGCATTTCTTGATAATTGCCAGGGGAAGATCTGTTTGAAAACAAAACAAAAACAAACTCAAATCAAAGTGAACAACTGTAAGTGCGGATTGAAAAAAAAAAAACTACATCAAAAATTAGTTGGGGTTTGGAGAGTAGACATCTGTAGAACTTTGTTCTTGCTACTGGTTTTGTAAAGTCAAAAAGGTGCTTACAAGTTCTAATGATGTTGAGGTATGCATATGCATGTGTCACACACACATACATGCACATGTACAAACACACACATATCCCCCATCTGCAGGAAAGGGAGCATGGGTTGTATGAAGGATCAATTTTTTTCACTCATACTGATTACCAAAGCCATATGATTCAGAATACTTTAATGTTCTCTAGGAAACCTTAAATCTTTTTCAGAAAAACATGCAAGATCTCCGAATGCATCAGTAGCATGCCCGCCTTCACAAACTTGACAGACTCCATCTTTCACCTCATTTTGTTGGACACAAGGAGAGATAATCCCCATTTGAAGCGTGCCCAAGAGATCCTGCAGAACATCCAGAGGCGGAAACTGTACAAGTGTGTGGGAGAGACTGAACCCATCAAAGATGGCGATATCACCGAGAAGAGTGTAGGTATAGGCAGTGTTACATGCACGACACAAAATGCTGTTTATTGCAATAATGATAACTCTTTCTTGTATAGCACTGTTTTCTTAACTCACTCGCTACGTACGATTATGCCCTTTCCCATCTCCTGATACGCACCATTTGTATAGGTCATGAGAAAAATTCTCGTACATATAAATGAAAACAGAGTTTTGAAATTTGGCAGGTCATATAGTAAAAGATTGGTGTACAACATGCTGAAATTTCAACTGTCTAACCCTCATGGTTGCTGAGTAACGGTACAAGTAAAATTGGAGACATTTTCGGTGAAAAATACCTTACAAAATACGCAGTCAGGTCAATATATCAGTTCCTACAGTCACATTTTGAATGAAATTTGATACAATCCAACACGCACACACTCCACATGCACTGAAGGAAATCGTGTTGAACAGCGCCGAGTTTTGAGTACTGTTCAGCGATTTGCTTTTCTGTCGTCTGCTTTGCTGCGGAGATAGTGGGTCGTGAACTTTGCACTGACCACTCACCAACTGCGTACTTCAGTGACCTCGTGGCCTGAAACCTGGTGAAGAATGACCGGACAATCTATTTCTGGCTGTTGGTTTCGGCTAACGGAACTACTGAAAACCCCGCGAATCTTCAAAACTCAAGTCGGATTTCTCCGACGCTTGTAGACAGGCATTGTTGAGACATGGTCGGGAAATCTGGACGCTTGTAGCGAGAGAGTTAACTCTGGTAGACCGACACAGTCAGGTGAAGGAGTGGGACACTTGGTGCGACTTACACAATCATACAGCTGGGGGATCATGTCGGGAAAGCCCCCCAGTTTTCATCTTGTGTTAGTAGCATGCACAAGTGTGATCAAAATGTCTGGAATTTCCTTTCTGTTGTATAATCTGATTGTACCTTTCCTGCAGTTGTCACCCAGGCTTTTTTGTCTTTTGTATGTCTTTTCTTTTAGCAGTCTTGTGATGCAGTTGTTTGAACAAGTCACTTTGGTTTATCTGTTGTTTTAACTTTCTTGTGATGCAGTGGTTTATCTGTTGTTTTAACTTTCTTGTGATGCCGTTGTTTGAACAAGTCATTTCATTAGAAACAAAACTTGGGTCTTGACACACCCATGATGGGACCCTTCAATGTAGGTCTAGCAGAGCAACACCCACTGTCAAGACCCTTCGATGTAGGTCTAGCAGAGCAACACCCACTGTCACAACCCTTCGATGTAGGTCTAGCAGAGCAACACCCACTGTCACGACCCTTCGATGTAGGTCTAGCAGAGCAACACCCACTGTCACGACCCTACGATGTAGGTCTAGCAGAGCAACACCCACTGCCACGACCCTTTGATCGTAGGTCTAGCAGAGCAACACCCACTGCCGCGACCTTTGATCGTAGGTCTAGCAGAGCAACACCCGCTGTCATGACCCTTCGATGTAGGTGTAGCAGAGCAACACCCGCTGTCGTGACCCTTCGATGTAGGTCTAGCAGAGCAACACCCACTGTCATGACCCTTCGATGTAGGTCTAGCAGAGCAACACCCACTGTCATGACCCTTCGATGTAGGTCTAGCAGAGCAACAACCGCTGTCATGACCCTTCGATGTAGGTCTAGCAGAGCAACACCCACTGTCATGACCCTTCGATGTAGGTGTAGCAGAGCAACACCCACTGTCATGACCCTTTGATTGTAGGTGTAGCAGAGCAACACCCACTGTCATGACCCTTTGATCGTAAGTCTAGCAGAGCAACACCCACTGTCATGACCCTTTGATCGTAGGTGTAGCAGAGCAACACCCACTGTCATGACCCTTTGATCGTAGGTCTAGCAGAGCAACACCCACTGTCATGACCCTTTGATCGTAGGTGTAGCAGAGCAACACCCACTGTCATGACCCTTTGATCGTAGGTGTAGCAGAGCAACACCCACTGTCATGACCCTTTGATCGTAGGTGTAGCAGAGCAACACCCACTGTCATGACCCTTTGATCGTAGGTCTAGCAGAGCAACACCCACTGTCATGACCCTTTGATCGTAGGTCTAGCAGAGCAACACCCACTGTCATGACCCTTTGATCGTAGGTGTAGCAGAGCAACACCCACTGTCATGACCCTTTGATCGTAGGTCTAGCAGAGCAACACCCACTGTCATGACCCTTTGATCGTAGGTCTAGCAGAGCAACACCCACTGTCATGACCCTTTGATCGTAGGTCTAGCAGAGCAACACCCACTGTCTGACCCTTTGATCGTAGGTCTAGCAGAGCAACACCACATGTCATGACCCTTTGATCGTAGGTGTAGCAGAGCAACACCCACTGTCATGACCCTTTGATCGTAGGTCTAGCAGAGCAACACCCACTGTCGTGACCCTTTGATCATAGGACAGACGGTGTAAAATGCAAAACTCACTTCTCTTTCTTGGTGCTGACAGTTGCTTCCCTTAAAACAGTATTTCTGGCAGACAGATTGTATGCGTTTTTGATTGAGATGTGAAGTGCTTTTGGCCAGAAAAATGTCAAGTAGAGGTTTGAGTCGCAAGGAGATTATTTCTTCGGATTGATAATTGGGTACATGTATTAAGTGCATTTTGGGCTCTAAGGAGGTGAGATATGCGGAAACAAGTTTAGATAATTTATGCCTGTTTATATATATGTTTTGGTGTCCTTATGTATGCTTATATTTGTATTCAGGTGTGTTTTTTAAATCTCCCCTTTGCGATACATCGGACGGTATGGCCCTATGCCGGGGGCATGTCCTTAGATTATGTGCGCGAATGCATTGATATGTGTACTTAATTTTCTTTTCTTTTTTTTTTTCCTGTTGAAGTTTTGTGTGTTTTGAAGCGGTTATAGCCCTGATATGGCTCTGCGCAGTTGGCTGGGCTTTAAACAACATTAAAAGAAAAAAAGAAAGGTAGTTTCCTTGAGTCAGGATGTGTTAGAAAAGTACTGTACTCATGCTTCTGCCATGAAATCTAGCAACAATAACAGTATTGTCATTTTTCTTCTGTTATGCATGCACAAGGGTTAAAACTAACATGATTTAACAGACATAAAATAAACGAATAAGTAAATAAATACATGAACGAATAAATAAACACATAAAGTTGGATATAGACGTTTTTACACTTGTATTACTACTGTTGTTTGTTGTCAGGTAAAGCAAATAAAAGAAGAAATTCTGGCGGAATTGCAAGAGCAAAATGGAGTGGATAAATCCTTGGAGCTGGACACCTCCAGCTTCGTTGTACAGGTAAGAAAGGGAACAGAGAGCTTTTGTGGTACGATATTAGATGATGAGCTGTATGGTAGAGACACAATTTTAGTCATTACGTGAACAGTAGGTCAACATAAGGCCTGGTTGGTGTAGAGGACAGACCTCCTGCCTTCCAGTCTGACTGCGCAGGTTTGAGTTTTGCTCAAGAAATATTTATGCTCAAGAAATATTTAGTCTGTGTGGCTTCCAGTCCATCCAGCTGTCAGTGGGGGACCTGACTCAGGGTTGGGGAAAGTGTGTGTTGTTTCCAGTCCACCCAACTGTTAGTAGGGGACCTGACACGGGATTGGGAAAAGTGTGTGTTGCTTCCAGTCCCCCCCAACTGTCAGTGGGGGACCTGATTCAGGGTTGGGGAAAGTGTTTGTTGTTTCCAGTCCCCCCAACTGTCAGTGGGGGACCTGATTCAGGGTTGGGGAAAGTGTTTGTTGTTTCCAGTCCCCCAACTGTCAGTGGGGGACCTGATTCAGGGTTGGGGAAAGTGTTTGTTGTTTCCAGTCCCCCCAACTGTCAGTGGGGGACCTGATTCAGGGTTGGGGAAAGTGTTTGTTGTTTCCAGTCCCCCAAATGTCAGTGGGGGACCTGATTCAGGGTTGGGGAAAGTGTTTGTTGTTTCCAGTCCCCCCAACTGTCAGTGGGGGACCTGATTCAGGGTTGGGGAAAGTGTGTGTTGTTTCCAGCCCCCCCCCCCCCCCCCAACTGTCAGTGGGGGACGGTTGGGAAAATGTGTGTTTAATTACACATACTATACCGTGGCTCACAAATGCAATAAGCGGCAGCGGTTTGCCAATTCTGCCTCGTAACAATAAAGTCCGAAGGGACAGTAACTCTGAGAGTGTCTACGTCTTGCGCATGCGCAGGTGCTCTTCCTCTTTTCTCGGCAGCCATCTTCCAGCTCGCCTCGTACGCTCTGAGCAGCTAAGTATTTTTCGATTTCGCTACGCGATCGATCGATTGTCGTTGTTGTTTTTGTGTCTTGCCTATGTTTTCGTTTAAGGGAGAAACTTATGTGAAGCGATTGGGTGGCAAAGCGAGGGTTAAGAAGATTTCGTCCGCCGAATTCTCAAACCCACAAAGGGGTGGTTCCACCGGTGCACAAACCGCTCTCTCTTCAACTTCGTCTCTCCCTTTTACGTCTTCTCTCTTTCACACTATCGACAAGTCATCGCAACCCAGCTACGGTTCGGTTGCGGTGACCACGAGCCCTCAACTCAGCTCCGGCTCAGTTGAATTTTCGTCATTTTACGGCCCTCACACTGCCCGGCACGGTGATCGACTCAACTCCGGTTCTGTCGATTCTGTGCTCGCCCCCTTCGTACAGCTTAACTCCGGTTCTGCTGGTACTGTTTCAGCCTCCATGGCTGATGGGCGCATTGGGCATGGGTCTCCTTCGGGAGGCAAGATGGACCGTAATGTGAACGGAACCGGCTCACCCCCTGGTTCGCCAGGCGGGACACCCCCTGGTTCGCCAGGTGGGCCAAGGGAGACAACCCCACCCTTACAGGCGTCAGATCGTCGATCCGCCCCGGTTGTCTCCCTTCCTCCCCCACAGCCTGCTGCTGCACCCGCCACAACCTCTCTGTCCCATTCCGGACAGAGCACTTGGGCGCCTTGGCAACTACCAAGCGACCCATGGCGGGCTGCCACATCTCTGTCCCATTCCGGACAGAGCACTTGGGCGCCTTGGCACATGCCTAGCCGCCCCCAGCAGGCTGGCCCTTTGGGCACTGGGGACCGGGCCAGGCCCTACCCTTCATGGGGTCAGGGTCCTGATGCCCCTTGGGCTCAGCCCATGCCGCATCCCATGGCACCGCACATGGTACCGTGGCACCCATCCTTGGGATTTCCCCCGGCCTCGGCCACGGGATGCACGTGGTGGCCCGGCTTTATGCCCGGCGCCCCACCAGCGCAGGACTCACCCTGCCCAGCCCCCCCGGCACCACCCGTGTTGGACACAACACCGGGGCTGCCTCCTGGGGGCTCTGACCCGGGTCCCACAACCGTGGCACCCCGGTCAGACTCTCCGCAGACTCTCGCCCCCTCCATAGGCGGGCCAGAGGACTCGGACTCGGCCTCAGAGGATGAGGCCCCTGCCCACATGGCATTCTGCTTCCAGGATGCCATGGACCGGCTGGCACAACTCACACCGGAGGCGGTGTCCACTGTGCCAGAGCCCAAGGCTCCCAAGCTTGGCTCGGCCGAGCGCCTTTTCAGCGCTCACCCTACCTCAGCCCCACGGGCCTCCTTGCTAAAACAGTCCGACATGGTGGCTGACTGCCTCAGGCAAGCCCAGGACACCGCCAGGGGGAAAGAGGCACAAGATTTCGTTCCAGGATCTGTGCCTGACTTCCCGGGAGCCTTGCCCTTCAGGAAATTCCTGAAGCCGGCACCGCTCCCCTTCCAGCGGAAGCCCTTCATGGCCCATGGGCCTCTCCCTGACACTCCCCTCTCGCTCACACAGGAGAACCTCCTCCTTGTGAACGATCGCTCTCGGGCCCAGCCGCAGCATATCTCCATCACGGAGAAATGCTTGACGGAATGGGAGGAGAACGCGAGACGGGGACTGGTGGCAACCTCCGCCCTGGACTCATTCTTGGGCGGCCTAGGGGAAGCCCTGAAGGACCCCAACCAGCAGTCCTTCACGCTCCGCCAGGCGCCTGACCAGGCAACCATCGTGGCCTTTATCCAGGCCATGGCGCAGGGGCTCAGATCCGTGGCCGAATCGCAAGCACGCACGTATCTGAACGCCGTCATGGCGAGGCGGGATGCCATTCTCGCGGCATCCTCGGTTGCCACCTCACCGTCGGCAAGGGCCTCCTTGCGCGCGGTGCCCGTCCAGCCGGGCTCCCTCTTCGGGAACCATGTTCAGGCCGTCCTGAAGCACCAGGCGGACATAAAAAGGGACCTCGCCCTCCATTCGAGGCCCTCTCGCCCTGCCGTGAAGCGCCCGGCTCCAGCGGCCTACCCGCCAAACAGGCCCACCCACACCAAGTTTCGGGCCGATCCCAGGCCCCAAGGGCACAGGAGACCGCAACAGCATTCGGGCAGGCCGGTGGCCCGGCCTAAGGCCCGCAGGCCGGCTCCCTCTCAGCCGGCCAACCCCCAATGACTCACCCCCAGCCTGAGGCCATCACCCCCCACGGGCGATCCTGTGGGCAGTCTCTCCAGACACATCGACGCGTGGGAGAGGCTGCCCGCCAGCCCGTGGGCCCTGCGGGTGATCAGGTCGGGGTTCCGCCTTCCTTGGGGCCCAAGGAAGGCTCCTCTCACGCTCTCTCCCCCTGCTTTCGCACTTCCTCAAGATCGCTCGGCCTCGCAGGCCCTGGATCAGGAGGTTCTTTCGATGTTAGCCAAGGGGGCTATGGAGGAAGTTTCCTTCGCTGCGTCCCCGGGATTCTATGGACGCATCTTTGTGGTCCCCAAAACTTCGGGGGGCTGGAGGCCCGTCCTGGACCTCTCCTCCCTAAACCGGTTCCTCCGCGTCCTCCATTTCCGTATGGAGACCCCTTTGTCCATCCGCGAGGCCTTGCACCCGGGCGACTGGGGGATATCCATCGACCTCAAGGATGCATACTTCCATCTCCTCATTCACCCCAGGGACAGGAAGTACCTCAGATTCTTCTGGAGGAACCGGATCTTCCAATTCAGGGCACTGCCCTTCGGTCTGGCACCCGCCCCTTGGCTCTTCACGAAGGTGGCGAGGGAACTCTGCATGCATGTTCGGGAGAAGGGCATCCGCCTCAAGGCCTATCTAGACGATTGGCTTCTACTCGCCTCCTCCAAAGAACAGTGTGCGCAACAAGCATCCCAGGTCCTGCAACTCTGTCACAACCTGGGCTTTGTCTGCAACGAGGAGAAGTCGGACCTAACTCCCTCCAAACAATTCCAGTTCCTGGGCATGTCCTTCGACACCTCCAAGTGGAGGGTCACCCCGTCTCCCCAGCGCTTACTGCGCCTTCAGGGCCTCTTAGCCCAACTGCTCCCCCAACTCCAAGCGCCAGCAAGGAAGCTGGCCTCCCTACTGGGCCTTATGGAGTCGCTGGCACCCCTAGTGCCACTGGGTCGTCTTCTCAAGCGGCAATTCCAACGCGGCTTCAGGAAGCGTTGGTCACAGTCGCTTCAGCCATGGGACCTCCCGGTCCACCTGGGCCCTTGGTTCATATCAGCAGTGACCAAATGGCGCTCCCAGTCACGCCTGGCCCAGGGAGTCCCCATCACACTGCCCCCTCCTCAGGAGCACTTGTTCACGGACGCGTCCACCTCCGGGTGGGGAGCCCATGTCGGCACGCTGACAGCCGCAGGTCGGTGGTCGACCGACCTCATGCCCTGCCACATAAACATGTTGGAACTGGAGGCAGTTTGCCTGGCACTCGGGGAGTTTCTCCCCTTTCTGAAGGGAAAACATGTCCGCATCAACACGGACAACACCACAGTAGCTTGTTACATCAACAAGCAAGGGGGCGCCCGCTCCCACTCCTTGTCTCGGAGAGCGGAACAGCTCCTCATCTGGTGCGAGGAACACTCGATTCAGCTCTCAGCAAAGCATGTCCCGGGGAAGATCAACATACTTGCGGACTCTCTCAGCAGATCCCACATGATTCTTCCCTCGGAATGGACACTGGTCCATGCAGTCCTGGAGCCAGTATGGGCAGCATGGTTCAAACCACACGTGGACCTCTTTGCCACCAGGTTCAATCACCGCCTCCCTTTGTACGTCTCTCCAGTTCCGGACCCAGCGGCCTGGGCTGTAGATGCCCTATCCATTCCATGGTCGAACCTCATCGGCTATGCCTTTCCCCCGTTCCCCATTATGGGGAAAGTGCTGAGGAAAGCCAGGGAGGACGCAGCGACATTAATCCTTGTCGCACCCAAATGGCCAGCACAGGCATGGTACCCAGAACTTCTGCACCTGTCCCATGTGCCGCCGCTAAAACTCGCGGTATCGAGCCGCTCCATCCTCCAACCCAGGTCAGGCATTCCGCACGGCAATCCAGACGTTCTAAACCTTCACGCCTGGATGCTGTGCGGGACTCGATGTCTTCATTAGGCCTGTCCCCGGCCGTAATCGGCCTTGTGCAGCAAGCTCACAGGCCGGGCACACAGGGGGTGTACAATGCCCACTGGAATGGCTGGGTCTCTTGGTGCACCTCAAATGAGGTGTCACCCCATTCACCCTCTCGCTTGCAGTTGGCCAACTACCTCGGCTTTCTGTCCACAGAGAAAAAGCTTTCCGCATCCTCAGTGAAGGTCCACAGGGCGGCCATCTGCACCACCATCAGTCAGTTGGGTGGTCCGTCCTTTGAGCACGATCCTCTATTGCGGAATCTCGTCAGAGGGGCTTCTCTCTAGGAAGCCAGGAACCCCCGCCGAACCCCGGCGTGGGATCTCTTTCTCGTCCTCTCATCCCTTAGACTCCCCCCTTACGAACCCATCAGGGAGTGTTCCCTGAAGTTCCTCTCTTTCAAGACGGCCTTTCTCGTCTCTCTCGCATCGGGGAGGCGCTGCAGCGAAGTGCACGCCCTTAGTGGTCTCCCCGGAGATGTTGCTCTCGAACCTGATGGCTCGATGTCTCTCCGCCTACTCCCGGAATTCTTGGCCAAGAACCAGTCTCCAGGTTCTCCTTCGCCGGCCATCCACATCCATCCCCTCACGTCTATCCTCGCTCCGTACGACGAGGATCGCACTCTCTGCCCGGTTCGCGCACTGCGAGCGTACAGAAAGCGGACGAAATCTTCTCGCCAGCAGCGGCGCCACCTTTTTCTCTCTTACAACGAAAACTATAGAAAGGACATTAGACGCACGTCCATCTCTCGATGGCTGAGGGAAGTCATCAAGGCTGCGTATGCCAGGTCGAGCGCCGAGCTAGCTGTCTTCTCCCCAAGGCCCCATGAGATCAGAGCATGGGCTTCTTCGCTGGCAGTCATCCACAATGCCAGCATCCAAAACGTCCTAGACGCCGCGTACTGGCGTTCCCCGGGCACTTTCATCCAGTTCTACCTGCGCGACGTCTCCCGTCTGCGCGAAGATGGGTCCAGGGGTATCGCTTCCGCTGTGGTGGCCCAACACCCCATCTCAGCCACACGCCCTGACTCCTGCCATTCCTCCAGGCGTTAACCAGGTAAGCCCTCCATCCGGGTAGTGCTATTCTGCATTTGTGAGCCACGGTATAGTATGTGTAATTAAAAGGAAATTTTCCTTCTAAAATTACGTTTAATCTAACATACTTACCGTGGCTCACGCAGAGTCCCTCCCGACCTCCCCGCCTTCCTGGTTCCTTCTAGCCACAGTCAGGGTCAAGGTCAAGGTCTCCTCGAAAAGAGGAAGAGCACCTGCGCATGCGCAAGACGTAGACACTCTCAGAGTTACTGTCCCTTCGGACTTTATTGTTACGAGGCAGAATTGGCAAACCGCTGCCGCTTATTGCATTTGTGAGCCACGGTAAGTATGTTAGATTAAACGTAATTTTAGAAGGAAAATTTCCTTTGTTTCCAGTCCCCCCAACTGTCAGTGGGGGACCTGATTCAGGGTTGGGGAAAGTGTTTGTTGTTTCCAGTCCCCCCAACTGTCAGTGGGGGACCTGATTCAGGGTTGGGGAAAGTGTGTGTTGTTTCCAGCCCCCCCCCAACTGTCAGTGGGGGACCTGATTCAGGGTTGGGGAAAGTGTGTGTTGTTTCCAGCCCCCCCAACTGTCAGTGGGGGACCTGATTCAGGGTTGGGGAAAGTGTTTGTTGTTTCCAGTCCCCCCAACTGTCAGTGGGGGACCTGATTCAGGGTTGGGGAAAGTGTGTGTTGTTTCCAGCCCCCCCCCCAACTGTCAGTGGGGGACCTGATTCAGGGTTGGGGAAAGTGTGTGTTGTTTCCAGCCCCCCCCCCAACTGTCAGTGGGGGACCTGATTCAGAGTTGGGAAAAGTGTGTGTTGTTTCCAGTCCCCCCAACTGTCAGTGGGGGACCTGATTCAGGGTTGGGGAAAGTGTGTTGTTTCCAGTCCACCAACTGTTAGTAGGGACTGACACGGGATTGGGAAAGTGTGTGTTTCCAGTCCCCCCAACTGTCAGTGGGGGACTTGATTCAGGGTTGGGGAAAGTGTGTGTTGTTTCCAGTCCCCCCAACCGTCAGTGGGGGACCTGACACGGGATTGGGGAAAGTGTGTGTTGCTTCCAGTCCCCCAACTGCCAGTGAGGGACCTGATTCAGGGTTGGGGAAAGTGTGTTGTTTCCAGTCCCCCCAACTGTCAGTGGGGACCTGATTCGGTTGGGAAAGTGTGTTGTTTCCAGTCCCCCAATGTCAGTGGGGGACCTGATTCAGGGTTGGGGAAAGTGTGTTGTTTCCATCCCCCCAACTGTCAGTGGGGACCTGATTCAGGGTTGGGGAAAGTGTGTTGTTTCCAGTCCCCCCAATTGTCAGTGGGGGACCTGATTCAGGGTTGGGGAAGTGTGTGTGTTTCAGTCCCCCCAACTGTCGGTGGGGACCTGATTCAGGGTTGGGAAAGTGTGTGTTGTTTCCTGTCCCTCCAACTGTCAATTAGTGCCTGTCTTTATATGTTTTGTGTCCTTACGTATGTTTACATTTATATTCAGGTGTGTTTTTTAAATCCCCTGTGCGATAAATTGGATGGAGTGGTCAGTGCCAGGGACATCTCCTTAGATTATGTGAGCGAATGCATTGGAATGTGTACTTAATTTTCTTTTCTTTCTTTTTCCTGTTGAAGTTTTGTACGTTTTGAAGTGATTTTAACCCTGATATGGCTCTACGCAGTCGGCTGGGCTTTATACAACAGTAGCAACAATGAAAACAATAAGGGGCGTGTTTTCTTCATTGGGTACAGAGAAGATATATGCAGAACTTGGAAATGTAAAATGTAAGCATTAAAAAAAGACTATAACACATTAGAATGTGAGTCAGATTATGAAACAGGTTGTGATAATGTACTGACTGTTATGAGTGTTACTCGGACATTAAGAACTGGATGACGTTCAACAAACTTCAGCTTAACGACGACAAGACAGAAGCTATCCTCATTGGCACCCGTCAGAAAACTTTCTCAGCTGCCTTCTCTTTCTCTCCCATTATGTAATACATTAGTCCCAATTTCTGATTCAGCTAAAAACCTTGGTGTCTGCATTGACTCTACCCTCTCCATGAGCAACTTTGTTTCTCAAACTGCCAGATCTTGCTACTATCACCTCCATCGTATAAGCCTGATCAGGAAGTATCTCTCTGTGGAAACAACTGCAAAACTCGTTCTCTCCTTCATAATGTCTCGCATTGACTATTGCAATTCACTCCTGTCTGGTCTTCCTGCCTCCACCATTCACATCCTGCAGCGCATTCAAAACAATGCTGCACGCCTTGTACTAAAAAAGAAAAAAGCTGACCTCATATCTCCTCTCCTGGCACAACTTCACTGGCTCCCTGTATCAAAGCGCATACAGTACAAACTAGACACCATGTGCTACAAAAGCCTCAATAACGCAGCCCCCGATTACTTGAGATCTATGTTCCCTCATGTACCCTCCGCTCTGCCTCCGATCCTCTGACTTTTCGCTTTCCACGCACTAAGCTCAATACCTATGGTCCACGAGCCTTCTCTGTTTCTGGTCCACTTTCCTGGAACAAACTTCCTCTCTCTGTCCGTCAGCAACCTGACCTCACTCAATCCCCTCTGCAGCCTGTCTCCACTCGGAGGGGAATCACATTGTAATATATAATTGTATATAATATGCTCTCTATAATTTTCCATTGCTTTTATTCTTTCTCCCCATTTTAGCCGTGTGCGTGTGTGTGTGTGTGTGTGTGTGTGTGTGTGTGTGTGTGTGTGTGTGTGTGTGTGTGTGTGTGTCTGTTTTAGCACTTAGATTTGATTTTATCAAGATTTTGCGCTATACAAATAAAATATTGTATTGTATTATGTACACGCCAGTGGCACCTGCGCTTTACAAAAGCATGACAGAGAGGGAGAAAGAGAAGATGGCACTGCTGTCGTAATGCTGGTCCCAAGAAAAGTCAGTGTCTCAGGCATCTTGCTGTGTCAGTTGATGGGAAAACCTTGGTATTGGTAGACTAGCAGAAGCTCCCACTTTCAAGTCCAGGTGCCGGCTTTGAGCCTGGGTCCAGAAGCTGTAAGCATACAGCCTCCAGTCCATCTGCTGTCCAGATATGGGTTAAGATAAAGCAGCCTGGACAAGGGAGAGGACCCATCTTCTGAGAGCTTACTTAAGAGAAGTGGGGTCTCCATCACCTTACTCCCCAACAACCAGTTTAGGGTTATGAGACCTCTGCTACCTTTTATCATAAATAGAACTGTAACCAGTTAGCTGTCATGTATTTGGAGTTCATAGGCAGAAGTGCATGTTTTTCAGTCATATCATTTTTTACTTTCTGATACAATCTTTGTATTTTCAGAAAGCCAAATTGGACTTTGGCAAGAAGGAAAAGAACCCTGTAAATGATATACGTTTCTTCTCCAAGGGGGAACCGAACAAGGCAAAGGCTTTCCGTTCTGAAGAGGTAAGTAAGAAGGAGGTTGGAAACATTAATTTTGTTTATGAGTTTAATTTTATACACTGCAGTTGGCTTTTTCTGCCTTAAAGTATTCCGACTGGAAGGCAGTGTCCTTAGTACAGTGCTCTAACACTAACCAGAACATGATTAGTGCAGTTTCAGTTTCAGTTTCGCAAGATGACATCTCCGCGTTCACGGCTGTTTAGGGGTGATCACTTAGTTTCGTCCCGCGGCGGCAGCTGTAGCAGCGCGAAGCCTACTGAGTGCTGCCCTGACCTAGAAATTCGAGCTCTAGCTCCGCCTTGTTACCGGCGATCTCGCTACGCCGTATAAGCGCAGTAGTAACTATTACAAACAAGTAATTTCAGTTTTCCACTAATTTTCTCAAGAGCTTTGTTTGTATTGGTCTGTAATGTGCATCATTAAAAAGATGAGATTTTTCTCAATAAAATGATATGTAACTCAACACGTTACGTGCATGTAAGTGTCCAACTAAACGCACAGAGAAGAAAGAGAATGAAAGACGGTGTTGACATGATTTTCAATCTTCGACCGTGAAATGATCTATGTTCCAACGCCGGTAAAATCCAAATGCCAGTTCTCAAATGAAAGTAAAGGCACACATTAGAAGAGTTGTCTGTAGAGGACGGCTGTTTTTCATTTTTCATGTTTCGCGGCTTAGGGGCCACGTATAGCGTATCGTAATAACACATGTGACAGCTAAGGTAAACAGGGATGCCGGCGAGGCGGTTGGTGGTTACTGGTTCTGGCAGCTCATTAATCTTTAGAGTCTTCAGTGAATGTTGGTATCATTTCAGTCCTCTGGATAACGCTTACCACGTACACACTGTGGCAGAATTCCTTTGTGCTTGATAATTGTGTATAGTGTTGCCTTGGACATTTTCGTTTGAAATATCAGTGTACTGAGACGACCAGAGTCAGGTTTTTCATGTTGTAGTCGTTAATTATCTCTGTTTATTTTCTTTTGTTTTGGTGTGTGTGGTGTGTGTGTGTGTGTGTGTGTGTGTGCGTGCTGCTGGTGCGTGCGTGCGCACATTTCATGAGTGAGACAATTAGTAAGGGCCCAAAGACATTAAGCGAAGTGCAAAGTATTCCTCTCTCTCTCTCTCTCTCTTTCTCTCTCTCTCTCTCTCTCTCTCTCTGCCTGTCTGTCTGTCTGTCTATCTGTCTGTCTGCTTGGATGTTTATGTGTATGCATTTCATGAATGAAATAAGTAATTAAAGACTTTTGAGTATTAATATCATTGTTAAGCAAAATACATAGTATTCTTGTGCGTGTGTTTGTTTTTTGTTTGTTTGTTTTTTGTTGTGTGTGGTGTGTGTGTGTGTGTTGTGTGTGTGTGTGAGAGAGAGAGAGAGCGACAGACAGGCAGACAGAAAGATTTCAGTGTACTTAAGTGGGTATGATATTCAGGAGTTTTTATTTCTTTTTAATACCAGTGAACCTAAAGTTCTCGTAAATGTATTAAGTTTTCTCTCCCTCCCCCCCCCTCTCTCTCCCTCTCTCTCTATCACTCTCTGTGTCTTTCCATTTTTTTTTAATGAATGGTCGTCTCAGTATCGTGATCCCAATCTTGACTCTTGCACGGACATTGTGCATACGTTCCTACTATGGCAGTAAGGAGATTGTGGTATACAAGACTATCAGTGAAATGTTGGTGCTAGTATGAAGGATAATGGAGTCTATGCCGTTATCAGTGATCTCGATTTACCCACCGCTACCTCCACAAGAAGCCAAAAAAGATCCGTTTGATAAGTCAGTCTGTTAAAACATACTTTACTCTTCCTCTGTATGTGTTTCTTTCTGCTGTAATAACTGGTGAACTCTTGTTTTCGTTGTTGGAAGTTGGCTTATTTTTCTCATGAAACAGTGAAGGCGCGATATTTTCAGAATCGTTCTCCTCCCGTTACGCATTATGGCAACAAACCAGTTCGTGTTTGATATCTATGTGTAGGGGAGAGAGTCTACTTGTCACTATGTCAGTAAGATTAATAATTACATATATGGCTAGATGACCAAAGCAGTATTGCGGGAAATGTAGAAACAGTAGTAATCACGGTACACAAAGGCAGCCGCACAGTCCCGCTTGCCTACCGATGACTCACAGCTCAAAACCGCTGACGGGCCGTGTAGCGCAGCGGGTAAGCAGGAAAACACGCCTCTCACGTGCGAATCGCTGGCACCGTGTCCGAAAACTAAGTGATCGCCCGGCGGCCGGTTTAAACAGCCGTGCGTTTGGAATGAATTCCATATGCACTAACTTCAACGGTGCTATGTGATGGAGAAGATCCAGAATGATCACAGCACAAGCCATAAGTCTGCACATAAACCCATGAGCTGGCCAGGTCCTGAGGTCCTACCTAGATAATTCCATAACCCTGAGGTCGTGTGGGAGTGAGGTGGCAGAGACCTCAACTTTTCCCGGGTCCAGCATCACAAGGGTGGCGCCCATCCCCTCTCCTTCACTTCAAATTCATATTCATATTCGCTTTCTTTTTAAACCAAAACTTCAGATAGGCAAGAAGGCTAATTTGTCTTCAAGGGGTGGGACTGGGAAATCAACCTCTCTCTCCAATGTTTTTTACCATGGTAATTGGGCAATGCCCTGCTCTTCACGATTTTCAACTGCCGTGGGATCTTTAGCTTGAGCAGCCAGAAAGCACACAGGTCTGACTCATTTTTCATCCCTTCCGAAGGACTAGATGTTCAGTTCGATTTTCTGGTCAAACTGAGGAGAAAAGTTGAGGTCTGTACAGGGAGCGAACCCTGGAATTTCAGGTTTAGTTATTGGCAGGCGAACGTCTGAGCCATTCTGCCACTCTTCTCCTGTGATAAGTACAGTGCTCTAACACTAACTGGAGCATGGTTAGCACTGTGCTCTACCACTAATCTGAATGTGATTAGCACAGTGCTCTAACACTAACCTGAATGTGATTAGCACAGTGCTCTAACACTAACCGGAATGTGATAGCACAGTGCTCTAACACTAACCGGAATGTGATTATCACAGTGCTCTAACACTAACTGGAGCATGGTTAGCACAGTGCTCTAACACTAACCAGAATGTGATTAGCACAGAACTCTAACACAAACCAGAGCGTGATTAGCACAGTGCTCTAACACTAATTGGAGCGTGGTTAGCACAGTGCTCTAACAAAAACCAGAGCGTGATTAGCACAGCGGTGCAGCACTAAACAGAGCGTGATTAGCACAGCGGTGCAACACTAACCAGACCGTGATTAGCACAGCGGTGCAGCACTAAACAGAGCGTGATTAGCACAGCGGTGCAACACTAACCAGAGCGTGGTTAGCACAGCGGTGCAACACTAATCAGAGCGTGGTTATCACAGTGCTCTAACACTAACCAGAGCGTGATTAGCACAGCGGTGCAACACTAACCAGAGCATGATTAGCACAGCGGTGCAGCACTAAACAGAGCGTGATTAGCACAGCGGTGCAACACTAATCAGAGTGTGGTTATCACAGTGCTCTAACACTAACCAGAGCGTGATTAGCACAGCGGTGCAACACTAACCAGAGCGTGATTAGCACAGCGGTGCAACACTAACCAGAGCGTGGTTAGCACAGCGGTGCAACACTAATCAGAGCGTGGTTATCACAGTGCTCTAACACTAACCAGAGCGTGATTAGCACAGCGGTGCAACACTAACCAGAGCATGATTAGCACAGCGGTGCAGCACTAAACAGAGCGTGATTAGCACAGCGGTGCAACACTAATCAGAGTGTGGTTATCACAGTGCTCTAACACTAACCAGAGCGTGATTAGCACAGTGCTCTAACACTAACCAGAGCGTGATTAGCAGAGTGCTCTAACACTAACTGGCGCGTGGTTATCACAGTGCTCTAACACTAACCAGAATGTGATTAGCACAGTGCTCTAACACTAACCAGAGAGTGATAGCACAGTGCTCTAACACTAACCAGAATGTGATTAGCATAGTGCTCTAACACTAACCAGAATGTGATAGCACAGTGCTCTAACACTAACCAGAGCGTGATAGCACAGTGCTCTAACACTAACTGGCGCGTGGTTATCACAGTGCTCTAACACTAACTGGCATGGCAAAGGGGTTAGCACACTGGACTGGCGGCAGGGGTTACAAACCCCTAATAGGATATATCGGTCCTGACCAGCTCGTACACTGAGTTGAACGTATTGTGGATTTGTTTGGTTGACTAGAACTATACAGTAGAGTCTCAATCACTTTAACCTTTTCCCTACGGAGTGCACCTATACGTGCGCTGTGTCTTGCTCCGTTGTCTACGAGGCGCACGCCAATATGCGCTGACTGATTGCTCCGTTCCCTACGGCGCACACCTATACGTGCGCTGTACTTTCGAAAAATTCTTGTAGTCAAACCCTCACCCTTTAAATAACAAAATTTATTTCAGACTACAGTGGAATGATCCCGCCATAGCATAATGCCGTCATTTATTAATTCAAACCTGGTTCACAGACATTTTTTGTACTTAAAACAGAGTACCCCTCGCTGGGTTATTCTGACCTGGTCTTGTCAAGCATATTTTGTATCAACACAGGCGCTTGACTCTGTACACATCCCTGCCCCGAGTGCTGTTTACCCTATAGACATTTATAATATTTTGGAAAATGATGACGAGGACGATGCTATGATTATACTGTATGTGTGTGTGTTTGTGTGTGTGTGTGTGTGTGTGTTGTGCATGTGAGTTTGATTTATATCCCTGCTTCTGTGTACATGTGTATATTAACACGCCTGTAACATACACATGTACCTACACACATACATACATACATATATATATGTCTGCATAAAACTAGGTCTAGATTATATATTTCACAGAGATGGCATCTCCCTCCACCTCCCACTTCCCTCTCTGTCTCTCTGTCTGTCTCTGTCTGTCCTATCTGTCTGTCTCTCTCGCCCACCCCCCTCTTTGTTACATCATCCCTATTTTATCATCGAATGATCTGTACTGTCGACGTTTCTCGACTTTTCATCAATGTCTTTCCGTCTCACCCCAGTACTTCAAGTAAAGTGGACAGGCCTGGTGAT
>JAPXFY010000014.1:21471919-21494419 GCA_030674185.1 Monoplex corrugatus | reverse complement strand
AAAGATGAAATTTTTAGCACAGAATTTCCAGAAGGTGGGGATACTATTTATATTGACAGAGCCCCCAGCATCCCCAATGGGGGATGATAATGATGATGATTTGCTTATGAAAGAAGCGTTGGATTTAGTGCATTTTGTATTGATCAATTTTTGTTGTGCATTGGAGTTATATGTACTTTTGTTGTATATCTGCACATGTTTTGATTTTGTTTTCTGGGTTGTGTCGAAGATAAATGTAATGTCTGTATTTGATTTTGTTTAATTTTGTGTTGTGATTCATAGTTTTTTTCCTGCTGTTTTATTTTTTATTATTATAATTATTATTCTTACTATTTTTGGATTTTGTGCACGCCTTAGGCTGCTTTGATTGGGCGTCACTGTTCATAACAGTAATGTTAATAGTAATAATCGGCTGTTGATTTAACATGCATTGCATAGTTACTTATGCCCTTCATCCCTCCACTGTCCTCTGTCCTGGTTTTTGCTTTGAGCTGTCTCCAGGTAAGACTCATCCTTCTTATGCCTGCTTGAATGTCTCTTCGCTATGTGTTTCTTGGGCAGTCTCTTCACATGGGGGTTCCATCTTGGGGCCTGTCTGGTGATAACGAGGCTGGCTTCAGTAGTGTATGCTTGATTCATCCCCACCTTCTTCCAGTTTCATTTTTCTGCTGACAATTCTTCTTCTTCCACAGATTGATGTTGCTGATCTTATCTGGTCTGTGAATCTGGACCATTCTTCTCAGATACCTGTTAATGAAAGTCTGCACTCTGTTGAGGGTAGTTTTTGTAGTGCCAGAGCAGTCTCCATAGGACTCTGTTTATGCTGTCAAATGTTTCGTGGTTGACAGAGTTGACAGAGAAGTTTAAGAACTGATCCACAATGATACGGAGGGTGATAATCTGGTCACATATGATCAATTCTTCTGGAATTTTGCTTCCTAGCCTCTGAGCTGGGGGTCAGCTGTGTCTTTGTCTACCCAGGATGACACTGTTAACAATATTTCCAGGTACTGACAGAAGTGTGATACTTCTGTAGTTGAAGCATTTCCCGAGGTCGCCTTCCCAAACAGAGAGTGAAGTTGCTGTACGGTCATATCTACATCTACCTTAACCCTTTGAACCCGGCTGGCCGATGCAGCGGCCAGTGCGATTAATACCTCTGGACCCGGCAGGCCGCAGGAGCCCGGCAGGCCGCAGGAGCAGCCTGACATGTCCGGTTGACCTGGCCTGGTATGGTGCTGGCGTGTGGTATGCGACCTACCGGCACCTACTTTCCTCTGCCACATCCTGTTTATATTACCGAATTCCAGACACCCTATACTTTCTTCCTGGCAAATGTTTAAGCATTAGAAGGATTTATTCTGAGACACCGGTTTTCCCTAGAATTTCTCTAAAAATACCCAGGGTTGAGGGTATCAGAGGTCTAGAAGTACTTAGGGCTGAAAGGGTTAAGAGCTTTTGCAAAGATGTCATCTGGTCCTGCTGCCTTGCAGCAGGAAGACAGCAGGAACAAGCATTGCAGTCTCCCTATTTTGTCTGAAATCTGCCACATGAAAGAACATCCACACCAGAAAAGAAAACAATTCACACAAAACAAGCAGATAAAAACTGAAAACTACTGTACTGTTCCATCTTTTATTTCTCAATTTTTTTTTCATGAAAGGAATTATTAATACGTCATACTGGACAAGCAATCAATGAAACGATCCTGCTGTACTTCAGGTAGACTGAACAAAAGAACAGAACATTATAATGATGAGCTTTGTTCCCTTACAAAATCATTGTTGACATTGTCACAAACTGTCTAGTCTACTCCAACATTTTTCAGACAACTGATATATTACCCTCAAAACAGTTCTTGTAAATGTTTATCGAAATGTTTATGTCTGTCGAAATCAGACATGGAATCATAGCATACTCTCACAGATTAGACACTGTATTGCAGTCACAGAATTCAAAGTGGTCTTTAATTCAAAAATGGAATGATTCAAAAATAACGCCAAAGTGGGTGTTGAAAGTTCTTCCTCACTAAGTGTAAGTCATTCTCTTTGATATGCTCTGAATCAACAGTCATAATAAAGATTGTTTCATACTAGAACCTAATATAATAAATGACCCACAAAACTTTTCCTGAAGATGCTGTAAATATACAAAAATGTTGAAGATTTTACAATAGCAAGGGCTCTTAAGATACTGAACATTATCATTTCTTGTAATACTGTCATAAAATACATGTGAAAACTTAAAAACAAATAAACATAAGGGGTCCTTGCTTTCTATCGTAATGGGGGAGGTAGGGGAGAGACAGGTTCATATCAAAAGTTTATAGCCTACATGTTTCTGTCGTAGTCATCCCTTTGCAATATGCTGAATGGCAGCTTGAATGCTTAAATACCTGCTGGATGTTATAGTTTGAATTGGCCACATCTTTATTTTTATTCTGTTTAAAGGCCAGCCGACTGCAAAGAGTCATATCAGGGCTGTAACCATTTCAAAAAGTACACAACATCTGGTTTGAGAAAAATGACTGGAAAAGAAAATTAAGTACACATTTAAATGCATGCGCACACATAGTCTGAGGATATGCCCCTGGCGTTGACCTTTCTGTCCAATTTATCACCTGAGGGTTTCAAAAACAAACCAAAAAAACCCAAAACAAATGAACACAAATGTGAACAAAACTAAGGACACTAATGCCTCCAACCTTGAAGTGACTTTTTCAGCATATGACGCAGAGGGCAATAACTGTAGCCTGTTCATTTGGCTTGCCCTACAGACTGTGCAGCGCACACTGACACGTTGTCGTATCAGTTTCCTTCATACAAGAGCATGAAACATTCAGCTTTGTCCCTCTGATCTCCATCATTGATTGTGATTGCTTCTGCAGAAAGTATCTGGCAACATTTCCTTTCTTTTTTGAAATTATGAGATGATTCAGAAAACTCTGCCAGCTCCATTACACAAGAAATGAGGACATCAAAATTTGCTGGATCAAGAGCAGCTGTAATGGTGGAAACCGTCATGTCAGATCGTTCCCGTAACCATTTTACCAACCTGCCAAGCTCTCGTCATCCAACTATTTGTCCAGCTGTGTGCTCCTCTCTCTCTCTCTCTCTCTCTCTCTCTTATCAAACAACCTTTCCCTGTACTGAAGGATTACACCATCTGATCCTACTAATCTGCCTACATCATCCTCTCTCATTTTCAAAAGAATTTTCTCTCAAAAAGAAGCAGAAGTAGAGTATGAAACAGGCAAATCAGCCTGAGCTGCGCCATTTTTTAGCTCTGGCCTTTCCTGAGCTTCCCTTCAGGTTTCAAAGAGCAGAGGGAGACATGGTTTGACAGCAAAGATTTACAATACAAGCCTTTGCAGTGGGACAAGCAAGACAATCATCCTTGCTATGTTTGTCTGAATGGTACTTTAGAATAAGACACCCTGACCCACACTGGAGAACACCGGCATTATGCTCATAATCACCTTCATGAAGAAGACTTACGAACCTATCCCTCCTTGCCTTACTACCTTTTAGTAAAGCTTAAATAGCAGCCACCTCTGCTTCATTTTTATGCACTCTCTGAAGATGTGTACTCATTTTGGTCTTTGGCTGATTGCAAAAATTACAAAAATGGGTTTTGTCCCATCTGTTTTTGGTTACTCTTTTTGCAACCATAATCATACATTCCTCGTGTTTAATCAGCATAGGGGAAACAAAGCTGTTAGCATCACTATCAGACTCTGAAGTACCCTTAACAACATCATCCATCGAGTCATTATTTTGATTAGACACACACACGGTCACCGTTTCTCTTGCTGCATCTCTGCCAGAGCTACAGCCTGCAGATGGCACATACAGCCCGCTGGGTTGGTGACTTATTTTCCTTTGTGAGATGTAGTCAACAAGGATGAACTCATCCTCCAAGGAAGAGCTGTCATCTCCAGGCTTCCATTCAGATCCTGAGGACTGCATTCCAATTTCCATTACATCAGTATCAGAGAACTGTGTCGGTATATCACCGAAACAAACAAACAAACTAAACATTCCATAAATATCTAAACACAAAATAAACATTCCATGAATATCAAAACCATCAATTAAACAATCACATAAGAAACCATTCGAGTTTTATCTAAACAATCAATAAACTAATCGCATCGTTGGGCTATGATTTGTATCAAACGTCATGTTCCTTTGAATTTCGTTCAGATTCTGTAGATCCTAAACCCAGTCAGACAAACCTACAATGTTCTGCAGAACATAACTGAGAGTTTTAAGTTCTACAGAATGTTATATATACTGAACCTGCTTCATAGTGCCAAAACCTCTCAAGTTCTGCAGAACCTGATTAGGATGCTACGGTCTGATTCAGATTCAGCAAAACATGCAAAGTGAGCCAAACTTTGTCAGGTTCTGCAAGATTCAATTCCCATCAAAATCAAAATTCTCCAGAACCTGATGGCTATAGTCCCTCAAAGTCTTGGATATATCCGGACTTTATGTCTTGCACCTCACATTAATTTATTGTTGTATGCTGAGAGAGAGAAAGAGAGAAGGGGGGGGGGGGGGGGTTACTTCACATTACAGAAAATATATCTAAGAAACAATGACAATTAGGACTATGACAGACAAAATGTATGATCGGTGTCTTCATTTTGAGACTTTGGGATTCTTTGATCTTGATGCCATGCTTTGGGATTCTTTGATCTTGATGCCATGACTTTGGGATTCTTGATCTTGATGCCATGACTTTGGGATTCTTTGATCTTGATGCCATGACTTTGGGATTCTTTGATCTTGATGCCATGACTTTGGGATTCTTGATCTTGATGCCATGACTTTGGGATTCTTTGATCTTGATGCCATGACTTTGGGATTCTTTGATCTTGATGCCATGACTTTGGGATTCTTGATCTTGATGCCATGACTTTGGGATTCTTTGATCTTGTGCCATGACTTTGGGATTCTTGATCTTGGTGCCATGACTTTGGGATTCTTTGACTTTGGTGCCATGACTTTGGGATTCTTTGATATTAATACCATGACTTTGGGATTCTTTGACCTTGTTGCCATGACTTTGGGATTCTTTGACCTTGGTGCCATGACTTTGGGATTCTTTGATCTTGGTGCCATGACTTTGGGATTCTTTGATCTTAATACCATGACTTTGGGATTCTTTGACCTTGTGCCATGACTTTGGGATTCTTTGATCTTGGTGCCATGACTTTGGGATTCTTTGACTCTTGTTGCCATGACTTTGGGATTCTTTGATCTTGGTGCCATGACTTTGGGATTCTTTGATCTTGGTGCCATGACTTTGGGATTCTTTGATCTTGGTGCCATGACTTTGGGATTCTTTGATCTTGTGCCATGACTTTGGGATTCTTTGATCTTAATACCATGACTTTGGGATTCTTTGACTTGTTGCCATGACTTTGGGATTCTTTGATCTTGGTGCCATGACTTTGGGATTCTTTGATCTTGGTGCCATGACTTTGGGATTCTTTGACCTTGGTGCCATGACTTTGGGATTTTTTATCTTGTTGCCATGACTTTGGGATTCTTTGATCTTGGTGCCATGACTTTGGGATTCTTTGATCTTGGTGCCATGACTTTGGGATTCTTTGATCTTGTCCATGACTTTGGGATTCTTTGATCTTGGTGCCATGACTTTGGGATTCTTTGATCTTAATCCATGACTTTGGATTCTTTGATCTTAATACCATGACTTTGGGATTCTTTGATCTTGTGCCATGACTTGGATTCTTTGATCTTGGTGCCATGACTTTGGGATTCTTTGACCTTGGTGCCATGACTTTGGGATTCTTGATCTTAATACCATGACTTTGGGATTCTTTGATCTTGATGCCATGACTTTGGGATTCTTTGATCTTAATACCATGACTTTGGGATTCTTTGATCTTAGGATCCATGACTTTGGGATTCTTTGATCTTGGTGCCATGACTTCGGATTCCTCGACCAAATTAGGAAAAGATCCATCCAAAACAGGTTTGATTCTGGAATTTGGTAACTGGAAGGTGTTTGTGTAAACTTTACAATTTCATTCACAATTAGGATTATAGCACTTTTTTCTTCTATGTTGGTTTTGTTTTGTTTTACTGTCTTTTTTGTTTTGCTTTGTTTTGTTTCTTGTTTTTAATCTCTTGGCTATTAAACAGTATGCAATTATTCGACAGTAGTGGTATTTCTTAATTCATGATTCCTGTGTTGGTATTTAGTCTCACTTTCACTTAAGATTAGTTGTCATTAGACCCATACACATTTTTTAGAAAAGTGCGTGCAAATATTGAATATGATCTTGATGGAGAGTGGCTTCTAAGAACTCAGGGGAGCTCGAGGGCATGCGCTCTCAGGGAAAAACATTGTCTTGAGGATTAAAATACAGGGCATTTGGAACACTCTGTTGACGAAATCATGTAACTTTCTATAATTGTGTACATTTTATTATATCATCTTTCTTGTCTCTTTAACAGCAGTTCAACTCTTGGACAGCTTGAGGATTTTTTTCGGAAGCACTGGACCTCATTCTCCTCCCCCCTCCCTCCCGACCCATACTCCATCCCTGCGTAGATGTGGTTTTTAAAAAAAATTGTGTAATCTAAAAAAGGAAGACAAAACTTTTACATGTTGTAATATTATTTTACACCCAATCCTTGTTTAAAACAAGAAGAGAATCTCTATCTTTTGCAGTTTTACCTGACTGTGACGTTTCTGGAGAAGGACTTTGTTTGAGATAAGGCTGACTTAATTCACTGGTTTTGAGATGTGTTTGGTCTCATTACTAGTAGCCCAGAAATGGTTCTCGTGGTCCACACAGCTTAAAAAAACAACAACAAAAAACTCACGCGCACGCGTGCACGCACGCACACACACACACACACCACACACACACACACACACACACACACACACACACACACACACACCACACACACACACACACACACACACACAAAACGAACAAATAAACAAACAAACAAAAGCCAACACACACACACACACAAACAAAAAACAAAACAAAAACACACATACTCACACACACCAATTGAAAATCGGTTTTAACAGACAAAACAGCTTCGTTAAGGTCACCTCAATTTCTGCTCACTTGTTTTGGGCCTACGCATAGGAATGACGCAAACTACCCACAGAGACTATTATGAATATGTATGTGCATTTCTGTGGGCTCACTATAATCAAGATGGGTGATTTCACGGATAGTGTCACAGAGAGCGCAGATCTCCACTTGACATCGGAAATAACTGTTTTATTGTCTAGTTCCTGTGATGACAGCTCTAATGGAATCGGCTGACAGGTTCAAAGGCGACAAGGTCACTGGCAGTTGGGTCTGATCCTGTCAGGTACGACATCCGTTTGTCTATAGTATGGTGTTCCTGTTCTGTTTACCTCCTTACCTCCCCCTGCCAGTAAGTGAATGGCATGACGGATTGTGCAATATCACATTATTGTGGCAGCAAAGTACGTTTTACTTCTACTGTTTCTTCTTACTATATTGAATTATCCTTTTTTCCATACCACTGGACAGAGAGAGAGAGAGAGACAGACAGACAGACAGACAGACAGACAGAGAGAGTGTGTGTGTGTGATGAGCGTGTATGTGTGTGTGCATGTGTGTGTGTGTGCGTGCACGCGCATGCATGTTCGTGACAAAAACACGTGAGCAAGATTTTCTCCGCTCTTGCAAAAGAATCGCAAGGGGGCAGGGGGATCGAATGAGGAGGAAATTTTGGAGATGCAGCAGCCAACAGGATCTTTTATTTCTGACGTAAGGGTGCGGCAGCAAGTAGGTCAGGCATGTTGAGGTGAGTCATTCTTTGAGAGGTCTGTGCCGCCCAGCTGTTCCTTTGTCCTCAGCGATGGCCTCTGTTCAGATTAGATAAAACACTGTAACAGTACATTGAAGTTCTGAAATAAACACTATGTGCCGAACCCAAAACTTACAAAAAAGAAAAACCAAGAGTATTTCTGGCTACCGCTGAATTATACCAGAAAGATAAAGAAATACTGTTGACCTCTATGGAATACTCATCATCATCATCATCAAGTGCCCTGCCACTTGGCGTTGGAGATCATGGCCCTCCATATGTATCTACCCCTTGCAGCCGCAAGCACATCTTCCGCTGTCTCTGTCCTCAGCCACTCTGCCAGTCCGTCCAATATTTTCTCCCTGGGTTTACCTGGTGCTCTTTTTCCCTCCAGCTTTCCTGTTGCGTGTGACCAGGTGTTCTAATTCCCCTTTCCTCATAAAATGGCCTATAAATGTTGCCTGTCTTTTCATAATCTTACTTATCAATGATCTTCTTGTGTCTGCCTCCATCAGGACTGTCTTGTTTCTTTTCTTTTCTGTCCATGGAACTCTCAACATTCTTCTTAGAAACCACATCTCGGCTGAAGTGCTATGTGCCGAACCCAAAACTTACAAAGAAAAGAGAAACCAAGACTATTTCCGGCTACCGCTGAATTATACCAGAAAGATAAAGAAATACAATTGACCTCTACCGAAGACTGTACCGTACACTGCGTAATCAGTACCGGATTTAGCGGCTTGGGATCGTGCGCAGTAAGAGAAGGCAGACTCAGCATGTGCAATCCAAAACCTTTCGGCCATTAACCCTTTGACTCCCACACCCTGTCCATCAACAGCAAAGACTTAACTCTTTGCCTCCCTCACTCTGTCCAACAGCTTGTTAGGGTAGGTCACCTGAAAATCATACAGCAATGAAAAGTGCCAATATAAACGGTAACAGAATCATTGAACAAGCTGAGGAACAATATTGGACATCTTTTTGTTCATGTGAAGTAAGTGGCCATAATGATCTTTTTGTACATGTGAAGTGAGTGACCATAAAGATATGCAAAAGATTTGAGAAAAACTGAAAACAGTGAAAAATGGGATCAAGTTGCCATCAATTCCAGTAAAGCTAGAAGACAACCCTTTACCTAGCTCTCAGGAAAAAGCAGAAGCTTTTGCAGACATGTTTGCTGAGGTCTGTCGAGAGGAATGACTTCCTGTCTCCAGCCGAAATTATTGGGTACAGGCAGAAAAGACCGACATATATAAGGATCCTACCCCAGACAATACGCATTACGTCAATGCACCAATCACACTCCAAGAATTAAAAGATGTCATTAAATCAATTCCAAATAAAAAGACAGTAGGATTCGATGGAATTTCAAATGAGATGCTCAAAAATTTATCAGAAAATTTTGTAATCTTGCTACACAGTATCTTTAAAACATGCTGGAACAGAGGCAGACTGCCTAACTATTGGAAATAATCAATAGTGGTTCCTGTACTAAAACCAGGTAAATGTAATACTGACTTGAAAAACTATAGGCCAATTGCAAAAACATTGCACACATGTAAACTAATGGAGAAAATAATTTTAAATAGATTGATGCATTACTGTGAAAAGAATAAAATATTACCGGTGAATCAGGCAGGATTTAGAAAAGGCAGGTCACCAGTCGAACTCCTAACAAAGCTAACAACTAATATAAAACAAACAATTTGCCAGACGTCAATGTGTTTTAAACTACATTTTTTGATATCACTTAAGCATACGACCAAGTATGGCACTCCCGATTATTACTCAAATTGAAAACTATTGGGCTGACATGTAACATTTTTGACTATGTCAAAAGTTTTTTTAGAAAACCGAGTATTTCAAACAAGGATTGAAAGTGTGTATTCTGCAAAACAAATTCTTCAAATGGATATCCCTCAGGGATCTGTTATTGCTCCCCTTCTCTTCATGATATTATTGCATGACTTACCCAGTAAAGTTTCAAAACATGTAGTTTTAGCTCAATATGCTGACGATGTATGCATGTGGATGCCGGTAAATATGAGAAGAAAAACTCCTTTGCGCTGTATTAATTATATGTGTAAATGTTATCAATTAGAGCTTGATAAAATAGCACGATACATGGTAGAAAATGAACTGCATCTATCCGTGGAAAAAACAAAAATAGTTTTGTTTAATAGTGGAACTAACCCAGCTAATATTCCCACTTTCAAACTGGGAGATACTCTTCTTCAGTATAATTTTCCTTACCGCGAAATAATTTTGGAATCAGCATATTGAATGCTTATTAACAAAAGCTCAAAAAAGTTTAAATTTCTTGAAAATAGTTCGCAAACAGACATGGAGACAAGATACATCAACACTTGTTCATCTTTGTAAATCGCTTATTAGATCCAAATTAACCTATGCCCAAGAAATCTTCTTCAGCGCACTGAAACACTTACAAACAAAACTGCAGACCTTAGATTGTAAAGGTTTCAAACTTGCGCTGGGTCTTCCAATGCATGCTTCTTGTCTTCGAACATACGATGCAATCAAACTTGCCAATCGATGAACAAAGGAAAGTCACTTCTACTAAATTTCTGTTAAGAACCACCACTATAGAAAACTTAATCGAAAAAGAATCAAAATTAAGATCGGACACCGAGTTTCCACAAAAGAGCTAAATCAATATCTTCACAGGTCACACTTGCAACATATATATCTGTCGTTATGAAAGGCTCTGGAATTGATCTAGAAGCAGATTCTGTATCTATAAGACCTTCCTTTTCACCAGTACCCAGTTGGGAACTCCAAAGAGCCCGATTTGACATACATCACACAGATTTGAAAAAAGAAGATAATGTCAACTTACTGGCAAGTCAAATTAAATGTCATATAGAAAACTGTTATTCCAAATTCTAGAAAATTTACACTGATGGATCAATAATTGAAAGACAAGCAGGCTCAGCGTTTTCAGTACCTGCTTTCAAAATTGAGAAATCTTTCTATATAGGACTTAATAAATCTGTCTTTACCACTGAACTTTTTGCAATATTAATGGCTTTGAATTATATGCTAAGTCTCTCTAGGACAATTCTTCAGATACTTTTTTGCGTTGATTCAAAATCTGTACTTCAAGCTCTTGATTTATCAAAATTACAAACAAGATCTGAAATGATATTGGAAATTAGTCACTTGATTCATAGTTTATCCTTAAGAGGCACTGATATTACTTTCTGCTGGATGCTCTATAGCAAACTTCTAGAGCTCAAAATCAGTCATCAGATGTGTGAATGGGTTTTAGATTTCCTCCTAAATAGAAAACAAGTTGTCAAACTCGGTGGTCTGAGTTCTAGTCCCCTGACATTGAATACTGGCGTGCCTCAAGGTTGTGTCCTGTCACCGCTCTTATTCACTTTGTTTACAAATGATTGTGTCTCTACTCATGACTCTGTGATGTTTTTTAAGTTCTCTGATGACACAACAGTTGAAGGGCTCATCAAAAACAGCGATGAGTCTCACTATTTAAGTGAGATAGACAGATTAGTTTGCTGGTGCGACAACAACAACTTAGAGTTAAACGTTCTGAAAACAAAGGAAATGATTATAGATAATAGAAGAAAAAAGACACCACTATCTCCCCTAGTGATCAAGGGAGACACTGTAGAAGTAGTAGACACGTTTAAACTTTTGGGAACAACAATTTTGAATTCGTTAAAGTGGGAGGAAAACACAAAACTAATCATTAAAAAATCACAGCAACGTCTCTATTTCCTTCGTCAGCTTAAAATGTTGGGGGTTAGCCAGTCTATCTTGATTCAGTTTTACCGAGCAGTGATAGAAAGTGTTTTAACTTTCTCTGTCACAGTCTGGTATGGTACCTGTACAACAACTGAGAAAGATGGCTTAAACAGAATTGTCAGCACTGCCTCCAAGATCATCGGCATTACTCTTCCTTCCATCGAATCCATCTACAAAAAAAGAACTGAGAAGAAGGTTAAATCTCATAGCTGACAAGGCATTTGTTGGCTGTGGGAAGGTACTACAGGAGAAGATGCCCTTGAACAACCCCGTGTTAAAGGCCTTCAGCTGCCTGGATCCGCAAATACGTGGGAGTTCTGTTGCTTTGGTGCAGATGAGCAAGCTCTCAGGCATCTTCAAACATTTTATCACTGAGCAGGAAGCACAGGCCTTTGATCTGGAAGTAAGAAAATTCCATGTGGATGACAGCCTTCCTGCAGTGAAGGAAGAGGACAGCATTGACACCTGGTGGGCATCAGTGAATGCAGTGAAGTACCCACAGCTCACCAAGCTTGTCAAGGTAAGCCATCAGCTTGCTTCCATGGCCCACTTGTTGAGTCGTCGTTCAGCATCATGGCTGGTGTGATTGACAAGTCAAACACGTCAATCGACATAGAAACATTTTCAGCATTTCAAACAGTGAAGTACTCCCTGATGTCAAGAGGAAGATCTTCAGTTGAGTTTTTCAAGAAGACGAATCCTCTGAAGGAGTCTGTGGATGGCAAGCTGGTACAAAACATGAGGACAGCCTGGAAGAGAGACCAGGAGAGAATTGCAAGAAATAATGAGGCACTTTCCAGGAAGTCACAGAGTCTTGGGGTCACACCAAAGAAAATGACCACGAAGAGAAAAGCAAGGGATGATCTTCTAGCAGAGGCAAAGAGATCAAAGCAACAGCATGATGAAAGACAGTCAGAATCTACAGCAGGTAAATCCCAGTTAGAATCTCCAGTGAATGAAATCCGGTCAGAATCACCCTCCAGTGTAACACTGTCATCGTCTGTGGAAAATGCAACTCTGTCAGTATGTGTTGCATCACCTACAAAAGAAAATAGCAAGAAGAAGAAAATGAGCAAGGCCCAATCAGATTCTGCAGCATCAGCCAATGTACAAGATGAGAAGAAAAAAGTTAGGCAGACACTCTTAGCAAGCTTTTTCAGGCCTACATAGGGAAGGCAGTAGTACAGATGAGAGTGAACAGCAAGTTAGTTACCTACAGTAGATTAGATTTAGAGTAAAACCAGACAGCTTTAGCAGACATCTGTAGATTCAAATGCCTGTACTATTATTCTAAATTAGGTCCTACATGTAATCATTTTTTTTTTTATTAATGTGTTGACAATTTTGACTTGACTGTGTCACTGTCTATCATTCATAATCATTTTTGATAAGTGAGATGCACCAGTCCATTGTTCTGCACTGGCTGCAATATTATGTTAAGTGTATGGATGGATAGTATTGACTGTTACTGATAGTTTGTGTCAAGAAAACTGTATAACTGTCACTGGTTTCAGTTTCATTGTCAGTTTTGTGTATCTGCACATGAAGACTTAAGTAAATCTTGAAAAGCTTTGTTCAGAGAATCCTCCCAGCACGAGAAAAAAATAAAAAACTCAGTGATCAACATTTATTCTGGTAGTGTGTGTTATTTTCTTCTGTGATGTACCTTGATTAACTCGCTTGTTTGTGTATCTTTGAGAAGTAATTTCACAAAGACACACATACTAGTGACTTGTACAGGCTGTCTTGTATGAGTGTATATGACTATCAGTGTGTGTTTGTGTTTCATAGAGTTAAAAATATGGCCTTTTTCTTTTCAGCAGATCTGTAGAATTTAGGTCCCAGAATGCACCAGATTGCACAGATTTTAGTCTACTTTTTCAAATTTTTCCGGGGGAGCATGCCCCCGGACCCCCCTAGAAAAAAATTTCCTCCTTTTTTTCCTTGGACCATTACAAGCCCTGATGTATAATATCTCCAAAAATGGCCAATTTGTGTTTCAGGGTGCTTCTTCCTAGTAGCACATCCAGTTTTGGGATAGTTTCTTTATCCAGCCTCTCTCATTCCCCTTTTACACTTGCAGGTGGCAAGCTCAGTTTCTGGCGCTTAGCATCAAGAGCCTGTGCAAATTCCTTGTCTGAGCCAACCTCGGCACTGTGGTGTGCTTCCTGGCCTTGGTTTTCAGACGTCTTATCTGCTGATGCAGTGCGTTGCTGTTCGCTCATCAGATTGTGTGCACAGCCCTTTTTCGTTCTGTGGATCTTTATGCCGCGCTTGGTGGAGAATCTCCTTCCATGGACACATGGGAATTCCATTTATCCCATATTTGTTGTCCTTTGTGCACTTCCAGTCATGATTGGATTATCATGCTCTTTTCAAAGCACTATTTGTACGCGTGCAAGATAAAACATTATCAGCTTGATATGAATGCTTTTATTCAGAAACAGTTACACTGGAAAGTTTATTGTAGAAGAGTGTAACGCAAACATTAGATCTTGATCTTATTCAATTTTCTGCCAGGTGGTGCTATTATATCCCCATGTTTCTTGAAAACTAACTTAGGTTATGTTGTTTTCTTCATTTTTGCTTCTTTACTGTTATTTATCAATGAGGCCTGGACATATGTATTTATTTCAGACTTAACTCGTGGATGATTGTTTTTTTTTAAATAGATATCTTCATTACTTGTGTTAATTTCACAGACATTTTTTGAAATTTGACTAGGTCATGTGGGTGACAAGTGAACTTGAATGAATATTAATATACTATTAAAAAGAAATTTAAAAAGAAAGAAAGACAGATGTGAATAGGAATGTACAGAACAAAGGAAACAAATGAAGAAATGAAAAAGGAACCAACTCATGTTTGGAAATCAAGCAAACAGATAAAACAAGCAGTGGCCATGGTATATGTTTCAGGTATCCTACATGTTACCACAAGAACTGTTCAAGGAACAGCTGGTGCGAGTGTTCCTACGCCCCACAGAAACTGAAGTTGATGATAGAAAGCGTCTTGAGCTGCTCTACAGGGGCTTTGAAAGCTGGTGCCACAAAAACAACCAGAAAAACCCAAAGGTAAGGCATTTTTAGTTTCATTTTCAGTTTTTCAAGACGCCCTTTCTGGGCTTAGAATAAATTCCGTGTGCACTGACACTACAAGTGGTATATCATGGAGAAGATGGAAAAAGGATCATGGTACAAGCTATAGGCCTTCACATAAGCCCTGCGTGCTGACATTGTCTTGAAGTTCTACCTGGCATGTGCGCTTTATGACTGTCTTTGTATCAGCCCTCATTTGGTAGAGTAGTACAAACGATACTTTCAGATTTGTACTGGACTGCTTACAATTCATTGTTGTTTTTCACCGTGTGCAGGTGATGACCCCGTTCAAAGGAAACGACCCCAGTCGCCCGACCAGACCCATCAAGGGGAGGGACGCTCGCCGGTCTGTTACTTTTGTATAGTCTGTGATTCCATATCAGACTACAGCTGGCATTGTTCTGCTATGGATTGGGTGTCGTTGTCGTTATTATTGTTTTGCTCCCCCCTCCTCCCCCCAGTTGTTTGGAGGAGAAGGGATGGGGTGGGATGTGGCAGAGAATTTGTATACTTTGATTTCTTTCTAATGTGCAAGTTTGTTTTAGTTTTCAGCAGGTTCATGCCATGCAGATTGTTAGGGCAAGGTGGGTCATAGGTGATAGTACAAGGTGAAGGTGGAAATTTAAGTGTATTTCAATATTGTATAAGAAACATTTGTGTAATGTCAAATAATGTATTAATATGTAGCACAGTATTTGTTGTTGATTTTTTCACACTTAGATAATCTTTAATGCAAGATTTTTGGACGATCAGGCCATACTAAGAGTCTTTCGTGCTTCATACTTGAGAATCCAGTCTCTAGGTGTTTCTGTCTATGGCAGTTGTCTCCTATGTCATAGCACCATAGTTGTTTTTATGATGTGTTGGTGTACCTGATACCAGTTCTTCTTAATGAGATGATGAAGACCTTCTGTCTTTTGTTACTTTGCTGTGACTGAGCAATCCATTCCTGTAATTCATTGCTGGACCTGTCTTTTGTTTTCTTTGTCACATTTGAGTTTTCTGTTGTTCTGAAATATTGATGCTGTTGATGTGTGGTGAAGATGATGAGAAAAAGCATTAGTTTATTCCATTATCTTTGTTATTTGTTCTCTCTGTCTGTCTGTCTGTCTCTGTCTCTCTCTCTCTCTCTCTTTCTCTCCCTCTTTCTCTGTCTCTCTCTCTCTCTCTTTCTCTCCCTCTTTCTCTGTCTCTCTTTCTCTGTCTCTCTTTCTCTGTCTCTTTCTCTCTCCCTCTTTTCTCTCTCTCTCTCTCTCTGTCTCTCTCTCTCTCTCTCTCTCTCTCCTCCCCTCCCCTTCCCCATGCATGTATTGTGGCCTAAGGCCGATGTACAATAAACATTTTCTGAGTTTCTGAGTACATTAATTCCATTGATTGGTTTAGATTCACTGGTGAATAAATTGATAAACTGAACGCATGATTAGCTGACAACGGAATGATTATATGATTTGTTAATTGATGGCGATGGGTGGCTCACCGACCGATCGATTTATAGATTGATGGTTTTAGCTATTGATCGATCAGTGATTGAATTATGGAATGTATGGATGATTGATTCGCGTTATTTGAAGTAACGATTGCAAATTGATATATTGAACTCAGTTAAATTCTAGGTTATCTGGTCGATTAAGTCACTGGATGACTGATTAACTGGTTAAATGATTGATCGATTGATTGATTGAGAGAGGGACTGATTACGTTAAGTGATTGTTACTGAAGTGATATCGATTGTACAGTTGGATGATGCATCTGACCCAGTCAATTGAAAGCTGATTTGTCAGTTGAATCACGGGCTGAATGGCGGATTCTTTGATTGATCAACTGGTAAATCAGTTGATTGATTGGTTAATTGATTGGTTGACTGTTTGATTGATTGGTTGTTTGGTTGATCGATTGATGGATTGAGTGTTTATGTCAAGTACCTGTGGTTGAATATATTGATCAACTGTATGATCTCCGAAGGGTACAAGAAATGTCAGATCTGTGCACTAATTGAATGGTTTGTTTGTCTGATAGCCAGTTATTGTAAAATTGACAGTTGGATGAATGATATAGATGCGGTTAATGACAAATATTCTTAGCTGGCCAGTTAAGGAATATGGACTAGAATACAAATGAAAAGACCACTGTAAATGCAAAGATGAATGTATCCCAGCTTATGTGACGGTAAACGATAGAAGGGGACAATGTGACAGAGTTCACTGCAGTTTGAAAGTATAACTTGTATGAATGTATAAGAAAACCTGATCTCCTCCCCTCCCCTTCCCCATGCATGTATTGTGGCCTAAGGCCGATGTACAATAAACATTTTCTGAGTTTCTGAGTTTCTGAGTTTCTCTCTCTCTTTCTGTTATCTTTTACCATTGTATGTGTGGTTTGTTCTCTGTCTGTCTCTCTCCTTTTCATTATTAAATTACCTATGTAATTTATTCTTTCTTTAAAAGAGCCTTATTCCATTACCCTTGGAGTTTTTTCTTTGTCTTGTTTTACTGCCTGGTAATTTGTTCACTGTTAACCCATTACCCTTGGCATATTCGTTCTCCCTCTCTCTCTTATTCCACTACCGTTATAATTTTCTCGATTATTAGCATTACCTTTGTATTTTGTTCATTCTGTCTCTCTGTCTCTGTGTCTTTCTCTTGCTCTGTCTCTCTCTCTCTCTACCCTTCCCTCTCTTTGTCCCTCTCTTTCTCTCTCTCTCTCTTTCTCCCTCTCTCTCTCCTCCCTCTCTCCCCCTTCTCTCTCTCTCTCTTTCCCCACATCATTGTAATTCTGTCTTATTCCATTACCCCAGATATAGTCTCTCGCATTTGAGTACCTGTGTAATTTGTTCTGTCTCTTGCCCTGTTATATTTGTAATTTGTTCTCTTTTATTCCTATTATCTTTCCATCATTGTTTCCACCTTTCCTCTTGCTTCCTCTGTCTGTATTCATCGTCTATCCTTTTTGTTTTTTTACCTCTTCTTAAAAGAATAAAAGTGGAGACTATTTCTGCCAGTTTTTTTATTGGGAAATTATTTTTTCACAAGGTTTTTTTTTCACTCATGTAGTATTTGTACGTAACACATGACCAAACATTTCTTTCCTGTATTTTTGTAATAATCGCTTTCTCATCCCGTCTTTTTCAGATTGTTTGCCCATGTTTATGTATGTGTCTGTCTCTTGTTTGTTTCTTGTCATAAGTTTGTATTTTATGTTCAGAGGGATTTTTTTTCATACATTCTTAACTGTCTTATTCCCTGTATTACGCTTGCCTCTTGCCCATGCACTCTTAGTTTACCCAGTGATTTCTTCAAAGTCAGGGAGAAGTAAAGCAGCAAGGAAGAAGCGCTGCCCTCATAATGCTGGCCCGGAAAAATGTTGAGGTCTCTACTAACTCACTCTTCCTGGACTTCAGGATGACCTTGATATTTTGACCATAATTTGTCATGATTGATCTGATGTTGATAAAGTTTGTTCGGAGAGCAGACATGACATGTTCATAATCCCGGCGACTTGCATCCATGGGTGGCGAACTTGTATAACACAAGCTGACATGATTTCTTGCGACTAGATAAGCTCACATGATTTCTTGCAACTAGATGTGGCTTTTGTAATCTCATTGACATTGGACCCTTTGATAACAGACATGTATAACACAATTTCATTTGAGATAATACCCCCGTGCTGATGCAGGGGGGGGGGGGGGGGCGTTTTCAGTATAAATAGTATTCCCACCTTCTGAAACTTCTATGCTAGAAATTTTCTCTTTTCTGTCTCTCTCTTTGTTTCTGCCTTCTTCCTTTGCTTTCTGTCATTTCTTCCTATCATTTTTTGCCTTGTTGGTCTATTCACCTTTATGTGTTCCATAAAGTCTTAACGTACTTTTTCTTAGGATTGATTATTGGGTACATGTATTAAGTGCATTTTTGGCTCTAGGGAGGTGAGACATGCAGAAGCAATTTTAGGTAATTTATGCCGGTTTTTATATCTGTTTGGGTGCCCTTAGGCATGCTTAAATTTATATTCAGGTGTGTTTTCTAAATCCCCTGTGCGATAAATTGGACGGAGTGGTCAACGCCAGGGGCATGCATGTCCTTAAATTATGTGCGCGAATGCATTGATATGCGTTCCTAATTTTCTTTTCTTTTTTTTTCCTTGGTGAAGTTTTGTATGTTTTGAAATGGTTATAGCCTTGATATGGCTCTGTGCAGTTAGCTGAACTTTAAACAACAATAACAATTTGAGATAATGCAACTTAATTGTGGCAGTATATCAATTGACAGCTTGACTATAACTCTACCAAATTTTACCTCACAGTAAATCCCTTCCTTGGGGGTCTTGCGTATGTTCTCTTTTCCCTCCTTCTACTCTGTCTCCCATCTCCCAAATGTCTTGAAAACATATTGACATTAATACTGATGTTGACAGTATGAAGTATTTCTAAATCTTACTTTTCTGATATTTTGTTTCCGACTTGTTTTTGCGTGTGTCTATATTTTTGTTGTCGTTATTTACGTGAACTTTCTGGCTTTACTGTTGCTTTCATTTTTCCCCTTTGTTGTTTCTTTTTCGTCTCTATTTGGATACTTCTCTTTCACTTTTTGTTACTTCTGTTGATGAGACAAATATTTGTGATACTAACCAGTACGAGATTTGATGTGGAAACCAGCCCAAGGCAGCCATGTCATATGTTGTTAATGTTTGCTTCTGTGTCGATGGTAATGGCTGTGAATCTCCTTGTGGTGAAATGCTCTGTCTTGAAGATTACGACAAGAGCTATCTCATTGGATTGCTTGACATTTTGGCCCCTGACTTCTTACTTTTGTTTTCATGTAATACATCTCAAGGCAGGTTTATGATTGTTCATGTTGTTTTCATGTTTGGTAGGGCTTGTTGGGGTATTACCATGGAGAGATACATTTCAATACAACGTAGCCATTTTTTTTTTTTTCTAATTTAAAAAATTTTTGTTTTGTTTTTTTTGTTTTTTTTGCTAGTGATAAATGGTCACAAGAGTCTGATAAAGCAAGGAACTGTACCTTTAGCAGACCCTGTTGTGATTGGACATATGCTATATAGACATTTTTCTACTGAGCTGACCATTAATTTTCCCACAGAAATCACTCTGTTATCAGCATGCATCTGTCAGACGCAACTGTGGACAAGCATTTTCCTATACTTTTTTGTGTTATTCCTTTTCAAAAACGGACAATTGCACTTGCCAGTTGGCTGGTGACATCCGTCAAAGCAAGGCAATGAACACCAAGGAACTCGTGTCATTGCCGGTCTCTCTATCCATGTAGGCCCCCTTATGTGGGGTGGTCCATGTTTTGAAAGTTTCAGTGTACTGTCACAGATTTGCCAGCAGTTTGTGGGACATGTGCGCATAATCGTTGATGTTAAGCTAGCATGAGATGCATGAAGTGTTTCAAGTGAGTGCACTTATTCAGGAATATGCCATGGATTAGTACCTTAACCCTTTGATTCCCGCAGCCTGTCTTCCAGCATCCTGCTTTGCCAACCCTGCTAATTAAGCAGAAACTAAACCTTTTGTGTCTGTCACTCAGTCCATAGGGTGAGGGAATAAAAGGGTTAAGTTGTTGCTGTTAGTGGATAGGGTGCGGGAGTCAAAGGGTTAATATTGTGATTTATGTAAGTGGCCTTGTTCACTGTAGGCCTATCAGTAACCCTTCTGTGACTTCAGACTCCCGATATCAGTGTTGGTGACTTTGACCCCAGCTGAAGATCACCACAGTGTTATGATGTGAATCACCAAAAGACAGATGTATGGATGTTTTTTTGTTTGTTTGCTTTTTCCTTTTTCTTTATTTCTTTTTTTCTTGTTGTTGAATAAATGGGTAGTCTAATGATAAAAGCAGAATTGCATATGTAATTGTTTTGATGATTTTTTCCCTTGATAAATTGATTGGAATTGTGAACTTGAGAAAAACGAAACATAACTGTACAACACTTTTGGTGATTACTTTTTTTCATGTAACAGATTGATAGGAATTGCTTGAGGAAAACGAAACATAACTATACAACACTTTTGGTGATTACTTTTTTTCATGTAACAGATTGATAGGAATTGCTTGAGGAAAACGAAACATAACTATACAACACTTTTGGTGGTTACTTCTTTTCGTGTAACAGATTGATAGGAATTGCTTGAGGAAAACGAAACATAACTATACAACACTTTTTGGTGATTACTTCTTTTCGTGTAACAGATTGATAGGAATTGTTGAGTTGTTGAACTGGAGGAAAGAATACATATCTTGTTTGTGTCTCGTTGTGGGAATAAACACAATAACAACTATAAACATGGTTATTGTTGGTAACATAAACTGTCCAGTATAGATTTGAGCTGGTCTGTATACCTGTGTTGATGTATCAGTCTGAACGTTTCAGCATCTCTGTCATTTTGCCGTGATGATAGTGTCTTTTGTTGTAATTCCATTTTGTTGACATTGTGACATGTTCTGCCCATGAGGTGAAGGTTTGTATGATAACATGTTAACAAACAGAAGAGCCTGTTGCGTAGTGGAACATGCTTTAACTAAGTCACGTGAATGCTGCATGAAAAAAACACACAAAAAAGAATAAGAATGCGTATGTAATACAACCAGACAAGACAGTCGCAAATTTTCAGCCAGTTGGCCTTTGTCAAGCGTAAGATCACAAACAAACACACACCAAATACAAAAATCAGGAGAAAAAGACTGAAACTTTCCTGCTGCTTCATCCAGTTTGAGAAAAGGACTCGCTTCATCCACTGGATGAAGCAGTAGGGAAAAAAAAGTTTCAGTGTTTTTCTCCTAATTTTCATATTTGGTGTTGGTTTGTTTGTGATCTTACGCTTGACAAAGGCCAGCTGGCTGAAAATTTGCGTCTGTCTTGTCTGGTTGTATTAAGTACGCGTTCTGATTCTTTTTTCGTGTTTTTCCTGGTTTCTATTTCTGACATGTATATTTTTACTCTTTGTAAGACATATGTTTGCCAATCTAATTACAAAATACTGACAGTTACAACTTAAACCAGTTGATAACTATACCTACCATGTGTTATGGCTATACTGTTGATTAGTTTATCACTCTCAGACTTACATCATCAAATTCTGAATACTTTGTATTATCATTTCCCCCACACATTGATAAACGTGATGGATTACAAAAAGTTAAGTCATATAACGCAACAACTGTACAGACTTCTGCTTTTATGGTTAACCTTGTCCTAGCCCTTACAACTGCGAAATCCAACTCTTCAGATCCTATGGATCAACACAGCTCTTGTCTCGGCAAGTTGCTTGACATCCATGCTCCTGTAGTCACCCGTAGCTTCACAGATCAAACCTCAGCACTGTGGATGTCCACTGAAATCAAAGCAGACACAACAAAAGCGGGCATCGAGCTGGACAATGTTGGTGTGAAACTCGCTTGACTATTCGTAGACAGATATATGCCTGATACAGAAACCTGGCCAGTTGAAAGATTTTTTATGCCAAAAAGCTGCACATAGATGTCAAAACCACTAACACAGATTCTTCCAAGAAACTTTTTCAGTTGAGTGGTCAGATGATGGTTTACCTGTTCACCTCTCAGTATCATCAGGTTCAGTGTTGGCCGCTGCATTCTTTGACACCACCACCTCCCTCAAGGTTGCTCTGTCTTGACTTTTGGGACAATTTCTTGAATATTTAGGCTTCTGATGTTGCTTATATTTTTGATGTATGAGATTGGAGGTCTGCCTTTCTTCCTTTTTGCCACGATGTTTCCTCGAAAAATGGTTGCCAT
>JAPXFY010000014.1:21329419-21466919 GCA_030674185.1 Monoplex corrugatus | reverse complement strand
AAGCCAGTACATGCGTGTTTCTCTTTAACATGATATCAGGAATTCTTCGTAAAGCCAGTACATGCGTGTTTCTCTTTAACATGATATCAGGAATTCTTCGTAAAGCCAGTACATGTGTGCTCTTCTTTAACATGATATCAGGAATTCTTCATAAAGCCAGTACATGCGTGCTTCTCTTTAACAGGATATCAGGAATTCTTCATAAAACCACATGTGTGCGCATGCTCTTCTTTAACATGATATCAGGAATTCTTCATAAAACCACTACATGTGTGCTCTTCTTTAACATGATATCAGGAATTCTTCATAAAACCACTACATGTGTGCTCTTCTTTAACATGATACTTGTATTTTAGAGGATTAGCAGACATGTGAATACTACGGTAGAAACATGAAAAATACAGCAAAGCTAAACCGTATCAATCACATTTTAAACATTGATACTTCACCTATATCTATTCAAAATTTCTGTCTAACTTGTGGACGTTTTTACTTGTCAATAGCTTCATATGTACTCCCCAGTTATGCTTGCCTCTAACGTCATTTCATCCATCTTAAATGAATGACAATGGCCTATAAAGTCAACCCGCAAAAGGTTTGTATTCCACATACATGTATACTTTGAGGCGTGTTTTAGACTTGTATATCTGCACCAGAACTTCATCTGTGAAATTCAGTTTCAATACAAGTGTACGTGTACTGTTCTTCAACTGTCTTTGTGGTCTTATTTCTTGGAATTACTGAACTGAGTTTCAGTTTCAGTTTCTCAAGATGACATCTCCGCGCTTGGAATGAATTCCATATGTGCTAACATCACAGGTGCCATGTAATGGAGAAAATCCAGAATTATCACGGCACATGCCTTAAGCCTGCACATAAACCCAAGAGCTGGCCAGGTCCTGAGGTCCTACCTAGATAGTTTTATAACCTTGAGGTCGTAGGGGAGTGAGGTGGCAGAGACCTCAACTTGTCCTGGGGCCAGCACCAGAGGGTGGCACCCAGCCCCTCTCCCTCGATTCAAATTCATATTCATATTCACATTTTTCATTTTTTTTAACCAAGACTTGAGAAAGGCAGGAAGGCTAATTGGTCTTCAAGGAGTGGGACCTGGGAAATCAGCCTGTCTGTCCAATGTTTTATACTAAGTCAACCGGGCAGTGCCCTGATTTTCAACTGCCGTGAGATCTTTAGCATGTGCAGCTTGAAGGCACACGGGTCCGACTCAGTTTTTGTCCCGTTTCAAAGGACTAGACTTTTAGTCTGATTTTCCGGTCAAACTGAGGAGAAAAGTTGAGGCCTCTACAGGGAGCCAACCCTGGAATGTTGAGTTTAGTTATTGGCAAGTGAACATCTGAACCATTCTGCCACTGTTCTCCAGGTATCTCTGACAGGACCCAAACCTGCAATCCCTGGCAGTCTTGTCACAAGGAATGATGTCATGAAACATGTGATTCTTGAAATTAGACCACAGAATAGTTGGACCAAGTATGTGTAATGTTTCAAAGTACTGTGACATTTACTTTTTTTAAGTGATCAGGAATTCTTTGCCATATACTGAATGACCTTTGTAACAAGTCATCATTCAGGTAAATGGTCTCATGAATCTCAAGATGATATGGCCATGAAAGTGCAAAACTATCAGCCCGATTAATAATTTAACAACCAGCCAATCATCCACCCATGTAACGAACTATCCATCCGACTAACTAGTCAATGGTTCCCCCCCCCCCCCCCCACCATGGAGGTGTGTTAACCATTTGGCTATTGCTTTGTTTACTGAGTAAAGTGGATGGTTTCTACCGAATTTTATCAAGAACAACTCTATTGTTGCCTTGGAATCTTACACCTGCGCTGAGTTTCTGCTGTTCACGGGATCCCAGTGCGCGTACACACAAATACCACACACACACACACACACACACACACACACACACACACACACACACACACACACACACGCGCGCGCAACACACACACCATCACACACACACACACACACACACACATTCACACACACACATTCACACACACACACACACACACACACACACACACACACACACACACACACACACACACACATCACACACACACACACATTCACACACACACACACATTCACACAACACACACACACACACACACACACACACACACACACACACACACACACACACACACAGACTAGGTTCGTCCTACGGTTTCCAGGTGGCGACGAGGAAGATACGTACCATCGAGGACTGTAAAAGAGCTATTGGAAAATCTAAAGAGCTGACACCTGAACCTGACTGCGTTGTTTTACACGTGGGGATAACAGATCTAAAAACAAAGGAACCAAATGTATGTATTACCAATCTAGACTTATGTGTAAAATCTATTCACACCCAATTTCCGAAAGCCAAGGTAGTGTTAAGTCAGGTCGACCTGTGAGAAACAAGCACCTAAATGTGAAAAGGGAGCTTCTTAATGTCCTGACCAAAGAGAGACTTAAACGCGGCGAACGTCGACTACATCAACCACGATAATCTGCAAACAAGCAGCAACACCCAAGTCAGCCAGGACGACGTAGGCTACATCCAACCACCAGAGGGGGGTGAGCATTCTGCCACAAACATAAGGAGGAACATCCATCAGCTTTTATGGGAAAAAAACGAGATCTTCCCTCCCTGGTCATTTTAGATTCAGCCCAGATTCAGTTCCTCTCTGTTCAGTACTCAACAATATTGTTTTACTTAGTTATATACTTGTTTGCTTACTTGTGATAAATGTCACTTGAACGTTAATTGATTATCTAATTATCAAAATGTAGGATGCTACTCCAAGCTTATTCAACCGTTCATCATGAAGAAGTGTGTAGCCAGTGATATCAACGTTGTTCAGTGGAACACACGTTCCATTGTTAAAAACATTTCCCATTTGAGTAACTATCTATCTTCCAGAAACATCCATGTCTTGCTTCTACAATCGCTGAATACCACCAAAACCAGTATACCTAAAATATCGGGGTTTTATTATCCACCAATATATGACTTTAAAAATGACGGTGGCCGAATACAAACAGTTATATTTACGTTTGTGAAGGACTAACTACAGTGAAAGAACATCGCCAGTACCAAAATCGTCCTCATTTAGATCTATTTCTTCGTGTGCAATCATTATAAAATTTTCATCATCATTAGTTCTGAATTTGGCCTCTGTTTATCTACCAAGAGGTCCCGATTCTGTGAATACTGAATGGCTGAAACATGTTCAAGATCAACGTGACAAGTGGATAATTGGTGGTGATTTTAAGGCACATGCCCCATTTTGGTACAAGAACTGTAAAAACATAACTAGCAACAGGTTGATTGAAAATATTGTAGATTCCAGTTCATACTTACTTAACAACGGACACGTTGCCCGCATCCCTGATATACCCACAGCTATCGACCTTACCTTAATCTCACCATCGCTAGCACCAAATGCCACATGGCAAACAGAGGATGACTTGTTGGGATCAGATCACATCCCCATACTTCTTACCCTTAACCTCATCACTGAAATAGATGCAATGCCACAAGATAGAATTAAACAAATGAAAATGAACAATAAAAATAAAAAGGTCTAAGCCCGCAGTCTCGCTGTCCAGGCGGTCCAAATAAACCTTTTTGAAGCATCCACAAAACTGAAACGACGTATGTCCAAAATCTGGTTTAAAAAAAGTATGTGTCTACTGATAAATAGGCCCACATGTATTTGTTTACACAGTGTGCCTACTGTACACAAACACACACACACACACACACACACACACACACACACACACACACACACACACACACACACACACACACACACAATAGAGAAACTGAAACTGAAAATGGTTTATTGCCATTGACATTTTTGTCCTTGTGGCAAGGAGCATAAAACAAAGTCATTAAATTTTTCGGCGACGTTTTCTCGAAACAAAGATTTATAAATATAGTCATGGCTGACCACGCAAACCAGCGAGATGGCAGTTAGCACGTGCGCCACGAGCGGAAATTTTGAATCGACATTGTCATCTTTGCAGCACACAAATTCACAATACACTGTTCCTGACCTTTGAACTTTCTCGTCCAGTGACACAGTTTTAGGAACAATTAATTGCTCAAAGTTAGAACAAAATGACATGCATATCAGAACAAGGAGCCAGCAAAAAACAATTGATAACACAATGTCTGTTGTAGTTATTGGTATGTGACTTTCTGTAGCATCTCTCACCTGCTGCATGACCTCTGAACCCACATTCAGCTTCACCAGCACACCGCCACAGAAAAGACCAATTCTAGCCCTGTAAGTGTCCAGGTTACACATTGTGCACAATTTCGTCACTCTTCACTGTGCGGTACACCCACCTCACAAAGTATGTGTTTCTTCCAACGATGAATAGCGGAGCAACGGTGGAAAATCAGCAGAGCTAAACATCAACATGGCTACCCTGTCGCCATCTTCACACATAGAGAGAGAGAAGGAGAGAGAGATAAACAGAGAGAGAGAGAGAGACAAATACAGAAAGAGAGAGAGAAAGGGCAGACAGACAGACAGAGAAAGAGAGAGAGGGAGAGAGAGAAACAGAAAGAAAGAGACAAAGACAGAAGGAGAAAGAGAGAGAGAGAAAGGGCAGACAGACACAGAGAGAGAAACAGAGACAAAGACAGACAAAGAGAGAGAGGGAGACACACAGAGAGACAGACACACACACACACACACACACACAGAGGGAGGCAGAGAAAGAAGCAGAGACACAGAGAGACACACACAAAGACAGAGAGACAGACAGATAGAGACAGAGAAAGAGAGACAGGCAGAGAGAGACAAAGACAGAGGCAAACAGACAGAGAGACAGAGACACCTATGTAAGAAGAGGCCTATGCGTCCATTTATAAAAGAAATATGAGATTAAAAACAAAATGCAATAACAACAGACACAGAAATACAAGACATGAAAAATGGACGAAACCAAACGAAAGAAAGAAAGAAACACACAGAAAGAAAGGAGAAGAAAAACAATAGTGGAGCAGATAACTGATAATCGTTCAGTTCTGGAAAGAAGCACCAAAATTGGCACACATGCTCCTTGGGGGTTACTCTTTTGATCAAACCCGTTAGCCACCTAAACATTCAAGATGGCGGCCATTTGTCAAGATGGACGCCACTTAATATACAGAAATATCGCATTTCGCAATAAAATCGCAAAGACCGGTTCTACCAGATCAGTCCACAAAGCCGTCAACTAGCAACGCCCCTCTTGATAACGGGGAAAATTACACAGACGGCAAACCCGCACCGTCAGCATGATCAGGCCAGGACTTGTACAGTTGGGTAGGACATAGCGGTGGGGTGGGGGAAGTGGGAAGGAGATCTACTTCTTTCCACATAAAGCCTCTGCTGGTCTGGACTTGACGAAGCGAACCGATTGGTTCTGATCCCACAAATTGTACTTTGAAGCTTACACAGAAACTGAAGTAGACTTACGTGCGCACACGCGCGCGCGTGTATGGGGTGTGTGTGCGTGTGTATGTATGTGTGTGTGTACGTGTGTGTGTGATGGTGTGTGTGTTTGAATGTGTGTGTGTGTGCGCACGCGCGCGCGCGCGCGCGTGTGTGTGTGTGAGCCATGGTGTGTGAGTGTGTGTGTGTGCGTGCGTGCGCGCGCGTGTGTGTGTGTGAGAGAGAGACAGAGTGTGAGTCATGGTGTGTGAGTCATGGTGTGTGTTTGAGTGAGAGAGAACTCAGAATTTTTTAATGTACATCGGCCTTAGGCCACAATACAATAGTCGGTGGGAGGGGGGGGGGGGGGGAGATAGGGTTTTTGTGTATTACACCAATATTGCAATGCGCATGATTGCATCGTCGAACATTGACACTTTCCGCGCTTTCCTCAGTTGAATACTTCGTTGGTGTAACAGTCAACAGATCTTTCTTTTGCTGACTAAATCTAACATTTAATGAAGTAATACACTAAATAGTACTTGATTATAATTAAGCTTCATCAGTGCATTAAGGCATCAAACAAGTCATAAAGATATTTAATACATATACATATATCGTTCCATTCCTCCATCTACTGATCAAGCAATTAGTCTCTCTGTATAGCCAACAGCCGGTCAAGTAATACAATCATCACACAATCAACAAATAATTGGTAAATCACCATGCTTGCGAAACATACTTCATTTTATCCATCTAATCAAACAAATACTTAGTACATTCAGTGTACCGTGGCAACGGTAATCAATCAATCAATCAATCAACTGCCATTCTATCATTTAATTAGCCATCTGAATCCGATCAGTTAAAATACTGAACCGTTTCTCTACCAGTTAAGTTTGTCGCCTAATACAATTACTCATCTATAAACCAAACTAGTTAGCGAGTCACCGAACAATTTGATCAGTTTCATATAAATCATTTTCCCGATCAGTACTTAGTCAGCAACTAATCAATGGATCAATCATTCAGTCAGTGCATCCATCAATCAATCAATGAATTAATCAAACAATCAGTTAAGCAGTCAATCAATGAATCATCAATTTACCAAATATTTGTAAAACAAGTAGCAATAAACAATTCGATTTTTCAAAATTATCTTTACCCCCGCGTTTTTGTGCATAATTTACAGTCTGTACACAGTTTATATCGAAATGACTACAAAAATATAATGGAACAAGCGTTAATAGTTTTACCATTTATTATACCTATACAGCATTGTATAATTACTAATGTAATACAGTAATATAGTACTGGTGATGACTTATTTTCGTTAGTTTATTCATTCATGATTTTTTTGCGTCTGTTGATGGCATGAAAAACAAATCTGGACACATTGTATCTATGATGAGAATTTTCTGCTTTGAGCAGTAGATAAAGTGGCATTCTAGCTGAATCTTTGAGGAATTTTACTCTAATATCTGTATAAGTGGGACAGTCATATATAAGGTGATATTCATTTTCGATATGAGTTTTGCAAAAAGGGCATGCCCTTTTGTGAATACTCTCACTATAACGATGTGAATTGTTATTCAGCGGTAGTACACCAAATCTTAGTTGTGTGATTGCCACTCTGAGACAGTATGTATCCATGTCAGAAATATATTTTTCTTTTTCAAAAATTGTTTTGAATGATCTATAGCACTCATATCTGTCACCATCTCTAATAATACTAGTGCATTCTTGGATAAACAGATCGACAAGTCTTTGTCTAAATATGTTTAAAAATAGAGTGAGAGAGAGAGAGAGAGAGTGTGTGTGTGTGTGTGTGTGTGAGTGACAAGGGATAGATTCGTATGGAGGGCCATGGTCACCAGGGCACATGACGATGACCATTTTATCAAAGTCTGCTTTTGGTGTGATTTCCACGAACATCTAATCAGTCGTCAATGATTCCATTTCCCGGAAATCAACAGTATGTCCAAATTTGGTTGACGTTGAGTGGGGGTGAACTTGGCATGCATCCAGGTGGGTGGGATTATAAAAGCTTTCATTGCAGATTTCTGTAACGGGAGACAGACCAGCACAACGCGCAAAGCTCAGTTTGAACAACAGAACCGAAGTCTAGCAACTACTCCTTCGTGTGTACTTCTTGCGGCTCGCTTCGATTTCCATAGGTAGGTTGATTTTTCCATCAAAGGTGCAGTTGAGTTTTTTCTTTCATTTTGTGTTTGTGCCTACTATACTCGACATAATCGGGTCTTAGTCCTAACTCTAGCCCTAATCCAAAGCCCCAGTGTTCTCTGTGAACAGATCGTTCATACCCAGGAGAGGATTCAGGTGGGGACTGACTACTACATCAGGATTAGAGTTAGGGTTTAAAATAAATCGATGAATGCCGTCAGAAATAGTAAAGACCAGACACGTTTTCGTGCAAGAAATCTGCTGGAGTGGGAGAGATGTAATTTGCACTTTTTTTTTTTTGCTGCACTTTTTACTGCACTTTTTTAAAACACATTTCATAATGATCATGATGATGGTTTTGAAAAGAGATATGCTGATGATGGCGGTAATAATAACAATAATAATAATAAGAAGAAGAAGAATGAAGACTTGTTGGGCGCCTATGACACGTTGTCACTAACCTCTTTCAGGCTTGAGGGGGCTCTAGGTCAGAGTGTTTAGCAAGATCATGAAACAGAACATGAAAACAGTAAAAGGGACAACAAGTGACAACCATAACATTATGGAAAATGTGTTCATAATCAGCCCTAGAAATAAGACGAGCATAGTGGGAATTATGGGTAACAAGAATCATAGCGCAAAGGCAGTGACTAAGGGAGAAGTGCTGTTTAACTTAACAGACAACTTTGCAAATCTGAACGGATCCAAACAAACAAAATTGTCCTATAACTCTGATAGCACAGGGAAAAGAGGCCAGCATTACGGGGACGGTGTTCATCTCACGTCCGTCGTAGCTTTACCTTTCCCAACCTGTTATTACTGTAGATACCCATGTACAGCTGGGTGCAGCGGACACCACACGTACTATCGTGTGTTCGTGCCAGACTGGCGTCCGTGCAATGCCGCGCTCAGTTTCAGTTTCAGTTTCTCAAGATGACGTCTCCGCGCTCGGAATGAATTCCATAATGCACTAACGTCACAGGTGCCATGTGATGGAGAAGATGCGGAATGCTCACGGCACCAGGCTTAAGCCTGAACATAAACCCAAGAGCTGGCCAGGTCCTGAGGTCCTACCTAAATAGTTCTATAATCCTGGGGTCGTAGGGGAGTGACATGGCAGAGACCTCAACTTTTCCCGCGACCAGTACCACGAGGGCGGCGCCCATCCCCTCTTCCTCGCTTCAAATTCATTTTCGTATCCACTTTTTCTTAACCAAGACTTCAGAAAGGCAAGAAGACGAATTGGTCTTAAAGGGCTGGGGCCTGGGAAATCAACCTGTCTCTCCAATGTTTTATACCAAGGCAGCTGGGCAATGCCCTGTTCTTCATGATTTTCAACTGCCGTGGGATCTTTAGCATGTGCAACCAGAAGGCACACGGGTCCGACTCGTTTTTCGTCCCCTTCCGAAGGATAGACGTTCAGTTCGATTTTCTGGTCAAATTGAGAAGAAAGGTCGAGGCCTGTACGGTGAGCGAACCCTGGAACCACGAGTTTAGTTATTGGCAGCGCAGGCGAACATCTGAACCATTTTGCCACTCTTCTCCCCGCAGTACTCAGACTGGAAAACAGGGGCAGTAACTGGCTGTGCGCTGATCAATTATCTCAATTATCAAGCCTCCTATAGGTATATCATAAAAAAAACTTTTATTTCAAGTATGAGCAAGATATAGAGTACACAAACATATATTGTTGTATATACTGTAACAAACTTTTATTTCAAGTATGAGCAAGATATAGAGTACACAAACATATATTGTTGTATATACTGTAACAAACTTTTATTTCAAGTATGATCAAGATATAGAGTACACAAACATATATTGTTGTACATACAGTAACAGACTTTTATTTCAAGTATGATCAAGATATAGAGTACACAAACATATATTGTTGTACATACAGTAGCAAACTTTTTTATTTCAAGTATGAGCAAGATATAGAGTACACAAACATATATTGTTGTATATACTGTAACAAACTTTTTTATTTCAAGTATGATCAAGATATAGAGTACACAAAATATATTGTTGTATATACTGTAACAGACTTTTATTTCAAGTATGATCAAGATATAGAGTACACAAACATATATTGTTGTACATACAGTAACAGACTTTTATTTCAAGTATGAGCAAGATATAGAGTACACAAACATATATTGTTGTATATACTGTAACAGACTTTTATTTCAAGTATGAGCAAGATATAGAGTACACAAACATATATTGTTGTACATACAGTAACAAACTTTTATTTCAAGTATGATCAAGATATAGAGTACACAAACATATATTGTTGTATATCCTGTAACCACGAGTTTATGTTATTGCAAAGCAGGCGAAACATTTGTACATGCCTAACACTTCCCATATCTCAGATGGAAAACAGTAGAGTAAACTATGTGCGCTGATCAATTATTCAATATCAAGCTCTATTATATCATAAAAAAAACTTTATTTCAAGTATGAGCAAGATATAGAGTTACACAAACAATATTTTTATTACAAGTAACAAACTTTTATTTCAAGTATGAGCAATGATTTTAGAGTACAAAACATATAGAATTTTATATATGTAACAAACTTTATTTCAAGTATGATCAAGTATGAGTACACAAACATTATTTTTGTTGTACATACAGTAACAGACTTTATTTCAAGATATTTTCATGATATAGTACACAAACTATATTGTTGTACATACAGTAGCAAACTTTTTTAATTCAATGTATGAGCAAGTATATAGAGTACACAAACTATATATTGTTGTATATACTGTAACAAAACTTTTTTATTTCAAGTATGATCAAAAGTATAGAGTCACAAACATATATTGTTGTATATACTGTAACGACTTTTATTTCAAGTAGATTAATTCATAGATACACAAGAATAATATTGTGTACATACATATCAGGGCTTTTATTCAGTATGAGCAAGATATAGAGTACACTAAACAATATTGTTGTATATACTGTAAACAACTTTTATTTCAAGTAGAGCAAGATATTAGAGTAATCAAACATATATTGTTGTAACATACAGTAACAAACTTTTATTTCAAGTATGATCAAGATATAGATACACAAACTTATATTTTGTATATACATGTAACAAACTTTAATTTCAAGTATGATCAAGATATAGTACACAAACATTATATTGTGTACATACAGTAACAAACTTTTATTCAAGTTATGATCAGTATAGTGTTAACAAACATATATTGTGTACATACTGTACAAACTTTTATTTCCAGTTGATCAGATATAGCAGTACAAACAATGATTGTTGTATACAGTAAACAACTTTAATATAAGTATGAGCAAGTATATAGAGTACACAGACATATATGTTGTATATACTGTCAACAAACTTTATTTCAAAGTTATGAGCAAGATATAGAGTACAAAACTAAATATGTTGTACATACAGTATGACCGAACTATATCTCAAGTATGAGCAGATTATTAGTTTACACAACTAATATTGTGTAGTATTACTGTAACAAACTTTTGAATTCAAGTTGAGCAAGATAGTAGATACAAACTTATTGTAGTTTAGTACTGTACAAACTTTTATTTCAAGAAGATCAAGATATAGAGTACAACAAAAATTATTGTTGTAAAATACTGTAAACAAAAATTTTAATCTAAATTAAGACAAAGATATAAGAATACACAAACATATATTGTAGTACATACACGTAACAGACTTATTTCAAGTCATGAGCAAATATAAGAGTACACAAACATATATGCCACTATTGTTATATAACCGTAACAAACTTTTATTCAATATGATCAAGATATAGAAGTACACAAACATAATGTTACATACAGTAAACAGACTTTTATTTCAAGTATGATCAAGATATAGAGTACACAAACATAATTGGCACTATTAATATATACCGAACAGACTTTTATTTCAAGTATGATCAAGATTAATAAAAGTACACAAACATATATTTGCACTTTTATATAGTAACCACTAAATAATTTATTTCAAGTAGATGCAAGATACGAGAAGTACTACAGCTGACAAATAGCAAGTTCACACTTTCATGTTTTTTAGAAATCACCATGGCTTCAGTCTTCCTGCTGTTTAGTTCCAGCCCCTTATTTGATACAGGCAGAGGCAATCCGAAAGGAATGGTTTGTTTTAAAGATCCACCAAAATAGTGATACACGAACTTACATGATCCTGCATTCTTTTCTTCGTAATTATACGTGCAGCAATATTCTGAAGCCTCTGCAATTATAAAATGTGTTACGCTGCTAAGCCAGCTGGGAAAGAACTACAAAAGTCAAGCTGGCGAAGTTATTGTAGCCGAGACAAGTCACATGTTTCTTTTTTTTTTTTTTTTACATAGCTGGAAGGCTGTCATCACTAGTGTGTATACTTGTGTTTGGGAATATGCTCTGGAACCATATGGTGACCTTTTGATGCTTATGTGTCATTGCAGTTTCAGTATGTCATCTGCAAAACATATCATAAAATACAAAAACATTGAAGAAACAAAAAATGTAGTAAAAGAAAAAAAAAATTAAACAAAAGTAAATGAAATCTGAAAATTAAATGAAAAAATAATAAATACATACCCTAACACACAAACACACACACACAAACAAACACACACACACACATACACACACACACACACACACACACACACACACACACACACACACACACACACACACACACACACAAACACACACACACAAACAAACACACACACATACACACACACACACACACACACACACACACACACACACACCACACACACACACACACACACACACAACACAACACATGCTGAAGTACTTTTGTCTCGTGTTTACTCAAAGAACATTTTATTATATTTTTTTCCATTTGAAACACAAACTCATATTTAATAAGGGTAGGGTTGGGGTGAGGGGGAAGACAACAGGAACAATACAGCTATTACTGTTCAAGAACACAGTGATGAATAGGCCTACATATTTCAAGCAATGGGATTAAGAAGTGGAAACTGATGTCCCTGGCACTTGTAAACAGAATAAGTGTGTGTGTGTGTGTGTGTGTGTGTGTGTGTGTGTGTGTGTGTGTGTGTGTGTGTGTGTGTGTGTGTGTTGTGTGTGAAATAACAACTGATAACTGTTTTTGTGTGTATTTTTAGTAGGTAGAGACAGGTCCATGCCTGCACTAAAATCACTGTGAAAAGCATGGATTTTAATGTTTGTTTTGTTTTGCTTTTTGTTTTTCTAACTCATACTTAGCTGTTACTGAAATGTTTGTGATGTGACATTCATGACAAAATAAAGATGGACTGAGTTCTTTTATAATAAGTTATTTTTGTTTGGCTTGAGCAAGTGCTACAAGAAAGAGAATAAAATATGAACTCTGTGTGAGACTACCTTTAGTGCGTTGTGACCCATTCTTGGCATGGTGGATTGAACACTGACTTGTAATTATAGTATTTACTGTTTTCAAAACAAAACACAGACAGTACGACATTGATAATACTATCATATCTGTGTTAACAACTTCAAGAGAACACAAACACAAAGAGTTATTTTCCGCATGATCTACATATTTTTGTATGTTGTTTCTAAAGCATCATCCTACAATTCACATTGTTTATCAAATCTCGGTCTTAATTAAAAAATTGTATCGGGTAAGGGGGAGGCAGAATATCTCAGAAGTGCACACACACTCATTCGAACAAAGGAGAGAGTAAAAAAAAATTTTTAAAAAAGAAGAAAAACAAAACAAAAAAACTAAATGAAAATACTAAACAAAAAGTGATCGGGCAAGTCACCTCCAATACCCACACATCCACACACTATGTACATATATAACATTAAAGATAGCAGAGTCTACACCAATGATAATGGTATGAATGAATTTCACAGCTTGTGTTCTTCTTTGTTTCTGGTTGTAAAAAGTAAAAAAATGGCCCTAGTATTTCAATAGGTTATATGAATTAACTACCTACCTACCCACCCACCTACACACACACAGACACACACACACACACACACACACACACAACACACACACACACACACAACACACACACACACACACACACACACACACACACACACACACACTGGTCTTCCCTAGCATACAACACTTTTCTCATACTCCCATCACCTATTCTGTACACCTACAAAGGAGAAACTGGCAGGAAGGAGAAGAATCTTACAAACACAACAAAGCAGATATTTCCATATCTTCAATATTCTCTCCATTACCGGCATCTTCAAAGACAAGTTCATCTGAGGGTAGCAGAGGAAAACCAGGAGCACAAATAAAAGAAACAATAAATTGATGTAGCAATTTCACCTTTAGAACATTGTTTCACAAAACTAAAAGCCATTTATACATTGTTAATTAAGACATGATGGAGTGCTCAGATGGTGTGTGTGTATATGTGTATGTTCGTTCGTTCTTTGATTTAACGTCTTTTCACTATAAGTGATATTAGACGGGGGAGGGGGGGGGGGGAGGGGGAAATAAAAAAAAAGTGATCAAAATAAAATGTAGAACGATAGTTGGACGGGTTGGATTTGGGCAGAGGGAAGACAGAGGAAAAAGACATTAGTAGGTGGGGGAACAGTAAAATGGAAAGAGAACTTAACACTAACAATTAACTTCGACAACGTGAAGGGAAATTGTAACACTAAAATACAAACCGAATAAAGTTAAAGTAATGCATTAACAGGACTGTGGACTAATGATTCTGAAATTCTAACTAACAAAGTTTGATCTGATGTAATTTTTTTGAAATGAGTTTCAGAATACTTTTCTTGAGTAAACATTTTCGGTAAAAAAGAACGTAGCATTTTGCAGTAGAATAAACAGTGAAACAGTGTTAACTGTTCGCCGCAAATACACTTGACATTTTTACAATATTTTGTTTTCAATGCGTTTAGCTGAATACGAAAACAAACAGCAACAATCGATCTCAAATGATACATGGAAGAATACTGCAATTTTTTACATAAATTTTGAAGGGTAAGTTTTATCATTTGTTGTGACACAAACTGTTCATTTGAATGTTCATGAAATCGAGTCCATGAGGCTGATTCGAGCAAGTTGCAAGATTCTTTTACGGAGGTATGAACATGTAATTCTATAGCATTATCAGAATTCTGGGCGCCTTGCTTAGCTGCTCTGTCAACTACTTCGTTGCCGTGAAGACCAACGTGAGAAGGCACCCAGCATAAACTGATATCTGTACCTTTGACCCTTAAACGATGTATAAGATGATTTGCCTCAGTAATTAAATCAGGTCTTGTGTCAGCATCAAAAGACCGTAAGGCATATAATACAGATTTTGAGTCAACAAAGAGAACTACTTTGATAGACATGGGTTTAAGATTTACTAGATAATGCAATGCTTGATTAATAGCTACTAATTCCGCTGTAAAGATAGATAAGTTTGCCCCAACGAAAAATGACTTTTTTATCTTAAATTTTGGAACATAAAATGCTGCTCCAGCACATTTATTTTCTAAGACTGATCCATCGGTAAAAATATGAAGATGGGTACGGTATTTTTCATCGATGTGTTCTCTTGCTGTGGATATCGAAATGTTGACGTTTTCAGATTTCTTAGCGTCTGTATAATCAATATCAAAAGAGGCTCTTTGCATTTCCCATGTAGGGATAGGCGTTGTTGATGGTATCTCAGCTATTTCATCCATATTTATGTTAGACTGTTTGACCAAGTCAGATATGTAAGTTGCAACAGTCATTTGTGATGAAATGCTTTTTGCTCGCTTTGGAAAGTCAACATCAGACCTGATTTTAATTTCCTTACTCACAAAATTGTCAGTTTGTGAAGTAGTTCTAACTGCAAATTTTGCTGTCGCTAGCTCACGATAGTTGTTCAGAGGCAGAATTCCAGCAACTTTGTACGTTTCCAGATTAGAGGCAGGAGTAGGGACACCTAGAGCAATTTTAATACTTTTGCAATCTAAGCTTTGTATCTTCTTTAATAAATATTTTGGTGCACTGAAGAACACTTCTTGCGCATAGGATAATTTAGATCGTACAAGTGCTGTTGATAGATGAATTAGTATGTTCGTATCCATTCCCCAAGGTAATCGGCTTATTATCTTTAGAAAATTTATGGCTTTTCTTGCTTTTGTTGAAATATAATCAAAATGGACATTCCAGTTTAATTTCGATATCATAAAGACTCCCAGAAATTTTACAACCTGTTTGTAATGTAACACTTCACCAAGCAATCTGAAAATAGGCAAGTTACTGAAAGTACCATCAGAATTAAATAGCATCATGTTAGTTTTTTTCCGCTGACAACGACAGACCATTTTCTAACATAGTTTCCAAGATTATCAAGATCAGATTGATACACTTTCCTAATGTAATTCTGCGCTCTCTGTGGAGTTGTCTTTTTTAAAGTAATATTCATCCAAATACATATATCATCAGCGTACTGTGCCAAAACAACACGATTTGAGAGTGCTTTAGGAAGATACTGTATAAGGATATTAAATAAAAGCAGTGCTATCACTGAACCTTGTGGAATTCCCATATCAAGATGTCGTGAAGTAGAATAACTAGTTCCCACTCTTGCCTGAATAGTTCTATTGGCTAAAAAAGACTTAATATAGTCATACATATTGCCAGATAAACCAATAGATTTCAGCTTGTACAATAAACGCGTATGCCAAATTTGATCGTAAGCTTTTTTCACATCAAAAAAAGTAGCTAAAAGACTTTTTCTGCGGGCAAACTGTTTCTTGATGTGAGTGGTAAGTTTAACCAGGTGCTCAACTGTAGATCTCCCTTTTCTAAAACCAGCCTGATTTACTGGAATAACGTTATTTTTATCACAGTAATGTACAAGTCTGTTTAATACCATTTTTTCCAATAGTTTGCTCGTATGGGACGTCAAAGCAATAGGTCTGTAACTGTTTTTATTGTTTTTAAGCTTTCCTGCTTTTAATACTGGTATAACAACAGAGTACCATGGACAGCAAAGAAAACAAACGAGACAGTCTTGATGGAGGCAGACACAAGTCGATCACTGATAAGGAAGATTAGGAAAAGACAAGCAACATTTTTAGGCCATTTTATGAGGAAGGGGGATTTGGAGCACCTGGTCACAACGGGAAAGCTGGAGGGAAAGAGAGCACCGGGTAGACCCAGATAGAGAATGCTGGACGGACTTGCAGAGTGGCTGGGGATGAAGAGGGTGGTGGAGATGCTGGGGGCAACGAGAGATAGAGATGGTTGGAAGTCCATGGTCGCCAACGCCATGTGGCAGGGCACCTGATGATGATGATGATGACAACAACAGACTTTTGCCATAATTGTGGTATAGTTCCACCAACCCAGCATTTCTGAAAAATTTTGTGTAAAAAAATAATATAGTTTTCTGGAAGATGTTTAATCATTTCAATTGAAACTGCATCGACACCTACCGAACTCCTTTTGTTGTTTAGAGACAAGATAGTGTTTTTTAACTCTTCTAAAGTGATTGGAGAATTAAACCAGCGATCATTCTGAGGTATTGGATCAGTGTAGATAGGGTTGTTAGCTGCCATTTCCCTGTAGTGTTTGCAGGTAGGAGTCAAACCATCTACTTTACTATTTTTGGCAAAAAGTTCCACAAAAGTTTCAGCTTTGTCCATGTCGGAAGGAAATTTGTGACTTGTATCAATCATTATTGGACACCTAGGTAAGTTGGCTCCATTTATCATTTGATTCATTTTTGTCCAGACTTAATGGAAATCCTTGAAATCTGAAATTTCTTTTGTGCAGTATGATGCCCAATAATTTTTCTTTGCTTCAGCGATGATTTTATTACACTGGGTGTTAGCTTTTTTCATTTCCGTATGTGTATGTGTGTGTGTTCGTTCGTTATTTCTTTTAACGTCTATTCACATATGTGCTTTTAGACGGGAAAAAAAAAAAGGTGCGTAAGGAATGAATGAATCTATGTAATTATGAAGGCATTGTATCAATTAAGGTAACAATTAATGTAACATCAAACAAATTAACGAACAAAAGAAAAACAATCAGAATATTATATCAGTCAGGCTTCATCGGATTTCTCGGGGCTGTGTGGGAGTTACAGGTATAAAACAGTTGGGCTGAATCAAAGGAAACGACCTACAGGACTGTGCAGAAAACGTCTAGCAATGTGTAAATACAGAGTGAAATCAGTATGTTTCTGTTTTAAGTTTGTAAATGACGCAGGGAAATAAAGTCGCATTCGCTGACAACACAAAAGGTTATAAAAAAAGTTATAAACAGTTATAAAATCACCACAGATACATTTGATGGTTTTACTAAATTTAGTTCGAAGTGAATTGAGAGTTAATCTGTAAGCTAAAGTTATCTCTTGTCTTGTAAAACCCTGGTAATTTACCTAGAAGGGGCGAAGGTCACATTGCGCTTTTACTTTGTTTTCTAACATATTCATTTCATGTTCAGAGAGTGGTAAATCAAGTTTAGTACTGCCAGCCCTATTCATTGCTGCATTTTTTTTGCTATTCTGTCGACCCGATCGTTAAAAAGGATACCTCAGTGTGATGGGATCTAACAAAAAGTAACCTTGACACTTTAATTAACCGTTTGTTTCGGCTGCTGTCAGTAAAGACTGTCAAGCGGTAAGCGATTCTTTTCCCGGTGTGTGTGTGTGTGTGTGTGTGTGTGTGTGTGTGTGTGTGTGTGTGTGTGTGTGTGTGTGTGTGTGTGTGTGTGTGTGCGTGTGTTACAGCTGCAGTTAACAGTATAAGCCAAAATGACAAATATTTGTTCTGTGACCATTTCACAAGGCATGGGAAACTCTGTAATGCTAACCCAAGTGATACTAACTTAAGTATGTGACACATATGATTACATTGTTCATATTCAAATAGATATGAAAGCTGACATCAAGATTCACTAATCAATGAATGAAACATAATAAATAAACAGTTGCATAAGTCTAGCAGACTAAAACATACAGCAATTAACTTATGAAAATAAGACCACAACACAGTGTTCTTACCAGATCTGTAATCTGCCATGTTCAGGGCATCAACATGGGCAGCACCAAACAGACTGGACTTGATTGATATCTCTACACAGAATTTACTCAATTCAGGCCATAATTCCGAGGCACGTTTTCAGATCTGTTTGAAACGTAAACTGAAACCGGGAAAAGAATCGCTTACCGCTTGACAGTCTTTATTGACAGCAGCCGAAACAAAAGGTTAATTAAAGTGTCAAGGGAAGACGACTTGGGGACTTACTTATAAACTGACACTGTAACTCTCCTTCCGCATTTTACTATGTGTACATTTCTGATGTGATTCTTTTTTTGTTTGTTTGTTTGTTTTTGTTTTGTTTTGTTTTGCCTTATTAGAGAGTTAGTTACAAAGACCTACCCGACAGTTTGTGGGCATTTTTGAATAGATTTTTTTCTCTCGAAAATTCGGATTTTTTGTTTGTTTTTTGGTTGTTGTTTTCATCCAACCAATAATAATTATCCCTCCAGTTTTTGCGAGAGACCTGTCGATGTGCACACAAAAGGCGTTCTCTTGTGTGAAGACTTTCACCAGGTGATAAAAGCCCAGTATGCCCACTCACGTGACGGATCAACGGGACAGTCCATCATTAACCCTTTGATTCTCGCACCCTATCCACCAGCTACAAAAACATAACCATTTGACTCCCTCATCCTATCCACCAACTTCCTGCTGGAAGCTGGTGGATAGGGAGAGAGAGTCAAAGGATTAAGTTTTTGGTCTGTTAGCATGGTCGACAATGAAGGATGCTGGTGGATAGAGTGCGGGAGTCAAAGGGTTAAATGACTGATGAAGAGGAAGATACGCAGGTGAGTTGGCAGAGCCATGGACTCAAAAGCCAATATCTTGAGTTCAGTCCCAGCCCGTAACACTAAAAACTGACCTGTTGGCTGCTCATCTTAATATTTCCATCATTCTGGGGGTGTCTGCTTAATTTAATGTTTTATAGGTACCTCATTTCCCCTTCCCGTTTCAAGACTGCCAACGCATACGGTTTTGCGCGGGCGCAGGAAATCTGTTAGATGATTGCTGGCAGATTTGGATGGAGCATATATGGAGTTGTCCGAGCGCACTGAATCCATCTTAAACAAATTCTAAACATGTGAAATTGTGAATGTGAGCATAGTTACTAGGAAACTGTAAAGCTTGGTCTAGTTACTAGGAAATATAATCAAGCTGTCTACTTACCAGGAAATTATAAAGCTGGATCTAGTCACTGAGAAATTATAAAGTTGTCTAGTTATTAGGATGTTGTAAAGCTGGGTCTAGGTACTAAGACATTATAAAGTGGATCTAGTCACTAAGAAATTATAAAGTTGCCTAGTTATTAGGATGTTGTAATGCTGGGTCTACTTACCAGGAAATTATAAAGCTGGATCTAGTCACTAAGAAATTATAAAGTTGTCTAGTTATTAGGAAGTTGTAAAGCTGGGTCTAGTTACTAAGAAATTATAAAGCTGGGTCTATGTACTAGGAAATTACAAAGCTGTCTAGTTACTGGGAAATTATAAATCTGAGTCTAGTTGCTAAGAAATTATAAAGCTGTCTAGTTACAAGGAAATCATAAAACTGGGTCTGGTTATTATGAAATTATAAAGCTGGGTCTAGTTACTAGGAAATTACAAAGCTGTCTAGTCATTTGGAAATTGTAAAACTGTCTAGTTACTAGGAAATTATACAGATGAGTGTAGCTACTGGGAAATTATAAAGCTGTCTAGTTACTAGTATATAACAAAGATGTCTAGTTACTAGGAAATTATACAGCCATGTCTAGTTACTATGAAATTTTAAAGCCAAATTTGGTTACTGGGAAATTATAAAGCTGAGTCTAGTGAAATTACAAAGCTGAGTCTAGTTACTAGGAAATCATAATGCCAGTCTAGTTACTAGGAAACTTACAGCTGTCCAGTTACTAGGAAATTAATAAGCTGTCTAGTTACTATGAAATTATAAAACTGTCTAGTTGCTACGAAATTATAAAGCTGTCTAGTAACTAAGAAATTATAATGCTGTCTAGTCACTCGGGAATTATAAAGCTGGGTCTAGCTGCTAAGAAATTATATAAAGTTGTCTAATTACTAGGAAATTATAAAGCTGTCTAGTTGCTATGAAATCATAAAGCTGTCTAGTAACTAAGAAATCATAAAGCTGTCTAGTTACTAGGAAATTACAAAGCTGTCTCATAACTAGGATATTATAAAACTGGGTCTAGTAACTAGGAAATTCTAAAGCTGAGTGTAGTAACTAGGAAATTATATAGCTGTCTGGTTGATAGGAAATTGTAAAGCTGAATCTAGTTACTAGGAAAATATAGGCTGAATCTAGTTCCTAGGAAATCATAAAGGTGTTAGTCACTAGGATATTATAAAGCTGTCTAGTTACTAGGAAATTATGAAGCTGCATCGACGCGTCCAGTTACTAGGAAATTATAAGCTGTCCAGTTACTAGGACAGCATAAAGCTGAACCTAATTATTAGGAAATTACACAGATGTCTAGTTACCAGGAAATTATAAACATGTCTAGCATATATGAAATTGTAAAGCTCGGTCTAATTACTAAGAAATTATAAAAGCTGTCTAATACTAAGAAATTATAAAACTCGGTCTAGTAACTAGGAAATTGTAAAGCTGAGTCTAGTTACTAGGAAACTAAAGCTGTCTAGTTCCAAGGAAATCATAAAACTGGGTCTTTTAACTAGGAAATTGTATAGCTGGTCTAGTTACTAGGAAATTATAAAACTGGATCTAGTTACTAGGATATTATAAAGCCAGATCTATTTACTAGGAAACTGTAAAGTTTTCTAGTTACTAGGAAATTATACAGCTGAGGCTAGTTACTAGGAAATTATAAAGCTGTCCAGGCACTAGGAATTCATAAAGATGTTTAGTAACTAGGAAATTATAAACTGTCTAGTTGCTATGAAATTATGAAGCTGAGTTTGGGTACTGGGAAATTAGAAAGCTGAATCTAGAAACTAGGAAATTATAAAGCTGTCCAGTAACTAGGAAATCATAAAGCTGAACTAATTTCTAGGCAATTACACAGATGATTAGTTACTAGGAAATTATAAAGATGTCTAGCATATATGAAATTGTAAAGCTAGATCTAGTTACTAGGAAATTATAAAAGCTAGTTACTAAGAAATTTTAAAACTCAGACTATTAACTAGGAAGTTATAAGCTGAGTCTAGTTATTAGGAAACTAAAGCTGTCTAGTTACAAGGAAATTATAAAACTGTCTATTAACTAGGAAATTGTACAACTGGGTCTAGTTACTAGGAAATTATAAAACTGGATCTAGTTACTAGGAAATTATAAAGTCAGGTCTATTTACCAGGAAAGTATAAAGCTTTCTAGTTACTAGGAAATTATACAGCTGAGGCTATTTACTAGGAAAGTATAAAGCTGTCCAGATACTAGGAATTCATAAAAATGTTTAGTACTAGGAAGTTATAAAGCTGTCTAGTTACTAGGAAATTATACAGCTGCATCTAGTTACTATGAAATTATAAAGCTGAGTTTGGTTACTGGGAAATTATAAAGCTGAGTCTAGAAACTAGGAAATTCTATAGCCAAGTCTAGCTACTAGGAAATTAATCAGCTGAGTCTAGTAACTAGGAAATTATACAGCTGAGTCTAGTAACTAGGAAATTATAAAGCTGAGTCTAGTAACTAGGGAATTATAAAGCTAAGTCCAGTTACTAGGGAATTATAAAGCTGAGTCTAGTAACTAGGAAATTATACAGCTGAGTCTAGTAACTAGGAAATTATAAAGCTGAGTCCAGTTACTAGGGAATTATACAGCTGAGTCTAGTAACTAGGAAATTATAAAGCTGAGTCTAGTAACTAGGGAATCATAAAGCTGAGTCCAGTTACTGGGAAATTATAAAGATGGGTCCAGTTACTAAGAAATTACAAAGCTGAGTCTAGTAACTAGAAAATTATAAAGCTGAGTCTAGTTACTGAGAAATTATAAAGATGGGTTCAGTTACTAGGATTACAAAGCTGAGTCTAGTAACAAGGAAATTATAAAGCTGAGTCTAGTAACTAGAAAATTATAAAGCTGAGTCTAGTTACTAGAAAATTACAAAGCTGAGTATAGTTATAAAGCGAGTCTAGTTACTAAGAAACCAAAGCTTTCTAGTAACTAGGAAATTACAGTTTAGTAACTAGGAAATTATAATAAAGCTGAGTCTAGTTACTAGGAAATTACACAGCTGGGTCTAGCTACTAGGAAATTATGAAGCTGAGCCTAGTTACTAGGAAATTACAAAGCTGGGTCTAGTTACTAGGAAATTGTAAAGCTGAGTCTAGTTACTAGGAAAATAAGCTTTCTAGTTAAGTAGGAAATTATAAAGCTTTCTAATTACTAGGAAATTATACAGCTGAGGTTAGTTGCTAGGAATGATAAAGCTGTCGAGTTACTAGGAATTCATAAAGATGTTTGGTTACTAGGAAATTATAAAGCTGTCTAGTTACCAGGAAATTATACAGCTGCACCTCATCATCAGGTGCCTTGCCGCATGGCGTCGGCGATTATGGACTAAAGCTGAGCCTAGTTACTAGGAAATTACAAAGCTGGGTCTAGTTACTTGGAAATTACAAAGCTGGGTCTAGTTACTAGGAAATCATAAAGCTGCAGAGGAAATTATAAAGCTGAGTCTAGTGACTAGGAAATTATAAAGCTGAGTGTATTTGCTAGGAAATTATATGGCTAAGTCTAGTTACTAGGAAATTATAAATATCTCTAGTAATCAGGAAGTTATGAAGCTGTCTAGTTACTAGGAAATTATAAAGCTGAGTCTGGTAACTAGGAAATTATAAAGCTGAGTCTAGTTTCAGTTGGGTCTAGTTACTCGGAAATTATACTCTGGGTCTAGTTACTGGGAAATTATAAAGCTGTCTTGTTGCTAGGAAATTATAAAGCTGTCTAGTACAAGGAAATTCTAAAACTGTCTAATCACTGGGAAATTCCAAAACTGTGGTGTGTGCGTGTGCAGGTGTGCGTGTATGCGTGTGTATGTGCATGTATGTGTGTGTAGGTGCGTATGTTTATGTATGTGTGTGCGTGTGCGTACGTGTGTTTGTGTATGTGTGTGTTTATGTGTATGTGTGTGTGTCTGTGTGTGTGTGTGTGTGTGTGTTTATGTGTACGTGTGCATTTGTGTGTGTATGTGTATATATGTGTGCGAGTGTGTGTATGTTCGTGTATGTGTGAATGTGTGTGTATGTGTGTGTATGTGCGTGTGTGCATGTGTGTCTAAGTGCGTGCGTGCGTGTGTGTGTATGTGTGTGTGTATATATGTGTATGTATGTGTGTGCATGTATGTGTGTTTGTGAGTGTATGTGTGTGTATGTGTTTGTGTATGTGTGTGTATGTGCGCGCTCACGCATGTATGTGTGTGTGTGAGTGTGTGTGTATGTGTTTGTGTATGTGTGTGTGTGCACGCATGTCTGTGTCTGTGTCTGTGTGTGTGTTTCACATGCTGTGTATCGCTCATGTGATGGCTGAATAATACCCGGTGTTCCATGTAAATCTATAAATGGACATTTCAATGTTTTCATTAATCTTTTACCTCGGAACAAGTGTCACAACTCTGATGAAGTTGTTTTGTGGTGCTCATGTTTACAGTTGTCTGCAGGCCTGTAGGTATCTACCCCAGATGGCATTAGCAAGAGGCACCGACCAGAATCCAGTCATCGCTAGCACGTGCTACGCCAGACCTTGGGATGAGTGGTCGGTGGAAAATGTGAAGGACAGATTGACTACAAGTGGCTTGCCCGGGAGGGTGATCGAGAAATTTACAGGTAAAGATTCTCTTGGTTGAAATATCTTGATTTCATAGACGTACAGCCTAAGTCTCCCTTGGATATTGCGCAAGAACACCGCAGCTTCCAGTCACTGTGTCGAAGGGGTTTACGCAGGTAACTGAGAAGATGGAGGTTCAAACCCCCATCAGTTCATGTCATTGTGACATTCTCCGGCATCAGCCAGCTACTGCCCAGGGTACAGCATGCTATGTGATCATTTGGAAGGCTGGTATCACAAAGTCTGTTTTTTTCCACTTGACAGACGCGTCATTAGAGGTGTTGCTCAAATGTCTTAATTACTGCTGCAGGTGTCTGACCTTTGAGATTGTTTTTTTTCTAGGATATATCATGTAACATACAGCCTAGCTATACAGTATCAGATATGTCATGTAACATACAGCCTAGCTATACAGTATCAGATATATCATGTAACATACAGCCTAGCTATACAGTATCAGATATATCATGTAACATACAGCCTACTATACAGTATCAGATATATCATGTAACATACAGCCTACTATACAGTAACAGATATATCATGTAACATACAGCCTACTATACAGTATCAGATATATCATGTAACATACAGCCTAGCCATACAGTATCAGATATATCACGTAACATACAGCCTAGCTATACAGTATCAGATATATCATGTAACATACAGCCTAGCCATACAGTATCAGATATATCATGTAACATACAGCCTAGCCATACAGTATCAGATATATCATATAACATACAGCCTAGCTATACAGTATCAGATATATCATGTAACATACAGCCTAGCTATGCAGTATCAGATATATCATGTAACATACAGCCTAGCCATACAGTATCAGATATATCATGTAACATACAGCCTAGCCATACAGTATCAGATATATCACGTAACATACAGCCTAGCTATACAGTATCAGATATATCATGTAACATACAGCCTAGCTATACAGTATCAGATATATCATGTAACATACAGCCTAGCTATACAGTATCAGATATATCATGTAACATACAGCCTAGCCATACAGTATCAGATATATCATGTAACATACAGCCTAGCTATGCAGTATCAGATATATCATGTAACATACAGCCTAGCCATACAGTATCAGATATATCATGTAACATACAGCCTAGCCATACAGTATCAGACATATCATGTAACATACAGCCTAGCCATACAGTATCAGATATATCATGTAACATACAGCCTAGCCATACAGTATCAGACATATCATGTAACATACAGCCTAGCCATACAGTATCAGATATATCATGTAACATACAGCCTAGCTATACAGTATCAGATATATCATGTAACATACAACCTAGCCATACAGTATCAGATATATCATGTAACATACAGCCTAGCTATAGCGTATCAGACATATCATGTAACATCATCATCATCATCATCAGGTGCCCTGCCGCATGGCGTTGGCGACCATGGACTTCCAACCATCTCTATCTCTCGTTGCCCCCAGCATCTCCCCCACCCTCCTCATCCTCAGCCACTCTGCAAGTCCATCCAGCATTCTCTCCCTAGGTCTATCTGGTGCTCTCTTTCCCTCCAGCTTTCCCGTTGTGACCAGGTGCTCCAATCTCCCTTCCTCATAAATTGGCCTATAAATGTTGCTTGTCTTTTCCTAATCTTCCTTATGAGTGATCTACTTGTGTCTGCCTCCATCAAGACTGTCTCGTTTGTTTTCTTTGCTGTCCATGGAACTCTCAACATATCATGTAACATGCAGCCAAGCTATACAGTATCAGATATATCATTTGACATACAGCCTAGCTATACAGTATGAGATATATCATGTAACATACAGCCTTGCTGTACAGTATGAGATATATCATGTAACATACAGCCTTGCTGTACAGTATGAGATATATCATGTAACATACAGCCTTGCTGTACAGTATGAGATATATCAAGTAACACACAGCCTTGCCATACAGTATGATATATATCATGTGACATACAGCCTAGCTATACAGTATGATATATATCATGTGACATACAGCCTTGCTATACAGTATGAGATATATCATGTAACATACAGCCTTGCCATACAGTATCAGATATATCATGTAACATACAGCCTAGCCATACAGTATCAGATATATCATGTAACATACAGCCTAGCCATACAGTATCAGATATATGTAACATACAGCCTAGCTATACAGTATGATATCTATCATGTAACATACAGCCTAGTTATGCAGTATCAGATATATCATGTAACATACAGCCTAGCTATACTGTATCAGACATATCATGTAACATACAGCCTAGCTATACAGTATCAGATATATCATGTAACATACAGCCTACTATACAGTATCAGATATACCATGTAACATACAGCCTAGCTATGCAGTATCAGATATATCATGTAACATACAGCCTAGCTATACAGTATCAGATATATCATGTAACATACAGCCTAGCTATACAATGTCAGACATGTAGCATACAGCCTAGGTATACAGTATCAGATATATCATGTAACATACAGCCTAGCTATGCAGTATCAGATATATCATGTAACATATAGCCTAGGTATACAGTATCAGATATATCATGTAACATACAGCCTACTATACAGTATCAGACATATCATGTAACATACAGCCTAGCTATACAGTATCAGATATATCATGTAACATACAGCCTAGCTATGCAGTATCAGATATATCATGTAACATACAGCCTACTATACAGTCTCGGATATATCATGTAACATACAGCCTAGCTATACAGTATCAGATATATCATGTAACATACAGCCTAGCTATACAGTATCAGATATATCATGTAACATACAGCCTTGCTATGTAGTATCAGATATATCATGTAACATACAGCCTAGCTATACAGTCTCGGATATATCATGTAACATACAGCCTAGCTATACAATATCAGATACATCATGGAACATACAGCCTAGCTATACAGTATTAGATATATCATGTAACATACAGCCTAGCTATGCAGTATCAGACATATCATGTAACATACAGCCTACTATACAGTCTCAGATATATCATGTAACATACAGCCTAGCTATACAGTATCAGATATATCACGTAACATACAACCTAGCTATACAGTATCAGATATATCATGTAACATACAGCCTAGCTATGCAGTATCAGATATATCATGTAACGTACAGCCTAGCTGTACAGTATCAGATATATCATGTAACATACAACCTAGCCATACAGTATCAGATATATCATGTAACATACAGCCTAGCCATACAGTATCAGATATATCATGTAACATACAGCCTAGCCATACAGTATCAGATATATCATGTAACATACAGCCTAGCTATGCAGTATCAGATATATCATGTAACATACAGCCTAGCTATACAGTATCAGATATATCATGTAACATACAGCCTAGCTATACAGTATCAGATATATCATGTAACATACAGCCTAGCTATACAGTATCAGATATATCATGTAACATGCAACCTACTATACAGTCTCGGATATATCATGTAACATACAGCCTAGCTATACAGTATCAGATATATCATGTAACATACAGCCTAGCTATACAGTATCAGATATATCATGTAACATACAGCCTACTATACAGTCTCGGATATATCATGTAACATACAGCCTAGCTATACAGTATCAGATATATCATGTAACATACAGCCTACTATACAGTATCAGATATATCATGTAACATACAGCCTACTAAACAGTCTCGGATATATCATGTAACATACAGCCTAGCTATGCAGTATCAGATATATCATGTAACATACAGCCTACTATACAGTCTCGGATATATCATGTAACATACAGCCTAGCTATACAGTATCAGATATATCATGTAACATACAGCCTAGCTATACAATATCAGATATATCATGTAACATACTGCCTAGCTATGCAGTCTCGCTCCATACAGGAACTCCATAGCTTCAGCTCTATTATTCCTATTTTCATCTATTATCTTAGCTTCACCAGACGGCAGATGCACATCAGAAATAGCCAGCAGAATTGGCCAAGCCAAAACAACATTCAAGAAGATGAAAAGCATTCTTACCAACAAATGCCTATCGGTTAACATCAGGAAGAGAGATTTTGAATGTTATATAGAACCAATGCGGTTGTAGGGTTGCGAGGTGTGGACAGTCAACATGCAAAGTCAGAACAAGATTGAGGCAGCCGAGATGTGGTTTATAAGAAGGATGTTGAGAGATCCATGGACAGCAAAGAAAACAAACGAGACAGTCTTGATGGAGCCAGACACAAGTAGATCATTCATAAGGAAGATTAGGAAAAGACAGGCAACATTTATAGGCCATTTTATGAGGAAAGGTGAATTGGAACACTTGGTCACAACGGGAAAGCTGGAGGGAACGAGAGCACTGGGTAGACCCAGGGAGAAGATGCTAGACGGACTTGCAGAATGGCTGGGGACGAGGAGGGTGGAAGAGATGCTTGAGGCAACAAGAGATAGAGACAGATGGAAGTCCATAATCGCCAACGCCATGCGGCAAGGCAACTGATGATGATGATGATGATGATGATGATGATCTTAGCTTCGTAAAAACTTTTATGGCCCTTCATGAACTGGTCTCATACTGACCTCAGTTTGGGTGGCCTTTGAAGGCATATTGGAGAACCAGAATGAGCAGCATGGAGTCATGACATAGATAGGGTGCAGAACATCAAAAGAAAGACCCAAGATGGTTGAGCCATTCTAACAATCTGCCTTTTCATGTAAAATTTATGACAGAAATCCATATTTTTGTACTTCTTAAGGCCACTATGACCTTAAAGAAGCATCAAATGAAGTAGGAAAATATTTGACATGAGGTGAGGCTTGTTGTTTGCGTTTCTTAGTTTGTGTCGAGCAGTGCGTTTGTTTTCATGTGGACGATGTGTTCGTCTGAACGTTTGAAGACTTTGTGGGGATCATTTTGGCTACATTTTGATCAGGTAACAACTTCAGATAAATATAGACTTCTGTGCCATTAACACTTATCTACATTACAAGCCACGCTACTTTCTGTTTGAAATCAGGACCGGAGAAAGAACCGCTGAAGACAAATCCGACATTAGTTTTGAATCTGGCGAATTCCTGGCATAAATTGGGTGCATTCCAGTCGATCATGAGGTGATGGAAGTTCACATGGGCCATCCTCACACTATGTTGTAGAATGATGGATTAACATTATCATCCAATCACAAAAGAGATGTCATTAAGTTCGGGTGAACTTCCGGGATAGGAAAGAAAGGGACTTGTAGGTAATGTAACTTGTGTAGACAACAACAGTCATATCCGAGCCGCCTCTCGTAGTGTCTGTATTTATCTGTGTGAATCTAAATGGCTGTCACCGGTCTTGGTTTTGAAGCGAGACACAAATCCCATAGCGACTTTGTAAGTTTGTTGCGTAGATTTATTGCAACGTTTGAAATGTTGAACGGTCACGATTTTAAATAATTCTCCATGCTTCCCTCTTATTTCCTTTGGTGTTACATATATGCCTTGGAAGCAACCCTGTATATGTTCTGTCTTGTCTATGTGTGTGTGTTTGGTCAGTTCAAGAATAAAAGACTGTGTCAATCTTGAACATGAGACTATATTGTATGAATTTCTCTCCTCCCTCGTGGTTGTGTGTGGGTGTAGTTGCAGGGTATAGGGGTAGGCTTGGGCATTCCTTTTTTTAAGAATGTTCTGAGCTTACAATTTTATGTTTTGTGGCTGCGTCTATGCTAGCTGAATGGGTAGCGCAAACTGTGTTGGATTTGAGAAATTCTAATGGGAGATAATTTCTACGTGACTCTCAAGAGCTATGTTGCTTAGTTAATATTTAAAATTCTCCCTGCTTCCCTCTTATTTCCTTTGGTGTTACCGTTTGATTGTTTTACTAAAACTTAATTGAAATTTTGTTACAAAGTAAGACATTAGACGTTATCCAAGGCTTTACTTTTCAATGTGTGCAACCACACACACACACACACACACACACACACACACACACACACACACACACACACACACACACACACACACACACACACACACACACAGAGAGAGAGAGATAGATAGATAGATAGATAGAGAGAGAGAGAGAGAGAGAGAGAGAGAGAGAGAGATCTATTAAACTAATTATATTCAGCACACACTCTCACTTCTCAGCTCTCAGTGTGTGTGTGTGTGTGTGCGCGCGCGCGCGCGCGCCAGCTTCACTTGTACATGCTTAACGAAAGGTTCACACTTGGGTCTGTGTTTGTCAAAGAAGTAGATCTACATTAAATCACATACCAGTTATTCCCTTTTGCTGAAGATACTAGTTAATACATTTGATAATATCAGGCCGCTGCCTTTAACTAAAGTTTAAGTGGCATGTCGATAATGTCAGTGAGAGCTTCCAATGTGTCATTGCGAAATGGTAGTCTGTCTTTTCCTTGCCATCTTGTGTATGGTGAACTACAAGGTTCTGTTCCAGGACTTGTTTTGTTTACAAAATATTCACAGCCCCTGACAAATGTAATTGCTCTATACAGATAGGTAGATGACACAGAACTGTCAATAAATTCCTCATCAAAGAATTCCTTCTCTATTCTAAACAGTGTTCAGACACTGATAATGTGTTGTTCTAAATGAACGGCAACAACTGAAGTTGAACACAGACAAAATAGATGTAATGCCTGTCGGCACCAGTTCTTAACTTGGACTGGTTGGCAGTGAGCCTGCAAATGTTACTGTAAAAAATATTTCATTTCAAACCTCTTGTGAAACATTTTGGGGTCAAGATGGACCAAACTTTGTGTACCCATGCTAAGCTCTTGTCAAAAACGTAACACGATCGCTTCAGTCAGACCATATCTACCCACAACAGCATGTAAGTGACTTGTCTCGGCTACAATAACTTCGCCAGCTTGACTTTTGTAGTTCTTTCCCAGCTGGCTTAGCAGCGTAACACATTTTATAATTGAGAGGCTTCAGAATATTGCTGCACGTATAATTACGAAGAAAAGAGTGCAGGATCATGTAACACCATTACCGTAAGAACTATTAAATCTCGTTTCCTGTAGACGATTGCAAGTTCGTGTATCACTATTTTGGTGGATCTTTAAAACAAACCATTCCTTTCGGATTGCCTCTGCCTGTATCAAATAAGGGGCTGGAACTAAACAGCAGGAAGACTGAAGCCATGGTGATCTCTAAAAAACATGAAATGCCCTCAGGCAAAATAACAGCAAATGGCACAACCTTGACACAGGTTGATAAATTCAAATACCTGTAGATCACTCATAAGGAAGATTAGGAAAAGACAGGCAACATTTATAGACCATTTTATGAGGAAGGGGGATTTGGAGCACCTGGTCACAACGGGAAAGCTGGAGGGAAAGAGAGCACCAGGTAGACCCAGGGAGAAAATGCTGGACGGACTTGCAGAGTGGCTGGGGACGAGGGGGGTGGGAGAGATGCTGGGGGCAACGAGAGATAGAGATGGTTGGAAGTCCATAAGCGCCAACGCCATGCGGCAGGGCACCTGATGATGATGATGATGAGACGTTCAGTTCGATTTTCCGGTCAAACTGAGGAGAAAGGTTGGTGCCTCTACGGGGAGCGAACCCTGGAACCTCGAGTTTAGTTATTGGCAGCGCAGGTGAACGTCTGAACCATTCTGCCACTCTTCTCCCTTCATTACACCATCCCCTTGGACTCACAGGCGGCTGATGTCAGTGACTTGCCCATTCTTTTGCACTTCAAATCAGGAGTAAAGACTAACCAGTTCCTTCAGGCCTTCCATTTTTTGATGTCGTAGTTACTTCTCTGCCAATTGGTATTTCATTTCTGACTACCAATCATGTGACAGCGTGTAACTATTCATGTATGTATATATTTTTGGCCATAAATATACGTCTGTGTATGGTTGAACATTGTTAGTATGTATTCATTTGTGCTTGTTCATTTCATGTGTATTGTGATGTGTGTGTGGATGTCGTATTTATTTGTGCTTTTGTGTCTTGTAAAATGTGTAAATGTGTAATGTACATTGAGTCAAAATTAGGTTGGAGAGTAGTGCTACACGAGAATGATTTTTATCATTATTGTTATATATTTTGACGGTGATGATGACAATGATGATGATGATGATGATTTTCATTATTAACTAATAATGATAAATATTAGTATTATTATCTTTTTTTCTCATTTAAATGAATGGACACGCGAAAGCACAAATGTGCGCACACATGCATTTGCCTGGGATGCGAGAAACCTGGGATGGAACTGGAATCATAGCTCCGACTGGGAACCTTTTTCCTCCTCCACTAGACCTTATGTGGGGGGGGGGGGGGGGGTGAAGAGCTGGTCTTACGGATGAGACAGTAAATGGAGGTGCCATGTACAGCACGCTCGGGGCACTCATTAAAGATCCGAATTGTCTTTGGCAAAATTCTGTAGGAAAAAATATCCACATTCATAGAGTAACCAGAGACGCACGCATAGAAAAATAAAAAGAAGGGAAAAATTGGTGCTGTGCTGTGGGGACATGCTGTCCTTGGGAGAGCAGACCAGTTTTCACGTTATAAACCCATAGTGACAAAAAGGGAAATTAAATTAATACAAGTGCGCAGAAACTGACAGACACATGCACAGAAGCATGTGCGCATTTTAATATTTCTCTATCAAGCTTATGATTCAATTTGCTTTTCTCTGACTTATAATTCCATTTGCTTTCTTTAAACTGCGGTAGTAATGGAACAGTGTGTATCAGTGTTTTCGTAATATTGAAATGGTAGTGGTTTTAATAGCTGTTCAGTTTCAGTTTATAAGCGGCATTAATTTTTGCAATGAGAAGAGTGTTTTTGAAATGAATACTTTTTTTTTTTATGAAAAAGGGAGACTGTTAAAATAATTTGACTCTCGTGTTTTTTCTTCCATTTGTTTGTTTCGTGTGTGTTTTTTTTTTTTTATATGAATTGTACATGTTTTGGGTTGTTTTTGTTTTTTTTCGTTTCGTTTTTGTTTTGTTTCAGTTTGGTTTGGTTTGTTTTATTTTGTTTGTTTGTTTGTTAGTTTGTTTTTCAGATTGTCTGTCGATTCTGTCTTTAGCTTGTAGTGATAATAATCATTACTGACTCCGATGTAATTTCAGAGCACGAGATCTACGGGAAAAAACTGAATAACATCACAAGGGAATTCATCAAGGATACTTTGAAAATTCTGTAAGTGTGAGTGTGTGTGTGTGTGTGTGTGTGTGTGTGTGTGTGTGTGTGTGTGTGTGTGTGTGTGTGTGTGTGTGTGTGTGTGTATGTGTGTGTGTATGTGTATGTGTGTGTGTGTGTGTGTGTGTGTGTGTGTATGTGCGTGTATGTGTGTGTGTAAATGCGCACGCGTGCGTGAGTGCTTGCACACGCATGTGTATGTACGTGTGTATGTGTTCAGAGTTTTGACCATGACCTTCGTGGTTTGTTACATTGTCAGGAAGTGTCACGTGTGTTTGTTTGCCCTAATCTTTATGGATTATTGTTGTGCTATAGTTTACTGTGTGGATGCCAGTCCTGGACTCTCTACCGTAGGCATCTCAAGCTACTAGATCAGTTTCACCAGTGCTGCCTTCGACGTATCTTAAACCAAAACCAACTCTGCAGAGCGTTGCACTGAGTGTTCAGTATGCGGCCCGCCTGTATGCATCAGACTTTGGCCTGAGATCCCACATGAGGGTACACAAATAAAGTGCTAGGTTGGATTTTATGGACCACGATAGTCGACCATATACATGCATATTTTCAACAAACAAGTATCTTCTCTGTTCTTTCCTTTTATGGAAAACTGACCAAACATAACTGAGTTGTGTCGTTGTCTTCCCTGTTGTAAATTAAAGATCATTCATCATTCATTCTCCTTCTGTCCCGTGCCATTCATTCTTTGTTGGGACACTACCAAAGTAGTCCCCAATTAACAACAGTAATATCTCAGTTATAGAGCCTGGCTGAATGAGCCATTCCTCCCCAGATAACGAGACTGCCACCAAACACCACAGCCCCCATGAACTACTCAGTCTGTCTGTCTGTCTCTCTCTCTTTCGCTCTGTCTGTCTGTCTGTCTCTCTCTCTCTCTCTCTCTCTCTCTGTCTCTCTCTTTCTCTCTCTCTCTCTCTCTCTGAGAAAAGTTTTAAGTGTTCTCTCTGAAAAAAAGTTTTAAATATTTGTCTCGGCACCACCCTTATGTTCGCCTGAGAACAAAATTAAATATCTACCTTGGCACCACCTTTACATTGGCCTGAGAAAAAAATTAAATTTGTCTGGGCACCACCCTTATGTTGGCCTGAGAAAAAAAATTAAGCATCTATCTTGGCACCACCCTTATGTTGGCCTGAGAAAAAAAATTAAGCATCTATCTTGGCACCACCCTTATGTTGGCCTGAGAGAAAAAAATTGAACATCAATCTTGTCACCACCCTAATGTTGGCCTGAGAGAAAAAAATTAAACATCAATCTTGGCACCACCCTTATGTTGGCCTGAGAGAAAAAAATTAAACATCAATCTTGTCACCACCCTAATGTTGGCCTGAGAGAAAAAAATTAAACATCAATCTTGGCACCACCCTTATGTTGGCCTGAGAGAAAAAAATTAAACATCAATCTTGGCACCACCCTAATGTTGGCCTGAGAGAAAAAAATTAAACATCAATCTTGGCACCACCCTAATGTTGGCCTGAGAGAAAAAAAATTAAACATCAATCTTGGCACCACCCTTATGTTGGCCTGAGAGAAAAAAATTAAACATCAATCTTGGCACCACCCTAATGTTGGCCTGAGAGAAAAAAATTAAACATCAATCTTGGCACCACCCTAATGTTGGCCTGAGAGAAAAAAAATCAAATATCAATCTTGGCACCACCCTTATGTTGGCCTGAGAGAAAAAAATTAAATATCTATCTTGGCACCACCCTTATGTTGGCCTGAGAGAAAAAAAATCAAATATCAATCTTGGCACCACCCTTATGTTGGCCTGAGAAAAAAAAATTAAATATCTATCTTGGCACCACCCTTATGTTGGCCTGAGAAAAAAAAAATCAAATATCAATCTTGGCACCACCCTAATGTTGGCCTGAGAAAAAAAAATCAAATATCAATCTTGGCACCATCCTTATGTTGGCCTGAGAAAAAAAATTAAATATCAATCTTGGCACCACCCTTATGTTGGCCTGAGAAAAAAAATTAAACATCAATCTTGGCACCACCCTTATATTGGCCTGAGAAAAAAAATTAAACATCAATCTTGGCACCACCCTAATGTTGGCCTGAGAAAAAAAATCAAATATCAATCTTGGCACCACCCTTATGTTGGCCTGAGAAAAAAAATTAAATATCAATCTTGGCACCACCCTTATGTTGGCCTGAGAGAAAAAAAAGCATTTGTCTTGGCATCACCTTTATGTTGTTGGCCTATGGAAAAAATTAAATATGTATCTTGGCACCACCCTTATGTTGGCCTGAGAAAAAAAATTAGATATCTATCTTGGCACCACCCTTATTTTGGCCTGAGAAAAAAAAATATTTGACTTGGTACCATCTTTATGTTTGCCTGAGAAAAAAATAATAATTTGTCTAGGCACCACCCCAATGTTGGCCTGAGAAAAGTTTTAAATATCCATCTCCTCACTCCTGTACAACTGCATAGTCACGGGACCACCTTTGTAGTACGCACTGTTTAAAACACGTTCCCTTTAGATTCTAAAGGACTCGTTTTAAACAATGTAACCTGAAAAACAATTACTACCGAAGTTCAAGCTGGTCTCCCCCCCCCCCTCTCTCTCTCTCTCTATCTCTCTCTCTCCCCCCCCCCTCTCTCTCCCGCCCCTCTCTCTGTCTCTGTCTCTGTCTCTCTCTCTCTCTCTCTCTCTCTGTGTCTCTGTGTCTGTCTGTCAGTCTGTCTCTCTGTCTGTCTGTCTCTCTGTCTGTCTCATTTGAAGGACACACACAAAATACAACACCAAAAGAAAGTGAAAAGCAAACAACCAGGACAACAGACAAACGAGAAAGAAACGAAGAAGAGGAAAGCTAAACATGCACACAAAGTTAATTTTTGCATTAATAAACTAAATTCAATAGGATTCATTCTTTCACTCCAGACGTTTGGCTGTTCCTGGGCGCGCGCGCGCGCACACACACACACACACACAACACACACACACACACACACACACACACACACACACACACACACACACACACACACACACACACACACACACACACATCGATTGAGTTTGGCCTGTTTCAGTGAGCATGAGAACACGATCTGGAAATTTCTGAAGGACCTAGAGGAAACTGATAAACTCGGCCCTATTGGATCGAAGGTGAGCACACAATACTGTATTATGTCATTATGGAAAGGATCTCACGTATTCATGTATGTATTTATTTGTTGATTGATTTGCACTTTTTGTGATGGTTGTCATTCGGTTATTGTGATACTTTCTGTTTGTGGCCTGTTTCTTTCTCACTTTTTAAAAACATATATCTGTTTATTAGTTTGTTAATGACTTAACACATATAAACATATCTGTTTATTGGTTTGTTAATGACTTAACACATATAAACATATCTGTTTATTGGTTTGTTTATGACATAACAGATATAATCAAGGCTGAAAATGTAAAATACTTTAAATTTGACATTTTGCATTGTCTAAAAGTACACAGTTCAGAAACTGAGCTGTAAAATACAAATGTGAATAAAGGAATAAACAAAAATTTTAAAAACGTCCATGTGACCATTGTAGTTGTTTCAACACTTATTTAAAACATAGTTGGGTGTTATTCTTACTCCCCACCCACCCCACTTTTTTTTTATAGGATTATCGCACTTAGGAATACTTAGAAACTTAGAAACTCACACGAAGACATCCAGTACATCACTGAGCAATTTGCTGCGGCCTGCATTGCAATTATCTCCAGCAGGACACAGGCTGTGATTCAGACAACGCCATCTCCAATTGCATCAGCAACTAGGAAATCAAAACTAGACAGCTTCTGCTACTTGGACAGAACGGTGAGCAGAAGTAGATCTCTTGATGGTGCTGTGACACTGCTCATCTCCAGGCGTTGTTGTGCCTTTGCAAGGCTGACCAGGAGGATTGTGGCAAGACAGTGGCATCAGAGTTGGCACATATATTTCTGCATTTCTGCACTGCTGCAAGGCCTGAACTACTTACCAACAGCACATTAAGCAGCAGGAGATGACTTGGCAGTTAGGGTTTTCTGTTCATAGAGGAGGATGGGATGTAGACAAGGAGACCCAGTCTCACCTTTCCTGTTTATAGTCTGTGTGGAAGTACTACGTAGAATGAGAAGAGAAAATGAAGACGTCAAAGACATCACTATAAATTATGTTGAGTAAAGATTTCACAGTATGCTGATGATACAGTTTATATCAGATGGGTCAAAGCATTCATTTTAGACCCGTATAAGTGTGCTTTGTACATTTGGCACAAGGACCGGGTTGCAGTTAATTCTGAGAAAACAATTTAGTTTAATTTGGGAGCAGAAAGAAATCGCCTGTTATAGAAGCACCTTGGAGTAGTTTGGAATTTCCAAAATTGAAACGTTTGAAACCCTCCAAAATTTGAAGTGCTGATAATTGGCTTACTAATGATGATAAAAATAGTTAAAATCAAACAAGCGAGAAAGATTCTATGAAATTAGAATATTAACCCTGGATGAAAAGACATTACACCTCTTGGTAGAGTAGATATCTTAAATTCGCTAAACCGTTCACAACTACTACAATTAATGATTGTATTACCAGATCCTGGCGATGACTTTACCATCAACTCGCAGGAACAATGAAACAAAAACGCGGACAGAATAAGCGGAAAAACTGCTGCTGAAAGTATTTACAAAAGCGGTGAGATATATTAGATTTAAGAAAATAATTAACAAAACTAAGACAAATGACAAATGGGAAAGTATAGCTCTCTCAAATTATGAAGTATTAATCATCTGGATATTTTGGGACCAATTATCATATCCAAATCAAGACAAAAGAACAAATTGCCAACTGATATTTACAAAGTATACAAAGAATTCTGTTACAAAATAGAACGCAGAGAGCAACGTAATTCTGTTACAAAATAGAACGCAGAGAGCAACGTGACTTAAATATCAGATCCAGCGTCCGTTTTTAACATAATTTATCGGTGTACTGTCGAAGATAGTTTCCTCCGTTGTCTCACAGCCCATTGCCACTTTCTTTAGACCGCTCTGATGTCATCATTCATGGGGCAGAGGTGAGACAGGTGAGAACACCTGCTCAGTGACGGTCAACCAACCAGAAGACACATCCAAGAAAACATAGCTCGGGACGCAACAGATTACAAAGATGTTCATTAACCAAATGCATAATCCTTCATATGGCTTAACATAACGTCATTTTTTGTTACCCTCTATTTCAAGGCATTCGGACGGTTGAAGTTCGTGTTATCTTCTCTTTCAGTTATTCAACGACTCAGTGCATGGCCATATGGAACTGCACCCACTGTGTGTGGCCATCATAGACACACCCCAGTTCCAGAGACTGCGCTACCTGAAGCAGCTTGGGACCGGCTACTTTGTCTATCCAGGAGCCTCCCACAATCGCTTTGAGCATAGTCTGGGGTGAGGAAGTCTCACATCTTACGGTGGTGGTGGTGGTGGTGATGATGATGATGATGATGATGATGATGATGATGATGATGATGACACTAAGAATGCATCATATAATGAAAACTCACTCATGGGAGTCAATCAGTCTGGTTGGCAGCCGTTCTGTTGGTTCCATGAAGTATGGTGGAACTCGACAGTAGTCTGCATTTCCAGTATAAACGGTCGTGTATACAACACCCACAGAAGTTTAAAACGCTTCATAACAGAATACAGTGAAGCATGACACAGATCTGGCTCAATACATGCCTACACAGAGAAATGTAAATAAAATCATGAATTAACTGAAAATACACAGTACCGCAATCAGATCCCTGATCATCGCTGTTTTTTCGGTGTTTTTTTTTCAAACTTTTACGGTACATCATCAGAAAAGTAACTTCTGATATTGTCTGTGCTCTGATATTCTTTGATTCAAACAGGGAGTTTTTTTAGTCCCTCGTTTTGTGCATCGTAGGTTGCCAAGCACCCATCATCATCCTCATCATCACGTGCCCTGCCGCATGGTGTTGGTGATCATGGCCCTCCACACGAATCTATTTCCTGTTGCTGCAAGAAATCCCTCACCCTCTCTGTCTTCATCCACCCTGCAAATCCGTCCAATATTTTTTTCCCTGGGTCCACCTGGTGTTCTCTTTCCCTCCAGCTTTCCTGTTGTGACTAGGTGCTGTAATTCCCCTTTCTTCGTAAAATGTCCTATAAATGTTGCCCATATACATATAAAATACCCATGCGTTGTACTGTACATCATGGGTGCATAGACACCCATTAAAAAAAAGAATTCACTTGTTTTTTGCAGTGTGGAGGGATAGGCATCCATAGTCTAAAAAGGGGACTCTGCCGTTTTATATAGTGTGCGTGCATAGGTGCCCATACTTTCAAGGTGTGGTTCTTCTGAGATGTACAGTGTAGGAACAGGGGCACTGGCAGGAAAGTTTGAAAGAACCTTCTCTGTTCATTGGCATCGCCAAGCATGCTGCAGTAATGTGCTCATGGACAGTGTTGTCTTCACAGTACATTGCCCATCTTCCCGAGAAAGCTGGTGAAGGAAGCAATGGAAGAGAATACACACAATAAATGGTGATATTCATTCCTGTTAGCCACTTCGTTAGTGAACATGAGCATACACACACACACAAATATATATGTATATATACGCGCGTCTGTGTCTGTCTGTGTGTGTATCTGTGTGTGTGTTTGACTTATAATCATTTGTTTGTCCTGAGTACCCTGAAAAGGCTATGCGACATTTATCGTTTGTGTTGTTTCATACCAACCAGACAGTTCTTTGTCTTTCCGTTTGTCTGTTTGTTCAAGGGAAACATGTAGTGTCCCTTTCTTGGGCTAAAAATACTTACAAGGTCCATTCGGGAAATTTAGGTGCATAAGTCATTGAGGCAGCCGAAATGTAGTTTCTAAGAAGAATGTTGAGAGTTCCATGGACAGCAAAGAAAACAAACGAAACAGTCTTGATTGAGGCAGACACAAGAAGATCATCGATAAAGAAGATAAGGAAAAGACAAGCAACATTTATAGGACATTTCATGAGGGAAGGGGAATTTGTGCAAAACAGGAAAGCTGGAGGGAAAGAGAACACCAGGTAGACCCAGGGAGAAAATATTGGACGGACTTGCAGGGTGGCTGAAGACAGAGAGTGTGGAAGATGTACTTGCAGCGACAAGAGATAGAATCATATGAAGGACCATGATCGCCAACGCCACGCGGCAGGGCACATGATGATGATGATGAAGTCACTGACTCACACAGTCAAAATCTAATGGGTCATTTCAGGAATGTGAGGGGCTAAGCTTCTGGAGATTATGATAGTAATCACGGTTCACTGGACCTGGAAGCCCACACGTCGCAAATAGACAAGCTGACAGTCCTTTACAAGTTAGCAGGCATTACTTGGGGATGCAGGCATTACGTAGGGAACAAACGAGAGGATGCTGACTCAGTCAAGTCACACCTCAGATACAGCTCCACACCCTGGTCAACGTGTGCAAAGACAATCAAATGGACACCAGATAAAGTCTACAACCACACCTTTCACATCATCACAGGTGGGATGCGGTCAACGCTCATCAAGGAAATGAAGCTTACAGGTATCCAACCTCTGAACCAGCGGAGAGAAGCCAGGGCCATGATGCGGGCATAAAAGTTCCAACGCCTTCGAGACCATCCTGTGGAACAGAAAGTGAGTAGTCTGAGTAGAAACCATCTTAAAAGGAGCAGCTTTGTCCATCAGGGCAGACGTCTGTCCCAACAGTACCATGACCAGCTACCATCAGCGCAGACGTCTGTCCCAACAGTACCATGACCAGCTACCATCAGCGCAGACGTCTGTCTCAACAGTACCATGACCAGCTACCATCAGCGCAGACGTCTGTCTCAACAGTACCATGACCAGCTACCATCAGGGCAGACGTCTGTCTCAACAGTACCAGGATCAGCTACCATCAGCGCAGACGTCTGTCTCAACAGTACCATGACCAGCTACCATCTGGGCAGACATCTGTCTCAACAGTGCCAGGATCAGCTACCATCAAGGCAGACGTCTGTCCCAACAGTACCAGGATCAGCTACCATCATGACAGACGTCTGTCTCAACAGTACCAGGATAAACTACCATCAGGACAGACGTCTGTCTCAACAGTACCAGGATCAGCTACCATCAGGACAGACGTCTGTCTCAACAGTACCAGGATCAACTACCATCAGGGCAGACATCTGTCTCAACAGTACCATGACCAGCTACCATCATGACAGACGTCTGTCTCAACAGTACCAGGATCAGCTACCATCATGACAGACGTCTGTCTCAACAGTACCATGACCAGCTACCATCATGACAGACGTCTGTCTCAACAGTACCATGATCAGCTACCATCATGACAGACGTCTGTCTCAACAGTACCAGGATCAGCTACCATCATGACAGACGTCTGTCCCAACAGTATCATGACAGCTACCATCATAACAGACGTCTGTCCAACAGTACCAGGATCAGCTACCATCATGACAGACGTCTGTCCCAACAGTACCAGGATCAGCTACCATCAGGGCAGACGTCTGTCCCAACAGTACCAGGATCAGCTACCATCAGGGCAGACATCTGTCCCAACAGTACCATGACCAGCTACCATCAGGGCAGACGTCTGTCCCAACAGTACCATGATCAGCTACCATCAGGGCAGACGTCTGTCTCAAACAGTACCAGGATCAACTACCATCAGGACAGATGTCTGTCCCAACAGTACCATGACCAGCTACCATCAGGGCAGACGTCTGTCCCAACAGTACCAGGATCAGCTACCATCAGGGCAGACGTCTGTCTCAACAGTACCATGACCAGCTACCATCATGACAGACGTCTGTCCCAACAGTATCATGACCAGCTACCATCATAACAGACGTCTGTCCCAACAGTACCATGACCAGCTACCATCAGGGCAGACGTCTGTCTCAACAGTACCAGGATCAGCTACCATCATGACAGACGTCTGTCCCAACAGTACCAGGATCAACTACCATCATGACAGACGTCTGTCTCAACAGTACCAGGATCAGCTACCATCATGACAGACGTCTGTCTCAACAGTACCAGGATCAGCTACCATCAGGGCAGACATCTGTCCCAACAGTACCATGACCAGCTACCATCAGGGCAGACGTCTGTCTCAACAGTACCAGGACCAGCTACCATCAGGGCAGACGTCTGTCCCAACAGTACCAGGATCAGCTACCATCAGGGCAGACGTCTGTCCCAACAGTACCATGATCAGCTACCATCAGGGCAGACGTCTGTCTCAACAGTACCAGGATCAGCTACCATCATGACAGACGTCTGTCCCAACAGTACCAGGATCAACTACCATCATGACAGACGTCTGTCTCAACAGTACCAGGATCAGCTACCATCATGACAGACGTCTGTCTCAACAGTACCAGGATCAGCTACCATCAGGGCAGACATCTGTCCCAACAGTACCATGACCAGCTACCATCAGGGCAGACGTCTGTCTCAACAGTACCAGGACCAGCTACCATCAGGGCAGACGTCTGTCCCAACAGTACCAGGATCAGCTACCATCATGACAGACGTCTGTCCCAACAGTACCAGGATCAGCTACCATCAGTTCAGACGTCTGTCCCAACAGTACCAGGATCAGCTACCATCATGACAGACGTCTGTCCCAACAGTACCAGGATCAGTTTACCATCATGACAGACGTCTGTCCCAACAGTACCAGGATCAGCTACCATCATAACAGACGTGTGTCCCAACAGTACCAGGATCAGCTACCATCAGTTCAGACGTCTGTCCCAACAGTACCATGACCAGCTACCATCATGACAGACGTCTGTCTCAACAGTACCATGACCAGCTACCATCAGGACAGACGTCTGTCCCAACAGTACCATGACCAGCTACCATCATGACAGACGTCTGTCCCAACAGTACCATGACCAGCTACCATCATGACAGACGTCTGTCTCAACAGTACCATGACCAGCTACCATCATGACAGACGTCTGTCTCAACAGTACCATGACCAGCTACCATCAGGACAGACGTCTGTCTCAACAGTACCATGACCAGCTACCATCATGACAGACGTCTGTCCCAACAGTACCATGACAGCTACCATCAGGACAGACGTCTGTCTCAACAGTACCATGACCAGCTACCATCATGACAGACGTCTGTCTCAACAGTACCAGGATCAGCTACCATAAGTGTATCTTATCTTCAAAAAAAGGAAACTACATATATAAAGTAAATAAACAATGAAAGGTCTGAATCACAACACAGCTAGTTACTTTGCATAAACTCGTCTCTGACAGAAACCCCCCTCCCCCACCCCCAGTCAATGCACAAGGCTTCAGCTGTCTATCATCTAGATGACGACAATATTTCCTTAATCATACCCCCGCCAGTCTGTTGTTCACTTCCGAGGAAAGAAAAGAGGAAATAGGTATGTGAATGAGTAAGTAAGCAAGCAAGCAAGCAAGCAAACAATGCAAGTAAGTAAGTAAGTAAGCAAGGAAGCAAGTAAGTAAGTAAGTAAAGTAAGTAAGTAAGTATGTACATAAGAAAGTTAAGTAAGTAAATGAATAAGTTAGGTAAGTAAGTAAGTATATACGTAAATAGATAAGTTTCAGGCAATCTAGTATTATAGGTGACACATTCTGATTTTTTTTCGATCCTTCCCCAGAATCGCTTCGTATGTAAACATTTCCAAAAAATAGGATCAATAGTTCCTTCTGTCTCCAAACAACAATTACTGAAAACATTGTTTACAAGTCTCGTTTCTCTGATTGTTAGTTTCGACGGTTCTATGTACATTGCGTCTCTTTTCCATTTCAGATTAACTTTTTTGTGTTTTATGGATTTTACTAAATACTTTTTCCCATGGAACATTTGTTCCAAATTTCTCTAACCACATAGACAACGGTTTTGAAATGTATTTTCCGTTGTTAATCGTAGTATAACAGTGCTCTCTTTGTTGCATAGTAAATTGATTTCATTGCCATAGAAATATCACGTGTGCTTTGATTTGGTATACTGTGCTTTGTCTTCTGTGCGTATGCCTTGATAGACCGCTTACATCCAGTATAGATGAGGAAATGTACATTCCTTTTGTATTTTCTGTTGTACTCATGTGTCAGGAACAAGATAATGATTTTTCCTGACATATCATGAGTGCAATGCAGTTGACTCCTTTTTGAACCTATCTACCATATTTCATAATGTCATTCTCAACAGTAATGTTTACATTAATCGAGACTCTTTGGAGGTGATGTGAATGTAAGGGGGCTTTCTGTCATCGGCATTGTGAGCAGTACAGCAGGCTGGAAAGGACACAGCTCTGGTATGGTCTCAGCTTGGTGTTGGTACTGTGTTGGGAGGGTGGTAGTGGTGGTGGTGTTGGTACTGTGCTGGGAGGGTGGTGGTGGTGGTGGTAGTGGTGTTGGTGGTAGTGTTGGTACTGTGCTGGGAGGGAGGTGGTGGTGTTGTTGGTGTTGGTACTGTTCTGTGAGGGCGGTGGTGGTGGTGGTGGTAGTGGTGGTGGTGGTGGTGGTGGTGTGGTGGTGCTGTGCTGGGAGGGTGGTGTTGGTGGTGGTGGGGGGTAACCACCACACATTGTTCAGCATTTTGGAAGTATTTCTGGCCTTGCTGAGACTGTTCTTGATTTATGTATAATATCTGTACAGTTGGAAAATACAGTTTATTTTTCTATTCATCTTCAATTTTTCATTGAACGAGAATCTCCTTACTCATTAGTTGTGGCATAAAGAAGTTGTCCTTTGTAAAATTATAGAGAAACGTCTATGTAAGATTCCTGCATTCAAACAGCAAGGGAAAATGTGTGGCACTGCGCTGTGGCGATGTGTTCTTCCTGAAGAGAACACTTGATTTAGACCAAAAAGATGTTGTTTTGACATCCTGTAAGTACATGTACATACAAGTACAATGGTAAGGTGTGTTTTTAGAATGTTTTCAGGCTGGAATGCAAATGTAGTTGCATGGTTTTCAGAGTGTGTTATCTGGCCGGGGAGCTGGTGAAGTCTTTGCAGAGTCGACAGCCAGAACTGGGCATCACAAACCAAGACATCCGGTGTGTCGAGATTGCTGGGCTGTGCCATGACCTGGGTCATGGGCCCTTCTCCCATGTGTTTGACAGAAAATTTATCCCTTCTGTCGATCCTACGTCAACATGGCAGGTGAGGCAGCACTGGGTGTGGAGCGCTAGAACAACGCATGTTTGGTATTGTGGCATAGAAGAACCAGGTTTATTGGGGATGGTGAATCACAAGAAGCACTAGAACCAAACATGATGGAAATTCAGTATAACAATCAAACATGCGAGCGATGGTAACGTGCAAGAACTTAAAATACCCGGCAACTATGAAGTATTAGCATCTAACATAACACATTGGGAATGATAATGTGCAAGAATTGAAATGATGAAACGAAATCTACTGGTGTAGCGAAATAGTCTTGTTGGAAAACAGTGATTCGTCTTTACTCACCCATTTTTTTTTAATTTGTGTGTACCAAGCATATGTCACGGGGAGGTTTTGTTTGTTTTCAATTGTTTGTGGCAACGCCTGATTGCAGTCCTAAATACCAAAACACTTTACACGAGCAGCTTTATTTAATGTTTCTCTGTTCTTTCTACCCTGTCATCGAGTCAGGTCAGAACGAAGTCTCTGCTACAGTATGACAGTAGACTATACGACCTGCGCCTGTCTCCGCTGCCTTGTGGGTTACCCCTTGGGTGGGGAAAGGCTATGGGAGTAAATCCAGACAGAAAATCCCACAGCCGCGTACTGCATAGAGGACATTGCCTCAGAGCACTGCTTGTGGTTCTGGCCATATGCTGCAACTTGCCATCTACTGTTCAGCCGTCTGTGTCTCCTGTCATACATCGGTTTGCACTGGACTTGTGGAGGCAGGTGGAGAGAGTTGCTGAGGCTCTGCGCAAACAACAGCAACTTACATAAACGCATGGCACCTAGCGCCAACCCCCCCTCACAAACATTGAGATCCCACATGAGGGTACACAAATAAAGTGCTAGGTTGGACTTTATCGACCACGATAGTCGACCGTATATACCCTGTCATCGAGTCAGTCGTATTGTTTTCGGGGATGTTGCGGGGGTCATGTTTTAGAGTTTCAATTTCTCGAGACGACGTCTGCGCGCTCGGCATGAATTCCATATGCACTAACGTCACAGGTGCCATGTGATGGAGAAGATCCAGAATGTTCACGGCACAAGCCTTCAGCCTGCACATAAACCTATGAGCTGGCCAGGTCCTGAGGTCCTACCTAGATAGTTCCATAGCCTTGGGGTCGTGGGGGAGTGAGGTGGCAGAGACCTCAATTTTCCCTGGGCCAGCACCAGAGGGCGGCGCCCATCCCCTCTCCATCGATTCAAATTCATATTCACATTTTTCTAAGCGAAGACTTCAGCTAGGCAAGAAGGCTAATTGGTCTTCAAGGGGTGGGACCTTGGAAATCAATCTATCTCTCCAATGTTTTATTCCAAGGCAGCCGGGCAACGCCCTGCTCTTCACGATTTTCAACTGCCGTGGGATCTTTAATGTGCGCAGCCAGAAGGCACACGGATCTGACTCGTTTCCCATCCCCTTCCGAAGGACTAGACGTTCAGTTCGATTTTCCAGTCAAACTGAGGAGAAAAGTCAAGACCTCTACGGGGAGCGAACCCTGAAACCTCGAGTTTAGTTATTGGCAGGCGAACGTCTCAACCATTCTGCCACTCATCTCCCTCTGGGGTCAGTGGTGTTATGGGTACAAAACAGATGTGGGGAGGATGTGTTAGACAGTGTCAGCACCTCTATATGTCCAATGTCACCACAGTAAAGCGCGAACATCAACTGTTGTAGTATGGAAGGGCTGGCTGATTGACTGGCATCTTGATCAGGAGCCAGTTCACATGATCTACTTCTCCCAGCTCGGGTTGTTTTCGTGGAGAAAGAGGCACAATAGAGGAGGAGAAAGAGGCACAATAGAGGAGGAGAAAGAGGCACAATAGAGGAGGAGAAAGAGGCACAATAGAGGAGAAAGAGGCACAATAGAGGAGGAATTGAAAAACACAGATTGCCGTCCTGTTGAAGTTTAATTGATGTTACTGTCTCAGAAATACTGATTACGGTGTTACAGTGATATTACATTCTGCCTCGACCATCACTAAACAAGGAAACGGCTGGCCTGTTCAAATATTAATCACATTTTGACATCAAGACAACAGACTTCAAATAACGCTCGACACAGCTTTCTAATAGCTAGTCTGTGTCTGTTGGAAGGTAGAGAGCAGAGACAGTCACTGCCCAACTTCATACCTGTCTTGATTCTAGACCTGCCACAGCCCGAAATCTCTCGCACCGCAAGGCCTTGCTCTTCCCAAACAAAAACAAGGAATCGTGGACACAAAAAACAGCTGAGTCTCATGATATGACAGTGGCATTTTCCCACGCTTTGAACACAACAGACTAAACTGTAGTCACGTGATATGTCTGCCATGTGGTATAATACCAGTACTAGCTGAGTACATATGTACCATGAAATAGCGTTACAAGTTCAGTACCTGTGTACCAACCAAACAAGCGAACTGTGATACACGTTTTACAAACTCGGATTCTACTGTAGTGAGGGATGTTTATTCTTTCACACATAATTGGTATTATAAAGTGAATTAATCGTTACCAGTGATTTATTGACTTGGAACAACAAGGATCAGTTTATTTTATAAAGCATTGCAGGGTCACGTCTCACTTTCCTGTTAATTAATAACAGTGACTAAATATAAGGAACATTGTGGAAACTAAAATGTTCAACAACCAGATGCGCTGAGAAGAAACATTTGTCACGTGTTTCTTGAGTAAGAGAAGGAGAGACGGGGGGAACGAGAAATGTGGCGGGGATAGGTATTGTCATTATTTTTTTCCTCATGGCTTTGAAAAAGCTGTGTGAGATAAAGATTACCCCCCCCCCCCCCCCATATACCTGATGCCAAAGAGAGAGAGAGGTGGTAGAGACCTCAACGTTTCTGGCCCTGCATTATGAAAGCTGTGTCCATCTCCTTTGTGTCACTGTGTTGCTATCCCTAGCAGGGCCCCCCACCCCCTCCCTGGTGGGGATGCCGGGGGCTCTTTCAATATAAACAGTATCCCCACCTTCTGGAAAATCTGTGCTAGAAATTTCCTCTTTTCTGTCACTCTCTTTGTTTCTTCCTTCTTCTTTTGCTTTCTGTCATTTCTACCTATCATTTTCTGCCTTGTTGGCCCATTCACCTCTATGTGTTTGATAAAGTCTTATGTACTTTTTCTTAGGATTGATAATTGGTTACATGTATTGAGTGCATTTTGGCTCTAGGGAGGTGAGGTACGCGGCAGCAATCTTAGGCAATTTAGGCTCATTTTTATATATGTTTTGGTGTCCTTAAGTATGCTTAAATATGTATTAAGATGTGTTTTTTAAATCCCCTGTGCGATAAATTGGACGGAGCGGTCAACGCCAGGGGCATCTCCTTAGATTATGTGCGTGAATGCATCAATATGTGTACTTAATTTTCTTTTTCCTTTTCTTTTTTTTTTTCCTGTTGAAGTTTTGTATGTTTTGAAGCGGTTATAGCCCTGATATGGCTCTACGCAGTCGACTGGGCTTTAAATAGCAATAATAATAACATTAACAATCCATTGCAGGGGAAACTACAGGTACATGCAGCAAGTTTTTTTTTCTTGGGTGAGATTCACGCCCATATGCAAACTCAAGCCGAGGGACTGGAAACCAGCTCTACCTCTCTATCGTACAGACCTTGGACTGTGAGGCAGATCAGATCATTACTGTACCCAGACCGTACAAACATGTGTGTGTGTGTATAAAAGTCTTTTAAAAAAAGTTATCCTCGTTTTGAGTGAGACGAGGAACATCATCACTTGTGTATGGCATGAATTTTACTCCGTCTGTCCGTTTCACAAGTGTGTGTGTGTGTGTGTGCGCGCGTGCGCATGAGAGAGATTGTGCGTGTTTAAGTGTGTATGTATGTGTGTGTGTATGGTTGTGTGTTTGTGTGTATGTTTATGTGTGTGTTCGTGTGTGTGTTTATGTGTGTGTTTGTGTGTGTGCGAGTGCGTGCGTGTGTGTGTGTGTATGGTTGTGTGTTTGTGTGTATGTTTATGTGTGTGTTCGTGTGTGTGTTTATGTGTGTGTTTGTGTGTGTGCGAGTGCGTGCGTGTGTGTGTGCGTGCGTGTGTGTGTGTGTGTGTGTGTGTGTGTGTGTGTGTGTGTGTGTGTGTGTGTTTTCTGGCATTTTCCATTATCGCCAGTTGAGGCCTGCTTGGTGTAGAGGTAGAGCTCCCACCTTTCGGTCTGACAGCACATGTTGCATGCCGACTTCAATCCACCCAGCTGTGAATTGGTACCTGACCCTGTTCAGGATATGACAAGGCAGAGCTCTGGTAGAGAGGAGATGGGCACCATACTTAGACATTGTAGCACCTAAACAAGTTGGGGTTTCTAATCCTTCGTTGTCCTGATGTCCTCAAGGCTATGGGACAAGATTTCTTTCTTTCTTTTTTTGTTTTGTTTTGTTTTTTGTTTTAACATGCCTCTCAATCTTTCTTAAAATTTTTTTCATTAACTCTGTTTTATTACAAACAGCACGAGGATGCATCCCTTAAAATGTTCGATCACATGGTGAAGACGAATGATGGCCTCAAGAAAAAGTTTGACAAGTACTGGATCAACGAGGATCGCAGGACTTTTATCAAGGAGCTGATTATTGGTTTCGATCCTGACAACAAGAACGGAGATGAGGTAGTAGTATAAGATGTAAGAAATATGATATTCAGCTCTTTCGCTTCCTTATCCTGTCTATCAGATTTCCGGCAGTTTCCTTGCAGGAAGCCGGTGGATGAGATGTGGAAGCGAATGGGTTAAGTCACGAGTGAAAGTCATCTTTTTAGACAGACCTTTTGAGCTTCTTGTAGTGTGTGTGTGTGTGTGTGTGTGTGTGTGTGTGTGTGTGTGTGTGTGTGTGTGTGTGTGTGTGTGTGTGTGTGTGTGTGTGTTTGTGTGTGTATGAGAATGTGTGTGTATATACTTAAATACTGGGAACAGTGTGTGTTCAATGCAGGGAAGGAAGTCTTGATGTGCTATTACGTCCGTTAGTTGTATGGTCATTTGAATCTACAGTAAATCTTTGATTGTGTATGCTGAGCCAGGTGATTCTAGCTGTGGGTATGCTGCGTGTACTATTAACTTCTCTGTATTGTGTATTTATCATGTATATGTACGCGAACATCTGCAGTGTAATGTGCTTTTGGTATGTCTGTTCTTTATGTGCATACCTGTTATCTGTAAGGTGCTTTGGCGCTGTAGAAACCACAACACACACACACACACACACACACACACACACACACACACACACACACACACACACACACACACACACACACATATATATATATATATATATATATATATATATATATAGTTAATAGTCATAGCAGTTCATTTCTATTGATATATGTACTTAATTTTCTTTTACATTTTTTCTTGTTGAAGTTTTGTGTACGTTTTGAACTGGTTATAGCCCTGATATGGCTCTACGCAGTCGGCTGGGCTTTAGCAGCAATAACAACAATAACAACAACACAACAACAAGTTCATTTCTTTGTCAGTAAGTTTTATGCTTTACTTTCATGTACTTTCCCCACCCGCCTGTGGTGGGAAGTGTTTCGGGGAGTTAAGGCTGGTAGTCCGCAGCTAGACCCAACTCCTGCCATAGAGTATCGCGGCGGATGTGGACTATGTCTGCCACTGTGTCTATCCAGCACAGGATGTGGACTATGTCTGCCACTGTGTCTATCCAGCACAGGATGTGGACTATGTCTGCCACTGTGTCTATCTAGCACAGGATGTGGACTATGTCTGCCATTCTGTCTATCCAGCACAGGATGTGGACTGTCTGCCACTGTCTATCCAGCACAGGATGTGGACTATGTCTGCCACTGTGTCTATCCAGCACAGGATGTGGACTGCGTCTGCCACTCTATCTATCTAGCACAGGATGTGGACTATGTCTGCCACTGTGTCTATCCAGCATAGGATGTGGACTATGTCTGCCACTGTGTCTATCCAGCACAGGATGTGGACTATGTCTGCCACTGTGTCTATCCAGCACAGGATGTGGACTATGTCTGCCACTGTGTCTATCTAGCACAGGATGTGGACTATGTCTGCCATTCTGTCTATCCAGCACAGGATGTGGACTGTCTGCCACTGTCTATCCAGCACAGGATGTGGACTATGTCTGCCACTGTGTCTATCCAGCACAGGATGTGGACTGCGTCTGCCACTCTATCTATCTAGCACAGGATGTGGACTATGTCTGCCACTGTGTCTATCCAGCATAGGATGTGGACTATGTCTGCCACTGTGTCTATCCAGCACAGGATGTGGACTATGTCTGCCACTGTGTCTATCCAGCATAGGATATGCACTATGTCTGCCACTGTGTCTATCCAGCACAGGATGTGGACTATGTCTGCCATTCTGTCTATCCAGCACAGGATGTGGACTGTGTCTGCCATTCTGTCTATCCAGCACAGGATGTGGACTATGTCTGCCACTGTGTCTATCCAGCACAGGATGTGGACTATGTCTGCCACTGTGTCTATCCAGCATAGGATGTGGACTATGTCTGCCACTGTGTCTATCCAGCACAGGATGTGGACTATGTCTGCCATTCTGTCTATCCAGCACAGTATGTGGACTATGTCTGCCACTGTGTCTATCCAGCACAGGATGTGGACTATGTCTGCCATTCTGTCTATCCAGCACAGGATGTGGACTATGTCTGCCACTGTGTCTATCCAGCACAGGATGTGGACTATGTCTGCCACTGTGTCTATCCAGCACCGAATGTGGACTATGTCTGCCACTGTGTCTATCCAGCACAGGATGTGGACTATGTCTGCCATTCTATCTATCCAGCACAGGATGTGGACTATGTCTGCCACTGTGTCTATCCAGCACAGGATGTGGACTATGTCTGCCACTGTGTCTATCCAGCACAGGATGTGGACTATGTCTGCCATTCTGTCTATCCAGCACAGGATGTGGACTGTGTCTGCCATTCTGTCTATCCAGCACAGGATGTGGACTATGTCTGCCACTGTGTCTATCCAGCACAGGATGTGGACTATGTCTGCCACTGTGTCTATCCAGCATAGGATGTGGACTATGTCTGCCACTGTGTCTATCCAGCACAGGATGTGGACTATGTCTGCCATTCTGTCTATCCAGCACAGGATGTGGACTGTGTCTGCCATTCTGTCTATCCAGCACAGGATGTGGACTATGTCTGCCACTGTGTCTATCCAGCACAGGATGTGGACTATGTCTGCCACTGTGTCTATCCAGCATAGGATGTGGACTATGTCTGCCACTGTGTCTATCCAGCACAGGATGTGGACTATGTCTGCCATTCTGTCTATCCAGCACAGTATGTGGACTATGTCTGCCACTGTGTCTATCCAGCACAGGATGTGGACTATGTCTGCCATTCTGTCTATCCAGCACAGGATGTGGACTATGTCTGCCACTGTGTCTATCCAGCACAGGATGTGGACTATGTCTGCCACTGTGTCTATCCAGCACCGAATGTGGACTATGTCTGCCACTGTGTCTATCCAGCACAGGATGTGGACTATGTCTGCCATTCTATCTATCCAGCACAGGATGTGGACTATGTCTGCCACTGTGTCTATCCAGCACAGGATGTGGACTATGTCTGCCACTGTGTCTATCCAGCACAGGATGTGAACTATGTCTGCCACTGTGTCTATCCAGCACAGGATGTGGACTATGTCTGCCACTGTGTCTATCCAGCACCGGATGTGGACTATGTCTGCCACTGTGTCTATCCAGCACAGGATGTGGACTATGTCTGCCATTCTGTCTATCCAGCACAGGATGTGGACTATGTCTGCCACTGTGTCTATCCAGCACAGGATGTGGACTATGTCTGCCATTCTGTCTATCCAGCACAGGATGTGGACTATGTCTGCCATTCTGTCTATCCAGCACAGGATGTGGACTATGTCTGCCACTGTGTCTATCCAGCACAGGATGTGGACTATGTCTGCCACTCTGTCTATCCAGCACAGGATGTGGACTATGTCTGCCACTGTGTCTATCTAGCACAGGATGTGGACTATGTCTGCCACTGTGTCTATCCAGCACAGGATGTGGACTATGTCTGCCACTGTGTCTATCTAGCACAGGATGTGGACTATGTCTGCCATTCTGTCTATCCAGCACAGGATGTGGACTGTGTCTGCCACTGTGTCTATCCAGCACAGGATGTGGACTATGTCTGCCACTGTGTCTATCTAGCACAGGATGTGGACTATGTCTGCCACTGTGTCTATCCAGCACAGGATGTGGACTATGTCTGCCACTCTGTCTATCCAGCATAGGATGTGGACTATGTCTGCCACTGTGTCTATCCAGCACAGGATGTGGACTATGTCTGCCACTCTGTCTATCCAGCACAGCTATGGTCCTCCTCTGACCCTGAAGCCCCAGCGTCTGATGCTTTTCGTTGGCTGGAAGGACTGGCTGGTTGGCTGGCATCCTGGTCAGGTGACTAGACCACTTAATCGGCTGTTGAGTGGTACAATGGTTGTTGTGGGTTCGAATCCCGGGGTGCACTACATTAAAACTGGCCTTTTCACTGTCCCATCTTAACATCATTGTTGTTGTGATGGTGTCAGTGTAGGATTAGATAAGTCCCCCTTCCCCCACTTCCTGTGATGGTTATCCCCGTTGGCCATATCACCTGAGGTGGGTGTCGATGTAAAAACTGAACCAAATCAATCAATATTGTGGATGATAGTTATTGTTCCAACCATCTTGTTTCTGGTCTCTTCGTTTTTAAGCATGTCTGCTCTGGTCTTGTGTACTGATGTGGAGAGTCGTCACGTCTCGTAAGTTGCGATATTTCTATCAATAGTTTTGTCCAATTCTGGCAATCACAAGTCACAGTAGATGACAAAGATTTTGCTAAAAAGCCTGGCTTTTGTTTCTATCAATTAACATCAGGAAGAGAGTTCTTGAATGTTATGCAGAACCGATAATGTTACACGGCTGTAAGGCGTGGACAGTCAGCACGCAAAGCCAGAAAGGTTTCTAAGAAGAATATTGAGAGTTCCATGGACAGCAAAGAGAAAAAACGAAACAGTCTTGATGGAGGCAGACACAAGAAGATCATTGATAATGAAGATTATGAAAGACAAGCAACACTTATGGGCCATTTTATGAGGAAAGGGGAATTAGAGCACCTGGTCACAACAGGAAAGCTGGAGGGAAAAAGAACACCAGGTAGACCCAGGAAGAAAATATTGGATGGACTTGCAGGGTGGCTGAGGACAGAGAGGGTGGAAGATGTGCTTGCGACAACAAGAGATAGATGCCTATGGAGGGCCATGATCGCCAACGCCATGCGGCAGGGCACGTGGTGATGATGTTGAGGGGTGCTTGGATGTTTTAGAAGAGGCGAAAGTTGATAGTCAGGGCATTCGCTTAGTGGACTCCGGTTTGAGTTTCTCTGTCCATTTTTGGGTATTTGGTAAAGGAGCTTCCCAAGGCCTATGTTGTAAATTTGGGTGAAGTTGTTAGCCCTTGGTACTGACAAAGTGGCCGTCAAGCGTTCATTCTTTTCACATAGTTTGTGCCTTGTAGGAGCTGAGTTCTTTGCCATAGTTTTCACATGTGTTCGTTGACATGTTTCTATGCTTTTTGCAGCTACCTGTGTATTGTCTTAGTTCATATATATATATATATATGTACGTGTGTGTGTCCGGGGAAATGTACATGCACATACGGTCAAATGAATGGAAAAATATGAATATGAGAAGTAAGATCCAAAACAAGTGCGACTGCCCGCGCCCAAGCAAACAGGAACCAGAAGAACAAGAAAACCAATGTAAGCGCGTATTTAACAAAACAAGACAAGACAAGCGCAAATTTTTGGCCAACCGGCCTTTGTCAAGCGCGAACGCACGGTCACAAACAGATCACAAACACCAAACAATGGATAATAAAAACAGGACTAAAAACTTCCCTGCCGCCTCGTCCAGTGGATAAAAAGGGGACCAAATGGAATGCCCACGTCTTCATGAGCAGTAGTAAGAAGTGGGGAGAGGGGAGGCAACTATGATGTCAAAAGGGAAGTGAGATGAGTTTTGCAATCCAGTCCCACTACAGGTGAAACCTTTGACCAGCGCCCTTTGATCGTCTACAAGAGAGACACAAATCTCCGCGACTTGCTGGTGCGTTCAAATCTCAGCAAACCAGTCAACCAACCTCCAGGAACCTCTCCATGTAACAAACCTAAATGTAGGACATGTCCTTTCTTGTGCACAGCCACCACAGTCAAAGGCCCCAAATCTCATATGAGAATTACAAAACATTTCAACTGTCAAACTTATAACATTGTCTACTTGATCAGCTGCTCTAAATGTTCCCAACTGTATATTGGTGAAACTGGACGCACCCTTGATACACGTTTCAAAGAACACTTGGCTGATATCCGTCATCAAAGGGATAAAACTATCCCCAATCACTTCAACCAATCAGACCACTCAATCAATGACATCCGAGTGAAAGGTCTGTGGCTTCTATACAATAACAGCACCATAGACAGGAAAGACAGAGAATCCCATCTCATAAATAAACTTGGAACACGCAAACCATATGGTCTTAATGACAAACCATAAGTAATCCATTGCGCAACAGAATTCAGAAACGCCATTTCATGTTTCTTCCTGTTCCCAGGCCTACCTGATTCATTGCACTGGGCACAATCCACTCCCTTACCTCTTGGCTCTTGCCCTGTGCCTTCTTCAGAACAGGGAGATACCGATATGGCATGTCCACTTCTCAAAATTGCAGAACTCATCTCACTTCCCTTTTGACATCATAGTTGCCGCCCCTCTCCCCACTTCTTACTACTGCTCATGAAGACATGGGCATTCCATTTGGTCCCCTTTTTATCCACTGGACGAGGCGGCAAGGAAGTTTTTAGTCCTGTTTTTATTATCCATTATTTGGTGTTTGTGATCTGTTTGTGACCGTGCGTTCGCGCTTGACCATGGCGGTTGGCCGAAAATTTGCGCTTGTTTTGTCTTGTTCTGTTAAATACGCGCTTACAGTGGTTTTCTAGTTCTTCTAGTTCCTATGAGAAGTAAGACGGATGTAAATGGTGTATCTCGTGTAAAATAGCCATCGGGCCTAGGAAAAAGAGGAAAAAACATCGTACTTCTACAGCAAATGGACTGAGGGGGAGACTAGAGTACCCGGAGAAACCCTTAGTCAGACATGACCAGGTCTGTCTTACAGACAAGGAATAGAAACAGATACAAAATATGAAAACTTGTGTTCGGCTATAAAACTAGGTCTCTCAGAAGCAGGGAGGGGGGAGCAATCAAAGAAAAATGATAATTTAATTAAGACAAGTAATCCATTGTTGGATTGAAAGTATACCAGTTAATAGCAATGATATAAATCGTGCATGGGCACACACGTGCACCTTAAAAATGTTGTATGCAAAAGTTCATCTAAAACTGTACAAATCATGAATAAACGTGCAGGGATAAATGGATCACTGACAAGACACAGGAACACACAGACAGACACAAACACATACCTATTAAGACACACACACACACACACACACACACATACACACACACACACACACACACACACACATACAATATGCTCTGAAGCACTCGTGTGCATGTAAATAAATTCAAACTTGCTGATAGAGGCTGATAGAAAGAATAGATAGGTAAATTAAATCATTCGTTCATTCAAAAATCAGTTGAAAAGTAGAATATATGTACACAACCCAAATGTATTTCTCCTGTTCATCGAAACGTTAATGAAGTGTTGTCTTTTCTCTACGTTTTGTGTTTTGCTGCTCTCTGTCATCTTTCATACATGCTTGGCATAGGCCAATTGTCTTGTGTACGCGTTCTCGTATATTTTCGTGTATTTCATGTATTGTCGAACATGCTAGTGAAGCAAAAACTTAAGCCTTTGACTCCTTCACCGTATCCACTAGCTTCCTGCAGGTAGCTGGTGGATAGGGTGAGGAAGTCAAAGGGTTAAGTTTTTGCAGTTGATGGATAGGGTGCGGGAGTCAGAGGGTTAATTATGTGGTAGATGTGGCAGGAGATGAAGTGATGGTCTGTCGTTGGCTGTTTTTAAGTGAGATTGGGACTCCACGTCTTTTCTGTCTATGGTATTGTTACTTGTAGAAGAGATACAGGCCCTTTACACGGACATCGTTGATTGACTGGTCGGGCTGGTGCAAATGATTTGAAATTGTGTCGTCTTTTTGATGTGGGATATCAGCCAGAAGTTAATTAAGACCCTGGCTGTGGCTTGCTTGTTGCACGTTTGATGTGGGGTATTGGCCAGAAGTTAAGACCATGGTCATGGCCTGCTTGTTGCACGTTTGATGTGGACTTTAGTTGCGCACTGAACTTAAGGGGACCTACACTGGTCTATGGCGCCTGCATTGTTGCACGGTGTTTGAAGATGGGATATTATGGCAACGAAGACTTTAAATCCATTGGTCATGGCCTTGCTTTTGATCCACGTTTGATTTAAAACGGGAATCACACTTGGTTACTCATACACTTGCTATTATCCATGCTTGGCTGATATCTCATACACTTGGCTGTTACCTCATGCACTTGGCTGTTTATTCATGCATTTGAAGCACTTGGCTGATATCTCATGCACTTGGCTGTTTATCTCATATTTTACTATTGGCTGATCTCATCACTTGGCTGATATCTCAACACTTGGCTGTTATCTCATGCACTTGGCTGATATCTCATACACTTGGCTGTTTATCTGCACTTGCTGTTTATCTCATGACTTGGCTGTTTATCTCATACACTTGGCTGATCTCATGCATTTGGTGTTATCTCATGACTTGGCTGATATCTCATCACTTGGCTGATATCTCATACACTTGGCTGTTATTCATGCTTGGCTGATATCTCATGCATTGCTGATATATCATACTTGTTTATCTCATCACTTGCTGTTACCAGCACTTGGCTGTATATCATGCACTTGGCTGATATCTCATGCACTTGGCTGTTTATCTCATGCACTTGGCTGTATTATCTCATACACTTGGCTGATATCTCATTCACTTGGCTATTTATCTCATACACTTGGCTGTTTATCTCATGCACTTGGCTGATATCTCATTCACTTGGCTATTTATCTCATTATCTCATGCACTTGGCTATGTATCTCATACACTTGGCTGTTTATCTCATGCACTTGGCTGATATCTCATACACTTGGCTGATATCTCATACACTTGGCTGATATTCTCCTTATTCATGCACTTGGCTGATATCTCATACACTTGGCTTTTATCTCATGCACTTGGCTATATCTCATTCACTTGGCTATTATCTCATGCACTTGGCTATTTATCTCATGCACTTGGCTATTATCTCATGCACTTGGCTATTTATCTCATGCCCATTAGGGCTATTTTTATCTCATCACTTGGCTATTTATCTCATGCACTTGGCTATTTATCTCATGCACTTGCTATTTATCTCATGCACTTGGCTGATATCTCATTCATGCATGTGTACATGCATAACTCAACTGCACGTTCACTCCAGGAAAGACACTCAACGGGTGCGTTATAATTTGTTAATTTCCAATATTTTGACCCTAGAACCTCTTTAGAATGAAACAACACTATTATGACATGACCATTTTTACATTGTAGAATTCATCTCACTTCCCTCAAGACCTTATGTTTGTCTCCCCTGCTTCCCAGTCACCATAATTCACAAACAACCACAATTCACAAACACTTTATGATTTCATATCAATTGCTTTCTACTACTCATCAAAACAACAGGAAAATCTTGCTGGTTTTTTTTTTCCTCTTTGAAATGATGTCATCACTCATAGATTAAAAAAAAACGCATACGTACCTTGGTACTCATAGAACTCTTGACATACAAAACTTTGAAATGAAAACTGAAAGAAGAGGAGGGAGGGGAAAGGTAGGAGAGAGAAAAAGAGAGACAGAGTCTAGGACTTGAAATTATATGTACCCTGCAAGTGTGTCTTTGCTTGCATGAATGCGTGCGTTAGTGTACGTGTCCATGTGTATGTATGTGTGAGTGTGTGTTGTGTGAGTGTGTGTTAGCATTTTCACTCGACTATCCTCCTCATCATGTGTATATGTTGCATTCTTTTTAATCGAAGACTCTTAATGACCACATTTGTTTTACAGAAGTTGTTTTATAGACCAAAGTCAAGAATCCAGAAAGGCTTTTCTGTATGAGGTACGATTTTTTCTTCTTTTTTTTTCTTTGTCATTGAATTGAACACTATATGTACTACACGATGCTCTTGATTATGTATTCTCTAACATGAAAAGTTTGGTCTCGCTGAGTTTTTACATCTTGTGGCGGACTAAGATGTTGTCTTTGGTTTGTCAGCCACATTGACATGATAAGACATGATACGATAAACACATGCCATGCCACGTCGACAAGGTAAGACATTATAAACATGCCATGCCATATTGACAATAAGATAAGCACATGTCATGCCACATTGCTAAGATAAGATGTGATAAGATAAACTAATGTCATGCCAAATTGACAAGATAAGAATGACAAGATAAACATGTGTCATGCCACGTTGACAAGATAAGACATAATATGATAAACACACGTCATGCCACATTGATAAGATGCGATAAGAAAAACTAATGTCATGCCACATTGACAAAATAAGACAGGACAAGATAAACACGTGTCATGCCACATTGACAAGATAAAATATAAGATAAACACAAGTCATACCATATTGACAAGATAAAATATAAGATAAACACATGTCATGCCATATTGACAAGATAAGACAGGACAAGATAAACACGTGTCATGCCACATTGACAAGATAAAATATAAGATAAACACAAGTCATACCATATTGACAAGATAAAATATAAGATAAACACATGTCATGCATATTGACAAGATAAGACATGATAAGATAAACATATAATGCCACATTGACAAAATAAGACGTGATAAACACGTCATGCAACATTGACAAGCTAAAAATGATAAGATAAACATGTGCCATGGCACATTGACAAGATAAAACAATGAGATAAACATGTCATGCCACATTGACAAGATAAAACAATAAGATAAACACATGCCATGGCACATTGACAAGATAAGACATGATATGATAAACATGTCATGCCATATTACAAGATAAGACACGACCAGATAAACACATGTCATGACACGTTGACAATATAACACATGATGAGATAAATATGTCATGCCACATTGACAAGACATGATAAACATGTCATGCCACATTGACAAGATAAGATAAAACATGTCATGCTACATTGATAAGATAAGACATGATAAGATAAAAGCAAATCTGTTTTGTGTCTAGCATTTTCTTTTGCAAAAGTCCAAACAAGAAAGAAATTGAAATTGCATGCTCATTGAAAAAGTATTGCTATTTTCATCAGCAATTGGTCGTTTCAGAATAACTGTTAGAACTTTTTTGGAAAAAGAATCAACACAATCCTTTGCTTTGCAGTAAACAAGAAACCGATGAGTGTATTTGTTACATTAAAAAAAAAATCAAACAAACAAACAAACAAAAACTCAATGTGAAAGTGCGAATGGCGATAAGAGAAGTGTGACGTCAAAATGTGTCTGTCGATTCAGCTACTCTCCGATGTTCGTTCTTGAAGATTGGTTTGTGATTCACTCGATAATGAATCAAGAATATTTGTTCTGTTTATGCTAACACTGAAAATATATGCTTAAGTTTGATTTCGTTGTATGGAAATATGTAGAATTCTTTGGAACATTGATTTCGTTATATGGAAATATGTAGAATCCTTTGGAACAGTCTGGAAATGACCAAAAAAAACAAAAAAAAACCGTAGAATACCTTATATCTTTCTAGAATGTTCTAGAAATCGTAAACAAATGTAATCTGTACAGTGATCAGCTAGAACTACAGAATATTCTAGAAAGGGAAAGTTCGCGAATTTGACTATGACTGGCTGAAAATCTAGGGAAACATGGAGAATATTGTGGAACTTTCTATGGTGTTATAAATAAAGCCTGACTGTGGGTCAAAAGAGAGAAAGCAATCAAAAGAATTGAAGTGTAAGCCTGCTGTCAGAGATAGAGAAGTCGTTGTAGATTCGTGGAGTTGTTGCGTGTAGATCTGAGGGCTGAAGAATAATAATTCTGCAAACTAGGAGTTGTGCATTGGATGTATGAAGTATTTACCCAGTTCCTGTTGTGTTTTCTACGTTCTTCAAATAAAGGATCATTTTCGTTTAAACTGGACTGGTGTATTCTGTCTCTGAGAAGATCAATCAACTGCCAGATCTTCAGGAACCTGCATAAACTGCAAGACACTGCCAGTCACCTACATCTTTGCATGTGACAGTGTTAAAAGTCTAGATGAAACATCAACAAGATGGAAATCAGCGCCAGGGAAACCAAGTTGAGAGCCAGCCACAAGACCACCATCACTACTGACATAAGTGCATGAACTAGACTAGGAACTATTCAACAATTCACTTACCTGGAATCCATTATTAGCCCTGAGGAATCCATCCCAAATGTCTTTTGAGGGCAGCAAAGAGAACATCATCACTGTTTCGGCTAGAACATGTATAGAAGAACATGAACATCTCCATAAAACACAAGGTCAGGGTCCTACGTCCACTGGTATATTCCATCTTTTTATATGTATGCATGTGAATCTTGGACCGTCACAGAAGAGTTGAAAAGATAAATTGATGGCATGGAAATGAGGTGTTATGGCTGCCACTACACACCACACACACACTGCTCGTATCACCAGTGAACAAGTTCGCCGAACCATCAAGCAGCAAATTGGGCCATATGAGGATCTGCTGACTTTAGTTGAGAAAATTACGTGTGACTGGATCCGGTGGTCTAGCTTGCTAAAGTACTCCCCCAGGGAACTGCTGAGGGAGGGAGACGGAGAGGTAAACAGAAAAAGGATGGAGTGACAAAATTGACAAATGTATCGATAAACCCAGTCTTTGACACACAGCCGACATAGCTGGAAGAGTCTAGTAAACAGTTCTTTAGTGTAGTGTCCGAATGACGGAGAGGTAAACAGAAAAAGGATGGAGTGACAAAATTGACAAATGTATCGATAAACCCAGTCTTTGACACACAGCCGACATAGCTGGAAGAGTCTAGTAAACAGTTCTTTAGTGTAGTGTCCGAATGACTCTTCATGGAGTAACGGAAGAGAAGAGGAAGAAGACGTTATCCCTGTTTTACATTTTCTTAAACATACTCTTACGATACATTGGATGACTTTCGTAAAAGAAACCATATTTCATCTAAGTGCTCAGAAAACCTTTGTTTAAACTTGTTTTGTAATGTCATTAGTGCAGGAAAGAATGGAAAACAGTTTCTTATTTATTTGCACAATGCATGTATATTTAGAAGTAACGTTACAACATAATAAATGTTTATATGATCATTGACAGGGAAAATTAAGAAAAGACAAGCCACATTTATAGGCCATTTTATGAGAAAAGGGGGAATCAGAGCACCTGGTCATAACAGGAAAGCTTGAGGGAAAGAGAACACCAGGTAGACCAAGGGAGAAAATATTGGACGGACTTGCAGGGTGGCTGAGGACAGAGAGGGTAGAAGATGTGCTTGCAGCGGCAAGGGATAGATGCATGTGGAGGGCCATGATCGCCAATGCCATGCGGCAGGGCACATGATGATGATGATGATGATGATTGATGATGATGATGATGATGATGAGTTTGTGCTTTTGTCGTTCCGTGCATTGCCCTTCACGTGGGCTACGGCCTTTATGAACAAAATATGTAAATCAAAATGTTAACTCCAATTTCAGGTTGTGGCCAACAAGCGTAACGAGGTGGATGTAGACAAGTGGGACTACTTCAAGCGTGATTGTCATCATCTGGGCATGACGTGCAGTTTTGACCACATGCGCTTCATTCATTTGGCCAGGGTATGCGACGTAGACGGTCATCCACAGATTTGTGTCCGAGACAAGGTCAGCCTTGAGACTAACCGTGTAGAAGTTGTGTGTGATGTGTATGTTATTTGTGATGTAAAAAAAAAAAAGAAGGGTAAAATTAAGTTTTCCCGTAACTCTTTAGGTTGTAGAGGAATGAAATGGTAGAGATCTCTGTAGAACTTTAGCATCTCTGTGGATCTGCATAGTGAGGGAAGTGGTGATCCCCTTTCTCCTCCGTTCTTGTGGTTTTTTGTTTTTGTTATTGTTGTTTAAAGCCCAGCCGACTGTGTAGAGCCACATCAGGGCTATAACCGCTTCAAAATATACAAAACTCCAACAGGAAAAAAAAAGAAAAAAATTAAGTACACATGTCAGTGCATTCGCGCACGTTATCTAAAGACATGCCCCGGTGTTGACCACTCTGTCAAATTTGTCGCACAGGGAAGATTTTAAAAAAGACACCTGAATACAAATATAAGCATACATAAGGACACCAAAACATATGAAAATAGGCATAGATTACCTAAAATTGCGTCCGCATATCTCACCTCCCTAGAGTCAAAAATGTGTTTAATACATGTACCCAATTATCATCATCATCATCATCAGGTGACCTGCCGCATGGCGTTGGCGACCAGGGACTTCCAACCATCTCTATCTCTCGTTGCCCCTAGCATCTCCCCCACCCTCCTCATCCCCAGCCACTCTGAAAGTCCGTCCAGCATTCTCTCCCTGGGTCTACCTGGTGCTCTCTTTCCCTCCAGCTTTCCCATTGTGACCAGGTGCTCCAAATCCCCCTTCCTCATAAAATGGCCTATAAATGTTGCCTATCCTTTCCTAATCTTCCTTATGAGTGATCTACTTGTGTCTGCCTCCATCAAGACCGTCTCGTTTGTTTTCTTTGCTGTCCATGGAACTCTCAACATTCTTCTGAGAAACCACATCTCGGCTGCCTCAATCTTGCTATGGCTTTGCTTGCTGACTGTCCACGCCTCGCATCCGTACAACAGTATTGGTTCTATGTAACATTCAAGGACTCTCTTTCTGATGTTAATTGATAGGCATTTGTTGGTGAGAATACTTGTTGTTACAAAAAAGAGAAACTCAGTGTGAAAGTGCCAATGCGATAAGAGAAGTGTGACGTCAAAATATGTCTGTCCATTTAGCTACTGTCTGCTGTTCGTTTTTGAAGATTGTTTTGTGATTCACTGGATAATGAATCGAGAATATTTGTTTTGGTTCATGCTAACACTGAAAATATATGTTTAAGTTCGATTTCGTTGTATGGAAATATGTAGAATCCTTTGGAACAATCTAGAAATGACAAGAAAAACGTAGAATACCTTAGATCTTTCTAGAATGTTCCGGAAATTGTAAACAAATTTAATCTGTACAATGATTGGCTAGAAGTTTAATCTGTACGATGATTGGCTAGAACTACAGAATATTCCAGAAAGGGAAGGTTCGAGAATGTGGCTATGATTGGCTGAAAATCTAGGGAAAAGCCGAGAATATTGTGGAACCTTCCATGATGTTATAAATAAAGTGTGACCGAGTGAGAGAAGAGAGAGAAGAGAGAGAGCGATCGGAAGAGTTGAAGTGTAAGTCTGCTGTCAGAGATTGAGAAGTTGCTGTAGATTCGTGGAGTTGCTGTGTGTGTAGATTTGAGGGCTGAAGAAGAATAATTCTGCAAACTAGGAGTGGTGCATTGGATGTGTGAAGTTTTTTCCCCGTTCCTGTCGTGTTTCATTCGTTCTTCAATAAAGGATCATTTTCGTTTAACCTGGACTGGTGTAGCTTGTCTCTGAGAAGAATGATCGACTGCTAGATCTTCACGAACCTGCATAAACTGCAAGACACTGCTAGTCACCTACATCTTTATATTGTGACAATTGGGGGCCAAGCCGGGATGCCCAGGTGTTAAACATTGAGTAATTGATGTGTGTGTGTGTGTGTGTGTGTGTGTGTGTGTGTGTGTGTGTGTGTGTGTGTGTGTGTGTGTGTGTGTGTGTGTGTGTGTGTGTGTGTGTGGTCACAGATGTGTAAGCTTGACGTTACTGCTGTACTTGAAATGCGTTAAGTGTTGAAATCATTTCTTTCCTTTTGCACTTGCATTGTGTTAAACGTTGAAATGTTGAAATGTTTCGTGTGAGGGGTTGATGTTCTTTATTATATGTACAGTTTGGAAGTATTCATGTAAGTCAGTGTTATGGATTGATGTTACTTGTGATATTTTTTTTTTTGGAAGCATTGATCTAGGTTGTAGTGCGTTAAGTGTTGAAATGTTGGTCCAAGTTTGTGTCAGAAGTTGGTGTTACTTGTGACAAGTGTTGAAATGTTGGTGTAAGTTTGTGTAAAAGATTAGTGTTACTTGTGATGGGTTCAGTGTTGAAATGTTGGTCCAAGTTTGTGTCAGAAGTTGGTGTTACTTGTGACAAGTGTTGAAATGTTGGTGTAAGTTTGTGTAAAAGATTAGTGTTACTTGTGATGGGTTCAGTGTTGAAATGTTGGTCCAAGTTTGTGTCAGAAGTTGGTGTTACTTGTGACAAGTGTTGAAATGTTGGTGTAAGTCTGTGTAAAAGATTAGTGTTACTTGTGATGGGTTCAGTGTTGAAATGTTGGTCCAAGTTTGTGTAGAAGTTGTGTTACTTGTGACAAGTGTTGAAATGTTGGTGTAAGTCTGTGTAAAAGATTAGTGTTACTCGTGATGGGTTCAGTGTTGAAATGTTGGTGTAAGTTTGTGTAAAAGATTAGTGTTACTCGTGATGGGTTCAGTGTTGAATGTTGGTGTAAGTTTGTGTAAAAGATTAGTGTTACTCGTGATGGTTCAGTGTTGAAATGTTGGTGTAAGTTTGTGTAAAAGATTAGTGTTACTCGTGATGGGTTCAGTGTTGAAATGTTGGTCTAAGTCTGTGTAAAAGATTAGTGTTACTCGTGATGGTTCAGTGTTGAAATGTTGGTGTAAGTTTGTGTAAAAGATTAGTGTTACTCGTGATGGGTTCAGTGTTGAAATGTTGGTTAAGTCTGTGTAAAAGATTAGTGTTACTCGTGATGGGTTCAGTGTTGAAATGTTGGTGTAAGTTTGTGTAAAAGATTAGTGTTACTTGTGATGGGTTCAGTGTTGAAATGTTGGTCTAAGTCTGTGTAAAAGATTAGTGTTACTCGTGATGGGTTCAGTGTTGAAATGTTGGTGTAAGTCTGTGTAAAAGATTAGTGTTACTCGTGATGGGTTCAGTGTTGAAATGTTGGTGTAAGTCTGTGTAAAAGATTAGTGTTACTCGTGATGGGTTCAGTGTTGAAATGTTGGTGTAAGTCTGTGTAAAAGATTAGTGTTACTCGTGATAGGTTAAGTGTTGAAATGTTGGTGTAACTTTGTGTAAAAGATTAGTGTTACTCGTGATGGGTTCAGTGTTGAAATGTTGGTGTAACTTTGTGTAAAAGATTGGTGTCACTTGTGATAGGTTAAGTGTTGAATCAGTCTAAGTTTGTGTAAATGATTGGTGTCCTCTATGTGAGAGTTTTGTGTCTTTGCTCAGGAAAAATTAATCTTAATTTTGAATGATCCTTTTAATGTTTTATTTGTCTGATGTAGATCACATTCAAGTTTCAGTTTCTCAAGATGATGTCTCTCGCTTGGAATGAAATCCATATGCACTATCGTCACAGGTGCCATGTGATGGAGAAAATCCAGAATGATCACGGCACAAGCCTTAAGCCTGCACATAAACCCATGAGCTGGCCAGGTCCTGAGGTCCTACCTAGATAGTTCCATAACCCTGAGGTCGGGGCCAGCACCACGAGGGCGGAGCCCATCCCCTCTCCATCTATTCAAATTCATATTCATGTTCACATTTTTTTTACCAAGACTTCAGGAAGGCAAGAATGCTAATTGGTCTTCAAGGGGTGGGACCTTGGAAATCAACCTCTCTCTCCAATGTTTTATACCAAGGCAGCCGGGCAATGCCCTGCTCTTCACGATTTTCAACTGTCATGCAATCTTTATCGTGTGCAGCCTGAAGGCACACGGGTCCGACTCGTTTTTCGTTCCCTTCCAAAAGAGTAGACGTTCAGTTCGATTTTCCAGTTAAACTGAGGAGAAAAGTCGAGGCCTCTACGGGGAGTGAACCCTGGAATCTCGAGTTTAGTTATTGGCTGGTGAACGTCTGAACCATTCTGCCACTCTTCTCCCCAAAGATCATACTTTTAGGGTGGATCTACACTGGCAAATGAGGTTGATATTATTTGGGGATGTGTCTACTGTGAGGAATGCAGAGACATTGGACGCGCTGGGTTTTTTTTTTTCTGTTTCTTTTTGATGTTTTACTTGTTGACAGTTCCAGTCACCAAATGTGGAACTTACCTGGTGTAGGATTTGGTTTGATATAGAGGGGAGTTTAGAGAGAAACAGACAAATACAGATTGGCTTAGACTGAAAGTTCTAGTTTATACTGGAATTCCAGTGTGATGAATTTTGTTAGGATCATATCACTCAGGGAGGTAACCTTTGTGATCACTTTTTTTCCTTTTTTGTATTTCTATCTCTCTTTTTTCGTCCCGCTTTCTACCCCACCTTAATGGCCACAGAAGCCGGCACAGTTTATACAGTGTGATGATGATGATGTCGATGAGGATGATAATCATGATGCTGTGGAGTTCCATCTAGGATTGAGACTGCGTGACAGGGCTGTACTCTACGCTTACTATCATGGTGTATCCTGGCGTCAACCAAACCTGAGAGATACAGACACCTGCGGTGCCGGTTAGAGGATTTGAGCAACATCCTCAATGACGCGTCTGTGAAGTGGATGAGACTCGACTGTGTGGTCCCAGTCTTTCCTATGAGCCCATAGCACGCCCAGCTCTGGGTAGGAGACGGTTAGAGCCGATGATGATTTTTGAAGGGACTGATGGAAGATTCGAACCCACAACCTTCCAGTTGGTAGTCTGTTGCGCTAACCATTACACCATGGTGACTGGTTCACTGTAATGAAGATTAATGAAATGCTTTCTTAACGTGCCAGAACACCTGTGATGAAGATTAATAAAATGCTTCTCTTAACGTCCCAGAACACCTGTGATGAAGATTAATGAAATACTTCTTTTAATTACACATACTTACCGTGGCTCACTGATGCAATAAGCGGCAGCGATTTGCCATTCCTGCCTCATAAACAATAAAGTCCGAAAGGACCATAACTCGGAGAGTAGCCATGTCTTGTGCATGTGCTCTTCCTCTTTTCGAGGCAGCCATCTTCCGGCTTGCCTCGTATGCTCTGAGCAGCTAAGTATTTTGCTACTTTGCTTGCAATCAATCGATTGTCATTGCCGTTTTGTGTTGTCTTGCCTATGTTTTCATGTAAGGGAGAAACTTACGTGAAGCGTTTGGGTGGCAAAGCGAGGGTTTAGAAGATCTCGTCCAGCGAATTCTCCAACCCACAGACCGGTGGTTTGCCCGGTGCGCCAAAACCCGCTCTCTCTTCACCTTTGTCTCTCCCTCCTCTGTCTCCTTCGTCTACTCTCTCTCACTCTCTCGAAGTCATCGCAACTCAACTGCGGTTCTGTTGCGGTGACCACGAGCCCTCAACTCAGCTGCGGCTCTGTTAACTTTTTGTCATTTTGCGGCCTTCACACTGCCCCTCAATCGACTCAACTGCGGTTCTATCTATTCCGTACTCGCCCCCTGCGTACAGCTCAACTGCGGTTTTGCTGCTACGTTTCAGTCCCTATGGCTGAAGGGCGACACGGGTATGAGTCTCCTTCGGGAGGCAGGAAGGCCAGCATTTTGTCAGAAAAAAACGGCTTGCCAGTCGAGTCAAGGGAGGCAACCCCGATGTGACAGGCGTCAGACCGTAGGTCCGCCCCGATTGCCTCCCTTCCTCCATTACCAGCGGGTTGACTTTTCGTCATCTTGCGGCCTTCTCGTAGTCCCCCACGGTAATCGACTCAGCTGCGGTTCTGTCGATTCTGTACTCGCCCCCTGCATGCAGCTCAGCTGCACACATTTCAGCCACACTGGCTGAAGGGCGACCTGCTCGCCCCCTGTGTGCAGCTCAGCTGCACGCATTTCAGTCACACTGGCTGAAGGGCGACCTGGGCACAGGTCTCCTTCGGGAGGCAGGAAGGCAAGCAATTTGTTGAAAAAAAGGCTCACCCCCTGCTTAGCTAGGTGGGTCATGGATGACAACACCCCGGTCGCGGGCGTCAGACTGTAGGTCCGCCCCGAGTTGTGTCACCACAACTCAGCTATGGTTCTGTTGCGGTGACCACGAGCCCTCAACTCAGCTGCGGCTCTGTTGACTTTTTGTCACTTTGCAGCCTTCACACTGCCCCTCACTGTAATCGACTCAGCTGCGGTTCTGTCGATTCCATACTCACCCCCTCAGTACAGCTCAACCCCGGTTCAGCTGCTACTGTTTCAGCCCCTATGGCTGAAGGGCGACACGGGTATGGGTCTCCTTCGGGAGGCAGGAAGGCCAGCATTTTGTCGGAAAAAACGGCTTGCCAGTCGAGTCAAGGGAGGCAACCCCGATGTGACAGGCGTCAGACCGTAGGTCCGCCCCGATTGCCTCACTTCCTCCATTACCAGCGGGTTGACTTTTCGTCATCTTGCGGCCTTCTCGTGGCCCCCCATGGTAATCGACTCAGCTGCGGTTCTGTCGATTCCGTACTCGCCCCCTCAGTACAGCTCAACCCCGGTTCAGCTGCTACTGTTTCAGCCCCTATAGCTGAAGGGCGACATGGGTATGGGTCTCCTTCGGGAGGCAGGAAGGCCAGCACTTTGGCAGAAAATGGCTCACCCCCTGGTTCGCCAGGCGGGACACCCCCTGGTTCGCCAGGCAGGCCAAGGGAGACAACCCCCTATTACGGGCGTCAGATCATAGATCCACCCAGGTTGTCTCCCTTCCTCCCCGCAGCCTGCTTGTGCCCTCAACACAGCTGCGGCTCTGATGACTTTTCGTCATTTTGCGGCCTTCACATGCCCCTCATGGTAATCGACTCAGCTGCGGTTCTGTCGATTCCGTACTCGCCCCCTCCGTACAGCTCAACCCCGGTTCAGCTGCTACTGCTTCAGCCCCTATGGCTGAAGGGCGACACAGGTATGGGTCTCCTTCAGGAGGCAGGAAGGCCAGCACTTTGGCAGAAAATGGCTCACCCCCTGGTTCGCCAGGCGGGCCAAGAGAGACAACCCCCCTATTATGGGCGTCAGATCGTAGATCCGCCCAGGTTGTCTCCCTTCCTCCCCCGCAGCCTGCTTGTGCCCCTGCTCCAACCTCTCTGTCCCATTCTGGACAGAGCGCTTGGTCGCCTTGGCAGATGCCAAGCGACCCACTGCAGGCTGGCACATCTCTGTCCCATTGTGGACAGAGCACTTAGTTGTCTTGGCAAATGCCAACCGACCCCCAGCAGGCTGGCCCCTTGGGCACTGGGGATCCGGGGACTCCATGGGCTCAGTCCATGGCACCGTACATGACGCCATGGCAGCACTTCCCATCTATGGGATTTCCCCTTGCCTCGTCCGCAGGGTATACTTGGTGGCCCCGATTTATGCCCGGCGCCCCACCCATGCAGGCGTTTGCCTTGACCACCCCTCTGGATCCCCCGGGTCGGATTCCCACCCCGGGATGCTCCCCGGGGCTTCTGACCCCGGTCCGTTTGGAGTGTGCCCACGCTGGGGCACTCCACGGTCCATCGCCTCCTCTGTAGGCCGGGGGACACTGACTCGAAATCGGATGATGAGGGCTCTACCCCGCTTCCTTTTCCTTTTCCGAAGCAGTGCAATGGCTCGCCTCACACCTGCCTGGAGCCGTGACCACTGCACAAGAGGCCAAGGCTCCCTGCCCTGCCGTGGCAGAGCTCGCCTTGGTGCCCTTCCTCTCTTAGCCCCAGCCTCCCCTTTCCTAAAAGAGTCAGGCTTGGTGGCTGACTCTGTGAGGAGGGCCCAAAGCCAGGTGAGGGGCACAGAGGCACAGGACATCCTTCCAGGCTCCATGCCCGACTTCCCTGGAGCTCTGGCTTATGGGAAATTCCTGAGGCCAGAGAAACTCCCTTTCCACAGAACGGTCCTTACGGCCCATGAGGCCATTCCAGAGTTGCCGCTCTCCCTCACACAGGAGGACCTCCTCTTAGCGCAAGAGAGGTCTCGGGCCCAGCAGCGGCATATCTCCCTCTCGCAGCGCTGCCTGGCAAACTGGGAGGAGACTGCCAGGAGAGGTCTGGAAATGGATCCAGTGGTGGATTCCTTCTTGGGTGTGGTCTGGTGTCCGCTCTTCAGGACCCAGACTACGAGCCCGCTTCTCTCTGTCAGTCACCTGTCTCTCCCGCAATGGTTGCTTCCATACAATCCATGGCAGAAAGGCCTCAAGTACTCGGCCGATGCCCTTCGCCAGACTGCACCTCAATTCAGTCCTGGCAAGGCAAAATGCTGTACTCTTACCATCTCACCCGCTCTTCATCTGCCAGAGCTTCCTCGAGAGCTGTGCCACTTAAGTCTGGTTTCCTCTTTGGGACCCACGTGCAAGCCCTACCAAGAGTCGGGACGAAATCAGGAGGGACCTTGCCCTTCGCTCTGGTCCCGCTCGCCCCGCGGCAAAGTGCCCTGCTCCGGCGGCTCCCCCGTTCCCAGGGGCCTCCACAGGAGACGTTTCGCGCCTCCTTCAGCCCCAAAGGGGCTAGGGCAAGCACCCCCCACGCGATCCTGTGGGCAGTCTGTCCCGACACATAGACACTTTCAGATGGAAACCCCTAGGTCTACCTGTGATGCCTTGCACCCGGACGACTGGGGGATGTCCATTGATCTCAGAGATGCGTATTCCCATCTCCTTATTCACCCAAGGGACAGGACGTACCTCCAATTCGTTTGGAGGAACCGATTCTTCCAGTTCAGGGCTCTTCCCCAGGGTCGCTTGGGTCCAGTCATCAGTGACCAAATGGCACTCCCAGTCCTGGCTAGCCCAGGGAGTCCCTATCACACACACCCCTCCTCAGCAGGACTTGTTCACGGATGCGTCCTACTCCGGATGGGGGGCCCACGTGGGCCCGCTGACAGCGGTAGGTAAATGGTCACAAGACCTCCTTTCCGGTCACATCAACATGCTGGAACTGGAGGCAGTTTTTCAAGCCCCCAGAGATTTTCTCCCCTTTCTGAAGGGAAAACATGTTCGCATCAACACGGACAACACTACCGTGGCTTGTTACGTCAACAAGCAAAGGGGCGCCCGCTCCCACTCCTTGTCTCGGAGAGCGGAACAGCTTCCACTCTGGTGTGAAGAACATTCCTTTCGGATCTCAGCGATGCATGTCCCAGGAAAGATGAACATACTTGCGGCCTCCCTCAGCAGCTCCCACAGGATTCTTCTCTCAGAACGGGCACTGGTCTGTGCAGTTCTGGAGCCAGTGTGAGCAGCGTGGTTCAAGCCACAAGTGGATCTGTTTGCCACCAGGTTCCACCGCCGCCTTCATCTGTATGTTTTTCCAGTCCCGGATCCTTCGGCTTGGCCCGTGGATGCTCCGTCCATCCCATGGTCAGTCCTGTTGGGCTATGCCTTCCCTCCGTTCCCCTAACTGGGAAAGTTCTGTGGAAGGCGAGGGAAGACTCTGCCACGATAGTTCTCGTGGTGCCTCGATGGCCCGCCCAAACATGGTTTCCGGAACTGCTGCACCTGTTCCATGTGACTCCAATAAAACGCACTGTGACAGGCCAGGCCTTGCTTCAACCAAGGTCAGGCATTCTGCACAGCAATCCAGAGGCTCTAAACCTTCCTGCTTGGCTGCTGTGCAGGACTCAATGTCTTCATTAGGCTTGTCCCCGGCAGTGATCGGCCCTGTGGAGCAAGCGCACAGACCGGACACTCAGGGAATGTATAGTGCCCACTGACATGGTTGGCCTTCTGGGTGCTACTCAACTTTCCACTCACCCTCCCGCTTGCAGTTGGCCACCTATCGCGGCTTTCTTCGTCGAGGAAAAACTTTTTGTCCTCCTCAGTGAAGGTAGGCAGGGCAGTCATCTGCACCACCATCAGCCAGTCGGGTGGTCCTTCCTTTGTGGACGACCCTCTCCTGTGGGATATTGTCCGAGGGGCTTCCCTTCGGGAAGCCTGACCCCCCCCCCTCCCATGCCGCACCTGGCTGGGGATCTCCTTCTCGTCCTCTCCTCCCTAGGACTTCCCCCTTACGAGCCCATCAGGGAGTGTTCTCTCTAGTTCCTCTCGTTTCGGACGGCCTTTCTACTCACTCTAGCGTCGGGAAGGCACTGTAGCGAAGTGCACGCTCTTAGCGGACTCCCCAGGGATGTCGCTTTCGAACCTGAGGGCTCAATGTCTCTCCGCCTACTCCCGGACTTCTTGGCCAAGAACTAGTCACCAGGTTTTCCTTCTCCGTCTATCTCCATTCATCCCCTGACGTCTATCCTTGCTCCGGATGACGAAATCTTCTCGCCAGAAGCAGCGCCACCTGGTTCTCTCTTACATGTACAGCGAAAGTTATAAGAAGGCCATTAGCCGCGCATCCATCTCTCGATGGCTGTGGACAGTCATCAAGGATGCGTATGCAAGGCCGGATTTGGCTGTCTTCTCCCCGAGGCCCCATGAGATTAGAGCATGGGCCTTGTCACTGGCGTTCACTCAATGCCAGCCTCCAGAGTGTCCTGGACACCACGCATTGGCGTTCTCTGGTCACGTTCATTCCATTCTACCGGCGCGACGTCTCCCGTCTGCGCGACGATAGATCCAGGGGTATCGCTTCCGCTGTGGTGGCTCAACACCCCATCTCTGCTGCACGCCCTGACTTGTCTCATACCTCCAGGCGTTAACCAGGTAAGCCCTCCTTCCGGGTAGTGCTATTCTGCATCAATGAGCCACGGTACAGTATGTGTAATTAAAAGGAAATTTTCCTTCTAAAATTATGTTTAATCTAACATACTTACCGTGGCTCACGCAGAGTCCCTCCCGTCCTCCCCGCCTTCTTGGTTCCTTCCATTCACAGTCAGGGTCTTGGTTTCCTCGAAAAGAGGAAGAGCACATGCGCATGCGCAAGACATGGCTGCTCTCAGAGTTATGGTCCTTTCGGACTTTATTGTTTATGAGGCAGGAATGGCAAATCGCTGCCGCTTATTGCATCAGTGAGCCACGGTAAGTATGTTAGATTAAACGTAATTTTAGAAGGAAAATTTCCTCTTAACGTCTCAGAACACCTGTGATGAAGATTAATGAAATACTTCTCTTAATGTTCCAGAACACCTGTGATGAAGATTAATGAAATACTTCTCTTAACGTTCCAGAACACCTGTGATGAAGATTTATGAAGTGCTTTCTTAACGTTCCAGAACACCAGTGATGAAGATTAATGTTATCTGCTCTTAATGTTCCAGGACACCCGTGATGAAGATTAATGAAATACTTCTCTTAACGTTCCAGAACACCTGTGATGAAGATTTATGAAGTGCTTTCTTAACGTTCCAGAACACCAGTGATGAAGATTAATGTTATCTTCTCTTAATGTTCCAGAACACCTGTGATAAAGATTAATATCTTCTCTTAACGTTCCAGAACACCTGTGATGAAGAATATCTTCTCTTAACGTTCCCAGAACACCCGTGATAAAGAATAATATCTTCTCTTAACGTTCCAGAACACCTGTGATAAAGAATAATATCTTCTCTTAACGTTCCAGAACACCTGTGATGAAGAATAATGATATCTTCTCTTAACGTTCCCAGAACACCCGTGATGAAGATTAATGAAATGCTTCGCTTAACGTTCCCAGAACACCCGTGATGAAGATTAATGAAATGCTTCGCTTAACGTTCCCAGAACACCCGTGATGAAGATTAATGAAATGCTTCTCTTAACGTTCCCAGAACACCCGTGATGAAGATTAATGAAATGCTTCGCTTAACGTTCCCAAGAACACCCGTGATGAAGATTAATGAAATGCTTCTCTTAACGTTCCCAGAAGATTATTTTGTTGTAATATCCGGTGTTGCAGGAAGTGTACAACATGTACGAGATGTTTCGGACCCGCTTTTCCCTACATCGCAGAGCCTACCAGCACAAAGTGGTACAAGGCGCCGAGCTCTTGTTAGTATCATTTACTCATATGATGTATAGTCAAACGCAAAACTCAAAACACTCTTGAAACAATCTAGTACACAATAACTGTTGTGCTTTGTAACGGCACAGGACCAGTTTTCTTCCACATCACTGCTTCACGTGTGCAGATTGCTTTTGTTTTTGTTTGTTTTTCATTTTGTGATCAGAGATGTGGTAAAAAGAGATTTGAAAATGTAGAGCAAGGTGAACATTTTGGGGACAGGAAGTGATAACACGAAAGCACTGTTTTCCGAAATACTGTTGCAGATGAACACACTCAATAGACACGCCGTTGTAAGGGTGTTCACACACACACACACACACACACACACACACACACACACACACACACACACACACGCACGCACGCACGCACGCACGCACGCACGCACACGCACGCACACACGCACACACACACACGCACACGCACACACACAAACTCGCACACACACACACGCACACACACACACTTACAAACACACACACTTACACACAAACACACACACACATATATGTATACATATACATATATATATCATCATCATCATCAGGTGCCTTGCTGCATGGCGTTGGCGATTATGGACTTCCATCTGTGTCTATCTCTTGTTGCCTCAAGTATCTCTTTCACCCTCCCTGTCCCCAGCCACTCTGCAAGTCCGTCTAGTATCGCCAGCTGGGTCTACCCGGTGTTCTCTTTCCTTCCAGCTTTCCCGTTGTGACCAGGTGTTCCAATTCCCCTTTCTTCATAAAATGGCCAATAAATGTTGCCTATATGTATATATTCTCTCAATCTCTCTCTCTCTCTGTCTGTCTGTCTGTCTCTCACACACACTAACACACACATACACACACACGCACACACACACACACGCACGCACACTCACACACACTTACACACACACACACACACACACACGTGCTAACACACACACGCACACACACACGCACAAACACACACACACACACACACAGAAAAGAACATAAAGTACACATACCAATGTATCCACGCACATAATCTAAGAACATACCCACGGCGTTGACCACTCCGTCCAACTTATCGCACAAGGGATTTAAAAAACACACCTGAATACAAATTTAAGCATACCTAAGGACACCAACACATATAAGAACGGGCATAAATTACCTAAAATTGCTTCCGAATATCTCACTTCTCTAGAGCCAAAAATGCACTTAATATATGTACCCAATTATCAATCCTAAGAAAAAGTACGTAAGACTTTATCGAACACATAGAGGTGAATGGACCAACAAGGCAGGAAATGATAGGAAGAAATGACAGAAAACAAAGGAACAAGGCGGAAACAAAGAGAGTGACAGAAAAGAGGAAATGTCTAGCACAGACTTTCCAGAAGGGGGAATGCTATTTATACTGATAAAGCCCCCGGCATCCCCATGGGATGCTGCATAGGCAGCAGACTGCACCTAGTTTGTGCGCTGGAGATCTTTATCCAGCATCGCAGTTTAAACTTCATGGTCCATAATAATAATAATAATAATAAAGAGCATTTATATAGCGCCTAATCTGATGAAAACAAGAGCCCTAAGCGCTTACAGGTATCACGCAGACACAACCAAACACACACACACACACACACACACACACACACACACACACACACACACACACACACACACACACACACACACACACACACACACCACACACACACGCACACACACCAGCCGACATTCAAGGCTCAAAAGACAACAAGGGGGGATTTGGGGAAGTTAGGTGGTAGAGTCTTTATAAGTATCATGAGAGGGACTGGAAGAGATGGGTTTTCAGAGAGGACTTGAAAGAAGTGAGAGTTGCAGAGTGGCGAACAGAGACAGGGAGCTGATTCCAGATTACAGGGGCCTGATAGGAAAAGGAGCGTTGACCATAAGTTTTAGTGCGACAGAATGGTATGCGGAAGGTACGAGTATCAGCCGAGGAACGAAGTTGACGAGAGGGGGTGTACAGATGGAGGAGGTCAGAGATGTAAGGGGGTGCAAGACCGTTGAGAGACTTAAAACATAACAAAGCAATCTTGTAGCGAATTCTCTTTTCAACAGGTAACCAGTGAAGAGATTTGAGAAGAGGAGTGACATGAGAGGAACGAGATTTTCTGAAGATGAGCCTAGCAGCATTGTTTTGAACTTTTTGAAGCTTTTGAATGAGAGAGAGAGGACAGCCCGAGAGGAGGGAGTTGCAGTAGTCGAGACGAGAGAGAACAAAGGCACAGAGGAGAGTTTTGGTGGCTTCGACAGAGAGGATATTGCGAATAGAAGAAATTCTGCGTATCTCAAGATAGCATAATCTGCAAACATTCTGGACGTGTTTTTCAAAGGACAGGGTGTTATCAAGAGTGACTCCAAGATTGCGGACAGTGGAAGATAGTGGAATGTCAGATCCAAGCAGAGAGACAGACAGAGGAAGGGAAGAACACTTAGCCAATGTGGTGGGAGAGATAAGGCTAAGTTCAGTTTTAATGGGGTTGAGTTGAAGTTTGTTTACAGTCATCCAGGAGTGAACATCAGAAATGCAGCCTTGGGTTTGTCTGATTATAGAGGGCAGTTGTGGGAGGGAACCAGAAGTATAGAGTTGGTTGTCATCAGAAAAGCTGTGATGGGACATAGAGTGAAGTCGCATAATTTCAGAGAGGGTTGTGTGTACAGCACAAATAGGATGGGACCTAAAACAGAGCCTTGGGGCACACCAAACTGGAGGGTAGCGGGTGCAGAGGATGAACAACAGACAGAGACTGTTTGAGTGCGATTGGAAAGGTAGGACTGGAACCAAGACAGAGCGATGTCAGAGATACCGAACACTTTATGGAGACGTGTGAGCATGATAGAATGGTCGATGGTGTCGAATGCAGCCGAGAGATCAAGGAGAGATAGAAGAGAGATTTGATTTTGATCAAGAGCAGTCAGAATATCATTTGCAATTTTTACAAGAGCAGTTTCAGGGCTGTGTCCAGTGCGATAAGCCGACTGATAAGGGTAAGAGAGGTTGTTGGCGGTGATATGATCAGAGATCTGTGCGAGAACAATTTTTTCAAGGACTTTGGATAAGAAAGGTAGGTTGGTTGATTTGGATGAGGTTTGATTGATTTGGTTCAGTTTTTACGTCGACACCCACTTCAGGTGATATGGCCCACGGGGATAACCATCCCAGGGAAGTGGAGAAGGGGGGCTTATCCAATCCTATGCTGTCACTACTAGAACAACAATGATGTTAAGATGGGACAGTTTAAATGTAGCGCACTCCGGGATTCGAACCCACAACTATTAGCATGTGAATCCGACGCTCAAAACCAACTGAGCCACTGGGGCCCAGTCATCATGGAGCACGCTGGTAGTATGGGTTTGTTTATTTGTTTGTTTTTTACTTGTCAGTCAGAACGGTGTTTTTACCGACCTATTGTAGTTGTGTCTCTGAGTCCGTTGACATTTTTACATGGTCCTTTTCAGGTTGGTGGAGGCGTTGAAAGAAGCAAACCAGCACATCAAATTTCCAGGAGAAAAAGGGTAAGTTGTAAGAAAGCTTGTACCAGGTATTATGAAATATTGCCGGTGTTCTCTGTCTGTCTGTCTGTCTGTCTCTCTCTCTCTCTCTCTCTCTCTTTCTTTCTCTCTCTCTCTCTTTCTTTTTCTTTCTCTCTCTCTCTCGCCCTCTCTCTTTCCTTCTCTATTTCTCTTTTTCTTTCTTTCTCTCTCTCTCGCCCTCTCTCTCCCCCCCTCTCTCTCTGTCTTCCTCTCTCTTTCTTTCTCTCTCTTTGTCTTTCTCTCTCTCTCTGTCTCTCTCTCTGTCTGTCTGTCTCTCTGTCTGTCTCTCTGTCTCTCTTTGCCTCTCTCTGTCTCTGTCGCCATCTCTCTCTCTCTCTCTCTTTCTCTCTCTCTCTGTTTCCCTCCCTCTCTCTCTCTCTCGTTCTCTGTAGGTGGTAATTTGTGGTTTGGGTGTGCATGTGGGCGTGTGAAGTTTTGTTTTATAGAGGCTAATGGCGAAGATACAGTCGACCTTTAAAATCAGTCAGGATCAACCAAAGATGGCTGTTTAATATGCAGTTATTGTTTGATTGAAAAGCCCAAAATGGATTACACTTGCTGAAAGGTATAAGAACAGTAATATAAAACACATATTTCAGTGATTTTGTGGTTTTGATCCTCAGATTAAGTCAAGGCCATCCAGGTTTTGCTGTTTGCGAGTGTGACATAACGGTATGACTCATCGTCGTCATCATCATCATCATCATCATCATCATCATCATCATCATCATCATCATGTGTCCTGCCGCATGGCGTTGGCCATCATAGCGCTCCATACGAATCTATCCCTTGTCGCTGCAAATACATCTCCCATCCTCTGTCCTCGGTCACCCTACAAGTCCATCCAATATTTTCTCCCTGGGTCTACCTGGTGTCCTCTTTCCCTCCAGCTTGAATGTTGTTACCAGGAGCTCTAATTTAATTTTTCTCGTAAAATGTCCTATAAATATTGCTTGTCTTTTCCCAATCTTCGTTATTAATGATCTTCTTGTATCTGCCTTTTTCAAGACTGTCCCGTTTGTTTTCTTTGCTGTCCGTGTAACTGTCAACATTCTTCTTAGAAACCATATTTCAGTTGCCTGAATTTTGTTCTGAATTTGCGTGTTGACTGTCCACGCCTCACAACCGTACAATAGTATCGGTTCTGTATAACACTCAAGAACTCTCCTCCTGATGTTAATAATAGACATGCCCTGGGATAAAAGTTGGAGGAAAACGATAAACAACATTCGTTACGCAAATGACACCATGCTAATTGCAGAAAATAAAAAAGACATACAAAACCTTGTGAATATAATAGAAATAGCAAAAATAAAGGACTGGAGCTGAATAGTAGGAAGACTGAAGTCATGGTAATCAGTAAAAAACAAATCCCCTCTTGCAAAATAACAGCAAATGGCACAACATTGAGACAGGTTGGTAAGTTTAAATATCTGGTAACTGTCATCTCACCAGATGGAAGATGTACCATCAGAAATAACCAGCAGAATCTGCCAAGCTAAAGCAGCATTCAAGAAGATGAAAAGCATTCTTACCAACAAATGCCTGGCAATTAACATCAGGACGAGATTTCTTGAGTGTTATATAGAACCGATACTGTTGTACGCATGTAAAGCGTGGACAGTCAACACGCAAATTCAGAACAAGATTGAGGCATCTGAAACGTGTTTGCTAAGAAGAATGTTGAGAGTTCCATGGACAGCAAAGAAAACAAATGAGACAGTCTTGAAGGAGGCAGACACAAGAAGAACATTTATGAAGAAGATTAGGAAAAGACAAGCAACATGTATAAGACATTTTGTAAGGCAAGAGAAATTAGAGCACCTGGTCACAACAGGAAAGCTGGAGGGAAAGAAAACACCATGTAGACCCAGGGAGAAAATATTGGACAGACTTGCAGAGTGGCTGAGGAAAGAGAGGGTGGGAGATGTACTTGCAGCAGGGTAGCCTACATGGTGATGATGATGAAATAAGCTATGGTTGAATGGAGGTAAGACTGAAGCAATGCTTATTTGCACAAAGCACAAGTCTTCTACCGTAAAAGTTTGTTCTATTCAGCTAGGTGACGACAATATTGTACTTTCTGATTCAGTCAAGAACCTTGATGTTGTTCTTGATCCTCAACTCTCTGTGCAGAAATCAATCAGTCTTGTTACTGTCAACTGCGACGTTTCTGTTCTATTCACTGTTATGTTTCAACTTTGGCAGCATCTAAACTTGCGGCTTCTTTGATCTTGTCTCGTATCAAATCAATTATTGTGAAATTCTGCTGTCTGACTTGCCTGCTTCTTCTGTGGCATGCCCCCAACATATTCAGAATTCCGTGGCCCGTCTTACACTTTATAAAATGAAGTGTGATCATGTTACTTTCTTGCTTAACTTTCTCCGCTGGCTGCCTGTTTCTCAAAGAACTTCATACAAAATCAATACATTATGTTTCAAATGTATCAATGGTACTGCACCTATTCACCTGTTGTGACCACCTGTGAATGTACAACGTTTCCCAACCTCTGCGTTCTGCTTCTGATACCAGTTGTTCACAAATTCATCGATAAAATGTCAGTCAGTCTCCATTCTTTTTGGTATCTGATCCATGCAACTGGAACGACCTTCTCCCGTCTACTTGACAGTCACAAATACTTGTTTTCCTTCAAGGCCAGGATCAGGGGTTAAACACCCCACTCCCCTCCTGTCTCCCCCCTCCCAACTTGTGTGTGCTTTGTGTCCTGCTGTTTTGGCTGGAGTTTGTTCAAGGGGGAGTTAACGCACTCAGACAATTCCATATGTGCTCCACCCAAATTTGCCAAGAATTATCCAGCAGAGTCCCTAAGCCTGCGCAAAACCCTATGCGCCGGCAAGGTCCTGGTTGTTGATGGGTGACTGTTTTGGTGAATGGTGGGAGCGTACACCATGGTTTGATTCTTGTATGATGATTTGGCACCTTATACATGTCATTATGAAGATGATGATGGTTATTATCATCATTATCACTATTATTATTATTATTATTATTATTATTATAGCAAAGCCAGAACAAGATTGAGGCAGCTGAGATGTGGTTTCTAAGAAAAATGTTGAGAGTTCCATGGACAGCAAAGAAAACAAATGGGACAGTCTTGATGGAGGCAGACACAAAAAGATCATTCATCAGGAAGATTAAGAAAAGACAGGCAACATTTATTGGCCATTTTATGAAGAAAGGGGAATTAGAACACCTGGTTACAACAGGAAAGGTGGAGGGAAAGAGAATATCAGGTTGACCCAGGGAGAAACTATTGAACGGACTTGCAGGGTGGCTGAGGACAGAGAGGGTGGAAGATGTGCTAGTGGCAACAAGGGATAGATAAATATGGAGGGCCAAGATTGCCAACGCCATGCGGCAGGGCACTTTATTTATTATTATCATTATTACTATTATTATTATTATTATCATTATCATCATCATCATTGTCATTGTTGTTGTTACATGAAAAAATTTCAAAGCAGCATTGAAGCCTTTTTCAAAGGTGAAAGTTTGTAAACCATTGACAGAGGAGACAGGAGGACCTCAGTCATGCTTGGGGCCAGTTGTAATCAAGAATTGTAATAGATCAATATATCTACATACTGTTTTCTGCTTTTTTTAAATATACATATTTTATTCAGCTTTTGCTGCACAACAACTGGACATCAAACACTATGTGACAACAAAAAATGACCAAAAAAAATTGTACAAATGTGAAATGACATTGTTGACACGTGAACTCCATACAGCATACAGAATGTAGCACACAGAATGTAGCATACAGAATGCAGCATACAGAATATAGCATACAGAATGTAACACACAGAATGTAGCACACACAATGTAGCATACAGAATGTAGCATACAGAATATAGCATACAGAATGTAGCATACAGAATGTAGCACACAGAATATAGCATACAGAATGTAGCATACACAATGTAGCATACACAATGTAGCATACAGAATATAGCATACAGAATGTAGCACACAGAATGTAGCACACAGAATATAGCATACAGAATGTAGCACACACAATGTAGCATACAGAATGTAGCATACAGAATGTAGCACACAGAATGTAGCATACATAATGTTTTAATACACTGGAAGTTGAAAAAGGAACATCAAGATCTAAGCACATGTCAACATGTTTTCTATATTTTTGTAACCATTTAAGGGCACATAATGTTGAAAATGTCACACTGGAATGTTCATGGATTTGATGGCCCCAGAAACGTTCAGATTGCAAAGATTTCAGTCGGGGGGGGGGGGGGGGGGGGGAATCAAGGGGAGAGTGCATGACCTTAGACCCCCTAACTTGAGATTCTTTTTCCTTGAGCAGTTCTATGTCAACCATGCTTCGACTTTTTAATCAAACAACTTCGAATTAAATAACTGTGTTTGGCTAAACTTAGTTGCTTCTCAAGGTCGTGTGTATCTTCATGATTACATTGTATGAAACAAAAACTGTCAAACATTCCAGGAATTGACTTTCCATATTAGCTCCAGAATAAAAGTTATCAGCTGCAGTCAGATCTAATTTTCTTTTTCAGAGTATATCTATTTGTTTGCGAGGGTTTGGCCACATGTGTTCAGAGAACGACATTAAAGTACAAGTATTATAAATTTGAAAACAAGGCTTAAGAATGCTTCCTGCTAGCTACAGAAACTGAACTGTGACAGCTGAATGACGCTGCTCCGAACAGCTTTTGTTCTTACATCTATGTCAGAGTACATACCTTCAATTGTCTAAATTCTCCCTGTGGGGATGCCGGGGGCTGTTTCAGTATAAATAGTATCCCCACCTTCTGGAAATTCTGTGCTGGAAATTTCTTCTTTTCTGTCACTCTCTTTGTTTCTGCCTTGTTCCTTTACTTTCTGTCATTTCTTACTATCATTTTCTGCCTTGCTGGTCCATTCACCTGTGTGTGTTTGATAAAATGTTACATACTTTTTCTTGGGATTGATAATTGGGTACATGTATTTTGGCTCCAGGAAGATGAGATACGCGGAAGCAATTTTAGATAATTTATGCCCGTTTCTGTATGTTTTGGTGTCCTTTGGTATGCTTAAATTTGTATTCAGGTGTATTTTTTAAATCCCCATGTGCGATAAATTGGACGGAGTGGTCAATGTCATGGGCATGTCTGTAGATTATGCGCTCGAATGCATTGATATGTGAACTTAATTTTCTTTTCTTTTTATTTTCCTGTTGAAGTTTTGTATGTTTTGAAGCGGTTATAGCCCTGATATGGTTCTACGCAGTCAGCTGGGCTTTAAACAACAATAACAATAACAACAATTGTCGAAATCATGCCGAGTTTGCGTGGAGGCGCAACTTCTCTCTGCCAGATTGACGGCTTGTGTTCTAACGTGGCTGCAGACATTATGTGCGAGCAGCCTCCCCTGCAGCCAAGTGAAGAATGGTTACTTACATTATGTGTGAGCAGTCTCCCCTGCAGCCAAGTGAAGAATGGTTACTTACATTAAGTGCAAGCAGCCTCCCCTGTAGCCAAGTGAAGAATGGTTACTTACATTATGTGCGAGCAGTCTCCCCTGCAGCCAACTGAAGAATGGTTACTTACCCCACTTCATGGTTGGGGAAGGTAAAGCAGTCAGGGAGGAGAATGTGACCCACCCTCAAATAGCTGAATGGAAAGTAGAGAGTAGAGAGGTCTCTACCACTTTCTCTCTTGCGATCTAGTTTACATGATCATCATCATCAAGTACCCAGCCACATGGCGTTGGCGATCATGGCCCTCCATATGCATCTATATTGTAATTATTATTATTATCTACCCCTTGTTGCCGCAAGCTCATCTTCCTCCCTGTCTGTCCTCAGCCACCCTGCAAGTCCGTCCAATATTTTCTGCTTGGGTCTACCTGTGCTCTCTTCCCTCCAGCTTTCCTGCTGTGACCAGGTGCTCTAATTCCCCTTTCCTCATAAAATGGCATACAAATGTTGCCTGTCTTTTCCTAATCTTCCTTATCAACGATCTTCTTGTGTCTGCCTCCATCAAGACTGTCTCGTTTGTTTTCTTTGCTGTCCATGGAACTTGGTTTAAAAATTCATGACCAGACAAAACACATTTACGTGCAGAACCACTTTTATCATTTTTATTCCGTATTACAAGGTAATTCTTGACTCCAGTGTGCAACAATCTGTCACAGAGAAAATCTCATTCTGTCTGAATGTGTCCACTACATGCCTGCCTACTCAAAGCTGACAGATGCCGTCTTTCACCATATTCTGGACTGCAACGATAACTCTACCTTGCGTGGTGCCCGGGAGATCCTGCAGGATTTCCAGAAACACAAATACTACAAGTGCGTGGGAGAGACTGCTCCCATCATTGATGACTGGATCAGTGGAAAGAAGGTGAGTATGAAAAAAAGCACATAGATAGAATCTCTAACAAAAGGGAAAGACACCTTTAATAAAAAAAACAACACAAAACAACAACAACAAGCAAATGATAAGGGTGAAGGTCAACACGCAAAGCCAGAACAAGATTGAGGCAGCCAAAATGTGGTTTCTAAGAAGAATGTTGAGAGTTTCGTGCGCAGCAAAGAAAACAAACGAGACAGTCTTAATGAAGGCAGACACAACTGTTGAAACTTCCCCTACGTCTCATTCGCGATTACGATCGGACGATCATCACTACCTTTCGTGAATCAGAGAAATTACACCGCTCCCTAGCGAAGTTCAGGAACCATCTACACTTCACACTGCACTGCAAACATCACGGCGTCTTTCCCACCAGCCTAAAAATCAAAACTTCGATGAAAGGAACAGCAGCAAATAATATCATCAATCAGGCACAACGAGCACTCATGAACGAACACATCAAGCAAATCAACACCCGCATCACTTGTCTGGAAGGGAAAATCCAAGACCTCGAGGAAAGACTGAGCTCTAGCACACTACCAGATGCTATGCTCTCCGAAATCAAAGAGTGGCTAAACAACACACGACGAATAGAATGGGACAAAGTACGCCAACGCCATCGAAAGAAATTCGAACTTCTAGCACCAAAAAACAACAGGAGACAACAGAATGACAAAAGCGAGATTACACCTGTACCGGAAGAAACAAAAAGAAAGACCAAAGAGAGGTGGGTGATCAATCTATCAGATCGCCAACTCACTAAACCAGAACAGGAAGTACTAGAGAAAGGAAAATTTCGCCGTAGCCCCTAACAAGCTTCCAGTGGTAGACCTCATCACAAGCATTGAAACAGCTTGCAGGTATATTGGCCCTAATTCAGAAGAAGCCACACACTTAAGATCAGACTGTGTCAGAATCATGAAACAGGCCAAACTACCGAAATCCAACTTAACACCGGACCAAAGACGGGCTCTGGCGGATTTAAAGAACGAACACGCCACGATGATCCTACCAGCTGACAAAGGTCGTGCCACAGTCATCATGCCTAGACCCATGTACTATGAGAAGGCAAGCAAACTTCTGGAAGATACTACAACATATGAACGCCTCAAGAAAGATCCTACTTCCAAGTTTTCCAACAAACTGAAAGACACACTGAAACGCCTGAAAGAGACGGACCGCCTGTCATTAGAACAGTACAGGAAATTATACCCAACTGTGTCCGACGTCCCCAAGTTCTATGGTCTACCCAAAGTCCACAAGAAAGAAGTCCCCCTCCGTCCCATAGTCGCATCCAGAGGTTCCATCATGTATGAGACGGCTAGATTTGTGGCGGACATCCTATCACCTCTCGTAGGACACACAGATCATCACATCCACAACAGTGCTGACCTAGTGGAAAAACTGAGTAACTACACCCTCGCTCATGATGAACTCCTTGTGTCATATGATGTCTCTGCCCTATTTACCAGCGTACCAGTGAAAGAAAGCATAGAGATCATACGCCGAAGGTTACAAAACGACCAAACCCTCCACCAACGTACATCTCTCACAGTGGACGACGTATGTGAACTCTTGTCCTGCTGCCTCACCACCACCTACTTCACCTTCCAAGGTGAATTCTACCAACAAAAAGAAGGAGCAGCCATGGGCTCCCCAGTAAGCCCAATAGTAGCCAACCTGTTCATGGAGGATTTTGAAGAGAAAGCATTGGCTTCTTTCCACTCCCCACCACGATACTGGGGGCGCTACGTAGACGACACCATGACTGTCCTCCCCCAGCAACTGGTCGAACAGTTCACAGAACATCTGAACAACCAACACCCAGCCATCAAATTCACGAGGGAAGTGGAACAGAACAACTCCATAGCCATGCTGGACACCCTCATCACCAGAACTGATGGCATTCTATCCTTCTCGGTCTACCGTAAACCAACTCATACGGACCAATATTTACAGTTCGACAGCCACCAGCCCCTTGAACACAAACTGGGAGTGATTCGAACCCTTACCCACAGAGCTAACACCATATGCAGTACCCAAGAGGCAAAAGACAAGGAGACAAACCACCTGAAAAAAGTGCTCACCATCTCGGGCTACAAAAAGTGGGCCTGGAACAGCCCGGGAGGCAGGAAATCCAACACCGCATCCCAACAGCCAGTGAAACAACACCAGCGCAAGGGACACATCACCATCCCATACGTAGGAGGTGTGAGTGACGCTCTGTCCAGAAAGATCAGAAAACTGGGGGTGGCTGTACATTCCAAACCTTCCAACACCATACGCAGCCAGCTGGTCACCCCAAGGACAAAACCAGCAAACTCGACAAAGCTGGCATTATATACAGAATAGACTGCCAGGACTGTAACCAACATTATGTCGGTGAAACTGAACGCCCCCTTCAGAAGAGACTAACAGAACACAAGAGGGACTCTTCTCCAGTAGGAGCTCACCTACACGCTGAAAAACATCAATTCAGTGCGGACAATGTCAACATCCTGGACAGAGAAAATAAGTGGTTCCAGCGAGGAGTCAAGGAGGCCATCTACATCGCAGCCACCAACCCCCCGCTCAACAGGGACCGGGGCCGTTACACCCTGCCCCCGGTGTACCATTCTCTGATTCGATCTCGTGAACTGGGTTCATCCCATGTTCGCGAGATCTGAGTAGAGATTCACGCAGACAGCATTAGAGCGCTGACGAAGATGGCGAGAACGCCATCGAAAGCTACGGAACTGTGAGTAGCGATTTTTACACTGTTGGGAGACCTTGTTCTTCAAAATTGGTAGCATTATTACACAAGAAGATCATTGACAAGGAAGATTAGGAAAAGACAAGCAACATTTGTGTGCCATTTTATTTTGCTTGCAGCAACAAGGGATAGATACATATGGAGGGCCATGATTGCCAACGCCATGCACCAGGGCACATGATGATAATGATAGGTTAATCCATAATACTGAGTCTTATGGAAATGAAATGCTCTACAATTCAGGGGGCGAGCATCGTGAGACAGTGCCTGTCTCCTCTGTGTGCTGTGAATGGGTACCTGATCCTGTTCAGGTTGATCAAGGTAAAGCATTGAGGGAGGGTAGATGGACATTGTCCTTAAAAAGTCAGGTAGCCTCCATCTCGTTCCCCTACGACCTCAGGGTTATGGGAAACCTTTATTGTAACCTCATTGCTGATTCGAAAATCCGGGTTTAAAAAAAAAGACAGAAAAAGAGAGAAAAAAAAAACAACAACTGGAAAATAGAAGACAGGAAGAAAGCTGTTGTCATATACCACTGTGCAACTTCAACTGTATTGGATAGATTGTCTTTCAAAAATCGGTTTATTGTCTGAAATGAATCCGCTGTTATGTCTGTGACGATTATTCGAAAATGTGTGTGTGTGTTTGTGCTGCTGTTTTGTTTTTCTCCTATCACACACAGTAAATGTGGTTAACTGACTAAATATTGAATCAAACATTTTCTTACTATTGTATCAAAGAAATACTGATTGAAGTTCTAATTGTGTCCAGATGGAATCAGTGATTTTCTGCTGTTGTTGGTGGGTGATGAATTACCATTTTCTGTCACAATTTTTACGCCAATTTAATGACCACAATTTTTTTTACCATGCTTTGATGATGATGACGGTGGGGATAATGACCATGTCGTTGTGGCGTTCCATTCTAGATTGGGACTGCATGACAGGGCTGTACTCTACGCTTACTTTTGTAATGTGTCCTGGCATCAACCACGCCCAAGAGATACAGACAACTGAGGTTTTAATTAGAACGTTTGAGCAGAATCCCCATCAATGCATTTGTGAAAGGAAATGAGTGGATGAGACTCGTCTATGTGATCCAGGTCTTACCAGTGATCATATAGTAGCCCAACACAGAGCGGGAGCCAGTTGGGCACAGAGCGGGAGCCAGTTGGGCACAGAGTGGGAGCCAGTTGGGCACAGAGTGGGAGCCAGTTGGGCACAGAGTGAGAGCCAGTTGGGCACAGAATGAGAGCCAGTTGAACACAGAGTGGGAGCCAGTTGAACACAGAGTGGGAGCCAGTTGGACATAGAGTGGGAGCCAGTTGGGCACAGAGTGGGAGCCAGTTGGACGCAGAGTGGGAGCCAGTTGGACATAGAGTGGGAGCCAGTTGAACACAGAGTGGGAGCCAGTTGGAATAGAGTGGGAGCCAGTTGAACACAGAGTGGGAGCCAGTTGGGCACCGAGTGGGAGCCATTGAACACAGAGTGGGAGCCAGTTGGACATAGAGTGGGAGCCAGTTGGGCACAGAGTGGGAGCCAGTTGGACGCAGAGTGGGAGCCAGTTGGACATAGAGTGGGAGCCAGTTGAACACAGAGTGGGAGCCAGTTGGACATAGAGTGGGAGCCAGTTGAACACAGAGTGGGAGCCAGTTGGGCACAGAGTGGGAGCCAGTTGGACATAGAGTGAGAGCCAGTTGAACACAAAGTGGGAGCCAGTTGGACACAGAATGGGGGCCGGTTGGACACAGAGTGGGAGCCAGTTGAACACAGAGTGGGGGCTGGTTGGGCACAGAGTGGGAGCCAGTGGGAGCCAGTTGAACACAGAGTGGGGGCTGGTTGGACACAGAATGGGAGCCAGTTGGGCACAGAGCAGGAACCGGTTGGGCCACAGTGATATTTACAGGACAAATAGGATTGGAACCCACAGCCTAGCATTCGTTTGTCCGTTGCAAAAAAGAAAAAGAAAGTCAAGTGAAAGTAGATGTGACAAAAAGGATGAGTGGCTACTTGCTGTATTCAAAAGCGGGTTGATTTTAGGGTGCTCTAGGATGCGTCTGGATAGTATTGTGAGGCTGTTGCTCGTCCTGGGCTGACAATAAATTGATAAATAATTAAACAGATCAATAGAGAAATAAGTAGATAAGTTATGCAGAAATATGTAATGGACGTGTGTGACGCCCAGAGTGGAGTTGATTGGATTGGATTGATGTTTTTTTCACAATGGAACTTTTTTCCCGTATGAAATGTAGGCTGCTGTCCCTGAAGAAAACACAATATGCCATAGAACGGCAGTATTCTCCCCTCCCCCTCTCCTCTCTGTCATTTTTCACCTGTCTGCATGTGGTTTTATAAAAGTGGATTTTTCTACATAATTCTGTCAGGGACAAGAATTTTGTTGCTGAGGCATCTTAAACTTGCGCAAAATGCCTGCTGCACTCTGAGCCTATGTTTGTCATCTCAGCTGAAATACTGACAGCCAGACTCCACTCAAAGTCTAGTAGAGCGGGGCAGAAATCCCTATGTGACCAGGAATCAAAATTGGGTTTTATCGTGTGCAAAGGTGGAGAGGTTTATGATGGCCAAACTGATTGTTATTGTTGTTTAAAGCCCAGCCGGCTGCATAGAGCCGTATCAGGGCTACGACCATTCAAAACACATACAATACTTCAACAGGAAAAAGAAAAGAAAATTAAGTACACATATCAATGCATTCGTACACATAACCTAAGGGGATGCCCCTGGCGTTGACCACTCCGTCCAATTTATGGCACATGGGGATTTAAAAAAACAAACCTGAATACAAAGTTAAACATGAATAAGGGCACCAAAACATATATTTAAAAACAGGCCTAAATTGCTTTAAATTGCTACCGCATATCTCACATCTCTAGAGCCAAAAATACACTTGCTACATGTACCCAATTATCAATCCTAAGAGAAAGTACGTAAGTACAGATTTTCTTCCTTAGATTTCCTCCTTCACTAGACCTTTAGCACTGATATCTCCCTTCACAAGACTTCTGTACTGAGTTCTTCCTTCACTAGACCTTAAGTACTGATCTCCCCTTCACAAGACCTGTACTGAGTTCTCCCTTCACTAGACCTTAAATACTGATCTCCCCTTCACTAGACCTTCTGTACTGAGTTCTCCCTTCACTAGACCTTAACTCACTCGGTACGGAGAGTTTTTCCCCTTGCGTTTCCCCAGGGACAGCCCATTTTGAAGGGTTAGGAAAAAATTCACAAAAAATACAAAACATAAAGGAACAAAATGAAACTTTCAGATCTGAATATTTATGTGCTGGGTTAGTTCATGCCAAAATATTGAAGTTCTTCCTTGAATTTTTCTTCTTCATGTGCCACGTTGAAAATACCCCAAATTTTGTGGTCAGGATCACCGTACAGTCACACACTTTGATCAGCTCCATAAACACACAGTCACAGGTGAGAAGGTCTTTGTATGCACAAAACAACATGAATAAAGTAGACTTTGCTCAGGGTAAAAAAAAAAAAAAGATTATTAGTGATATTATATGAATAAATGTTACAAATTGTTACACAGGGGAGTTATGGGGGCGTGACACTCAGATGAGACATGCAGGCCACAAAAGCCAGAGAAGGAGGCAAAGTTCGAGAAAAACTAAAATCTTCAATGCTCATGGCATACTGTTTGTTTTTGTCAAATCACTTGTCATGGCATACTGTTTGTTTGTGTCACATCACGTGTCATGGCATACCGTTTGTTTTTGTCACATCACATCATGGCATACTGTTTTTGTCACATCACTTGTCATGGCATACTGTTTGTTTGTGTCACATCACGTGTCATGGCATACCGTTTGTTTTTGTCTCATCACATCATGGCATACTGTTTTTGTCACATCACTTGTCATGGCATACTGTTTTTGTCACATCACTTGTCATGGCATACTGTTTTTGTCACATCACTTGTCATGGCATACTGGTTTTGTCACATCACTTGTCATGGCATACTGTTTTTGTCACATCACTTGTCATGGCATACTGTTTGTTTTTGTCACATCACCTGTCATGGCATACTGTTTGTTTTTGTCACATCACCTGTCATGGCATACTGTTTGTTTTTGTCACATCACATGTCATGGCATACTGTTTGTTTTTGTCATATCACTTGTCATGGCATACTGTTTGTTTTTGTCACATCACTTGTCATGGCATACTGTTTTTGTCACATCACCTGTCATGGCATACTGTTTTTGTCTCATCACTTGTCATGGCATACTGTTTTTGTCACATCACTTGTCATGGCATACTGTTTGTGTCACATCACTTGTCATGGCATACTGTTTTTGTCACATCACCTCCTGTCATGGCATACTGTTTTTGTCACATCACTTGTCATGGCATACTGTTTTTATCACATCACTTGTCATGGCATACTATTTTTGTCTTATCATCTGTCATGGCATACTGTTTTTGTCACATCACCTCCTGTCATGGCATACTGTTTTTGTCTCATCACTTGTCATGGCATACTGTTTGTGTCACATCACTTGTCATGGCATACTGTTTGTGTCACATCACTTGTCATGGCATACTGTTTTTGTCACATCACTTGTCATGGCATACTGTTTTTGTCACATCACCTCCTGTCATGGCATACTGTTTGTGTCACATCACTTGTCATGGCATACTGTTTGTTTTTGTCACATCACTTGTCATGGCATACTGTTTTTGTCACATCACCTGTCATGGCATACTGTTTGTGTCACATCACCTGTCATGGCATACCGTTTGTTTGTGTCACATCACCTGACATGGTATACCGTTTGTTTTTGTTACGTCATCTGTCATGGCATACCGTTTGTTTTTGTCATGTCATCTGTCATGGCGTACTGTTTTTGTCACGTCATCTGTCATGGCATACTGTTTGTTTTTGTCACGTCATCTGTCATGGCGTACTGTTTGTTTTTGTCACGTCATCTGTCATGGCGTACTGTTTGTTTTTGTCACGTCATCTGTCATGGCGTACTGTTTGTTTTTGTCACGACATCTGTCATGGCATACTGTTTGTTTTTGTCACGTCATCTGTCATGGCATACTGTTTGTTTCATGGCATACTGTTTGTTTCATGGCATACTGTTTGTTTCATGGCATACTGTTTGTTTTTGTCACATCACTTGTCATGGCATACTGTTTGTTTCATGGCATACTGTTTGTTTTTTGTCACATCACTTGTCATGGCATACTGTTTGTTTTTGTCACATCACTTGTCATGGCATACTGTTTGTTTCATGGCATACTGTTTGTTTTTGTCACATCACTTGTCATGGCATACTGTTTGTTTTTGGCACATCACTTGTCATGGCATACTGTTTGATTTTGTCACATCATCTGTCATGGCATACTGTTTGTTTCATGGCATACTGTTTGTTTTTGGAACATCACCTGTCATGGCATACTGTTTGTTTCATGGCATACTGTTTGTTTTTGTCACATCACTTGTCATGGCATACTGTTTGTTTTTGTCACATCACCTGTCGTGGCATACCGTTTGTTTTTGTCACATCACCTGTCATGGCATTACTGTTTGTTTTTGTCACATCACCTGTCATGGCATACTGTTTGTTTTTGTCACATCACCTGTCATGGCATACTGTTTGTTTTTGTCACATCACCTGTCATGGCATACTGTTTGTTTTGTCACATCACCTGTCATGGCATACTGTTTGTTTTTGTCACATCACCTGTCATGGCATACTGTTTGTTTTTGTCACATCACCTGTCGTGGCATACTGTTTGTTTTTGTCACATCACCTGTCGTGGCATACTGTTTGATTTTGTCACATCACCTGTCATGGCATACTGTTTGTTTCATGGCATACTGTTCGTTTTTGTCACATCACTTGTCATGGCATACTGTTTGTTTTTGTCACATCACTTGTCATGGCATACTGTTTGATTTTGTCACATCACTTGTCATGGCATACTGTTTGTTTTGTCACATCACTTGTCATGGCATACTGTTTGTTTTTGTCACATCACCTGTCATGGCATACTGTTTGTTTCATGGCATACTGTTTGTTTTTGTCACATCACTTGTCATGGCATACTGTTTGATTTTGTCACATCACTTCTCATGGCATATTGTTTGTTTTTGTCACATCAACCTGTCGTGGCATACTGTTTGATTTTGTCACATCACCTGTCATGGCATATTGTTTGTTTTTGTCACATCACCTGTCGTGGCATACTGTTTGATTTTGTCACATCACCTGTCATGGCATATTGTTTGTTTTTGTCACATCACCTGTCGTGGCATACTGTTTGATTTTGTCACATCAACTGTCATGGAATACTGTTTGTTTTTTCACATCACCTGTCATGGAATACTGTTTGTTTCATGGCATACTGTTTGTTTTTGTCACATCACCTGTCATGGAATACTGTTTGTTTCATGGCATACTGTTTGTTTTTGTCACATCACCTGTCATGGAATACTGTTTGTTTCATGGCATACTGTTTGTTTTTGTCACATCACCTGTCATGGAATACTGTTTGTTTCATGGCATACTGTTTGTTTTTGTCACATCACTTGTCATGGAATACTGTTTGTTTTTGTCACATCACTTGTCATGGAATACTGTTTGTTTTTGTCACATCACCTGTCATGGAATACTGTTTGTTTCATGGCATACTGTTTGTTTTTGTCACATCACTTGTCATGGAATACTGTTTGTTTCATGGCATACTGTTTGTTTTTGTCACATCACCTGTCATGGAATACTGTTTGTTTCATGGCATACTGTTTGTTTTTTGTCACATCACCTGTCATGGAATACTGTTTGTTTCATGGCATACTGTTTGTTTTTTCACATCACCTGTCATGGAATACTGTTTGTTTCATGGCATACTGTTTGTTTTTGTCACATCACCTGTCATGGCTACTGTTTGTTTCATGATACTGTTTTTTTTTCTCACCTTCTGATGCTGTTGTTTTGTCATTTCACTGTCATGGCATACTGTTGTTTTTGTCACATCACTTGTCATGGCATACTGTTTTTGTCACATCACTTGTCATGGCATACTGTTTTTGTCACATCACCTCTGTCATGGCATACTGTTTTTGTCACATCACTTGTCATGGCATACTGTTTTTGTCACATCACTTGTCATGGCATACTTTTTTGTCTTATCATCTGTCATGGCATACTGTTTTTGTCACATCACCTCCTGTCATGGCATACTGTTTTTGTCTCATCACTTGTCATGGCATACTGTTTTGTGTCACATCACTTGTCATGGCATACTGTTTTGTGTCACATCACTTGTCATGGCATACTGTTTTTGTCACATCACTTGTCATGGCAATACTGTTTTTGTCACATCACCTCCTGTCATGGCATACTGTTTGTGTCACATCACTTGTCATGGCATACTGTTTGTTTTTTGTCACATCACTTGTCATGGCATACTGTTTTTGTCACATCACCTGTCATGGCATACTGTTTGTGTCACATCACCTGTCATGGCATACCGTTTGTTTGTGTCACATCACCTGACATGGTATACGTTTGTTTTTGTTACGTCATCTGTCATGGCATACCGTTTGTTTTTGTCACGTCATCTGTCATGGCGTACTGTTTTTGTCACGTCATCTGTCATGGCATACTGTTTGTTTTTGTCGAGTCATCTGTCATGGCGTACTGTTTGTTTTTGTCACTCATTCTTGTCATGGCGTACTGTTTGTTTTTGTCACGTCATCTGTCATGGCGTACTGTTTGTTTTTGTCACGACATCTGTCATGGCATACTGTTTGTTTTTGTCACGTCATCTGTCATGGCATACTGTTTGTTTCATGGCATACTGTTTGTTTCATGGCATACTGTTTGTTTCATGGCATACTGTTTGTTTTTGTCACATCACTTGTCATGGCATACTGTTTGTTTCATGGCATACGTTTGTTTTTGTCACATCACTTGTCATGGCATACGTTTGTTTTTGTCACATCACTTGTCATGGCATACTGTTTGTTTCATGGCATACTGTTTGTTTTTGTCACATCACTTGTCATGGCATACTGTTTGTTTTTGGCACATCACTTGTCATGGCATACTGTTTGATTTTGTCACATCATCTGTCATGGCATACTGTTTGTTTCATGGCATACTGTTTGTTTTTGGAACATCACCTGTCATGGCATACTGTTTGTTTCATGGCATACTGTTTGTTTTTGTCACATCACTTGTCATGGCATACTGTTTGTTTTTGTCACATCACCTGTCGTGGCATACTGTTTGTTTTTTCACATCACCTGTCGTGGCATACTGTTTGTTTTTGTCATTTTTCCTGTCATGGCATACTGTTTGTTTTGTCACATCACCTGTCATGGCATACTGTTTGTTTTTGGCACATCACCTGTCATGGCATACTGTTTGTTTTGTCACATCACCTGTCATGGCATACTGTTTGTTTCATGCATACTGTTTGTTTTTGTCACATCACTTGTCATGGCATACTGTTTGATTTTGTCACATCACTTCTCATGGCATACTGTTTGTTTTTTCACATCACCTGTCGTGGCATACTGTTTGATTTTGTCACATCACCTGTCATGGAATACTGTTTGTTTTTGTCACATCACCTGTCATGGAATACTGTTTGTTTTTGTCACATCACCTGTCATGGCATACTGTTTGTTTCATGGCATACTGTTTGTTTTTGTCACATCACCTGTCGTGGCATACTGTTTGTTTTGTCATTTTACCTGTCATGGCATACTGTTTGTTTTTGTCACATCACTTGTCATGGCATACTGTTTTTGTCACATGACTTGTCATGGCATACTGTTTTGTCACATCACCTGTCATGGCATACGTTTTTGTCACATCACCTGTCATGCATACTGTTTTTGTCTCATCACTTGTCATGGCATACTGTTTTTGTCACATCACCTGTCATGGCATACTGTTTTTTGTCACATCACCTGTCATGGCATACTGTTTTTGTCACATCACCTGTCATGGCATACTGTTTTTGTCTTATCATCGTCATGGCATACTGTTTTTGTCACATCACCTGTCATGGCATACTGTTTTTGTCGTATCATCTGTCATGGCATACTGTTTGTTTTTGTCAAATCACTTGTCATGGCATACTGTTTGTTTTTGTCACATCACTTGTCATGGCTACTGTTTGATTTGTCACATCACTTGTCATGGCATACTTTTGATTTTGTCACATCACTTGTCATGCGTACTGTTTGTTTTTGTCACATCACTTGTATGGCATACTGTTTGTTTTTGTCACATCACCTGTCATGCATACTGTTTGTTTCATGGCAACTGTTTGTTTTTCTCACATCACTTGTCATGGCATACTGTTTGATTTTGTCACATCACTCTCATGGCATATTGTTTGTTTTTGTCACATCACCTGTCGTGGCATACTGTTTGATTTTGTCACATCACCTGTCATGGAATACTGTTTGTTTTTTCACATCACCTGTCATGGAATACTGTTTGTTTCATGGCATACTTTTGTTTTTGTCACATCACCTGTCATGGAATACTGTTTGTTTCATGGCATACTGTTTGTTTTTGTCAATCACCTGTCTGGAATACTGTTTGTTTCATGGCATACTGTTTGTTTTTGTCACATCACTTGTCATGGAATACTGTTTGTTTCATGCATACTGTTTGTTTTTGTCACATCACCTGTCATGCTGCTGTTTGTTTTTGTCATTTTACCTGTCATGGCATACTGTTTGTTTTTGTCACATCACCTGTCATGGCATACTGTTTTTGTCACATGACTTGTCATGGCATACTGTTTTGTCACATCACCTGTCATGGCATACTGTTTTTGTCACATCACTTGTCATGGCATACTGTTTTTGTCACATCACTTGTCATGGCATACTGTTTTTGTCATCATCTGTCATGGCATACTGTTTTTGTCACATCACCTCCTGTCATGGCATACTGTTTTTGTCTCATCACTTGTCATGGCATACTGTTTGTGTCACATCACTTGTCATGGCATACTGTTTGTGTCACATCACTTGTCATGGCATACTGTTTTTGTCACATCACTTGTCATGGCATACTGTTTTTGTCACATACCTCCTGTCATGGCATACTGTTTGTGTCACATCACTTGTCATGGCATACTGTTTGTTTTTTGTCACATCACTTGTCATGGCATACTGTTTTTGTCACATCACCTGTCATGGCATACTGTGTGTCACATCACCTGTCATGGCATACCGTTTGTTTGTGTCACATCACCTGACATGGTATACCGTTTGATTTTGTTACGTCATCTGTCATGGCATACCGTTTGTTTTTGTCATGTCATCTGTCATGGCGTACTGTTTTTGTCACGTCATCTGTCATGGCATACTGTTTGTTTTTGTCACGTCATCTGTCATGGCGTACTGTTTGTTTTTTGTCACCTCATCTGTCATGGCGTACTGTTTGTTTTTGTCAACGTCATCTGTCATGGCGTACTGTTTGTTTTTGTCACGACATCTGTCATGGCATACTGTTTGTTTTTGTCACGTCATCTGTCATGGCATACTGTTTGTTTCATGGCATACTGTTTTGTTTCATGGCATTACTGTTTGTTTCATGGCATACTGTTTGTTTTTGTCATCATCACTTGTCATGGCTATACTGTTTGTTTCATGGCATACTGTTTGTTTTTGTCACATCACTTGTCATGGCATTTCTGTTTGTTTTTGTCACATCACTTGTCATGGCATACTGTTTGTTTCATGGCATACTGTTTGTTTTTGTCACATCACTTGTCATGGCATTACTGTTTGTTTTTGGCACATCACTTGTCATGGGCATACTGTTTGATTTTGTCACATCATCTGTCATTGGCATACTGTTTGTTTCATGGCATACTGTTTGTTTTTGGAACATCACCTGTCATGGCATACTGTTTGTTTCATGGCATACTGTTTGTTTTTGTCACATCACTTGTCATGGCATACTGTTTGTTTTTGTCCACATCACCTGTCGTGGCATTACTGTTTGTTTTTTTCACATCACCTGTCGTGGCATACTGTTTGTTTTTGTCATTTTTCCTGTCATGGCATACTGTTTGTTTTTGTCACATCACCTGTCATGGCATACTGTTTGTTTTTGGCACATCACCTGTCATGGCATACTGTTTGTTTTTGTCACATCACCTGTCATGGCATACTGTTTGTTTCATGGCATACTGTTTGTTTTTGTCACATCACTTGTCATGGCATACTGTTTGATTTTGTCACATCACTTCTCATGGCATACTGTTTGTTTTTGTCACATCACCTGTCGTGGCATACTGTTTGATTTTGTCACATCACCTGTCATGGAATACTGTTTGTTTTTGTCACATCACCTGTCATGGAATACTGTTTGTTTTTGTCACATCACCTGTCATGGCATACTGTTTGTTTCATGGCATACTGTTTGTTTTTGTCACATCACCTGTCGTGGCATACTGTTTGTTTTTGTCATTTTACCTGTCATGGCATACTGTTTGTTTTTGTCACATCACTTGTCATGGCATACTGTTTTTGTCACATGACTTGTCATGGCATACTGTTTTTGTCACATCACCTGTCATGGCATACTGTTTTTGTCACATCACCTGTCATGGCATACTGTTTTTGTCTCATCACTTGTCATGGCATACTGTTTTTGTCACATCACCTGTCATGGCATACTGTTTTTGTCACATCACCTGTCATGGCATACTGTTTTTGTCACATCACCTGTCATGGCATACTGTTTTTGTCTTATCATCTGTCATGGCATACTGTTTTTGTCACATCACTTGTCATAGCATACTGTTTTTGTCACATCACCTGTCATGGCATACTGTTTTTGTCGTATCATCTGTCATGGCATACTGTTTGTTTTTGTCAAATCACTTGTCATGGCATTACTGTTTGTTTTTGTCACATCACTTGTCATGGCATACTGTTTGATTTTGTCACATCACTTGTCATGGCATACTGTTTGATTTTGTCACATCACTTGTCATGGCGTACTGTTTGTTTTTGTCACATCATTTGTCATGGCATACTGTTTGTTTTTGTCACATCACTTGTCATGGCATACTGTTTGTTTTTGTCACATCACTTGTCATGGCATACTGTTTGTTTTTGTCACATCACTTGTCATGGCAGTCTGAGTTTTTTCGTCACATGAATTGTCATGGCATACTGTTTGTTTTTGTCACGTCATCTGTTATGGCATACTGTTTGTTTTTGTCACGTCATCTGTCATGGCATACCTTTTGTTTTTGTCACGTCATCTGTCATGGCATACTGTTTGTTTTTGTCACATCACCTGTCATGGCATACTGTTTGTTTTTGTCACATCACATGTCATGGCGTACTGTTTGTTTTTGTCAGATTACTTGTCATGGCATACTGTTTGATTTTGTCACATCATTTGTCATGGCATACTGTTTGTTTTTGTCACATCATTTGTCATGGCATACTGTTTGTTTTTGTCACATCACTTGTCATGGCATACTGTTTGTTTTTGTCACATGACTTGTCATGGCATACTGTTTGATTTTGTCACATCACCTGTCATGGCATACTGTTTTTGTCTCATCACTTGTCATGGCATACTGTTTGTTTTTGTCACATCACCTGTCATGGCATACTGTTTTTGTCATATCACCTGTCATGGCATACTGTTTTTGTCACATCACCTGTCATGGCATACTGTTTTTGTCACATGACTTGTCATGGCATACTGTTTTGTCACATCACCTGTCATGGCATACTGTTTTTGTCACATCACTTGTCATGGCATACTGTTTTTGTCACATCACCTGTCATGGCATACTGTTTTTGTCACATGACTTGTCATGGCATACTGTTTTTGTCACATCACCTGTCATGGCATACTGTTTTTGTCACATGACTTGTCATGGCATACTGATTTTTTCACATCACCTGTCATGGCATAGTGTTTGTTTTTGTCACATCACCTGTCATGGCATACTGTTCTAAATCATCTTTCAGGCTACTCTGGCCATGCACATGAAGAATTGGGTGTAAACCAGACCACCCTTAGAATGCCTGATATGCTGATACATGCCTTGTTACCGCATCCTGGAAACAGGTATGGAAGATCCTGTCTGCTACTGTGTCCCACTAGTCCCACCAATGAGTACACAGAGCCTTGGATCATACGATGTTGGTGGCATTACATGTGCGGTTCTCGTCACTCTTGTGACTCAGACGGTCCACTGGATGTTGTATTCTGTGTCTTATCTGCTTAAAATTAAACTCATAAAAATCAGCGAAGCGACAATCAAAACCTCAGCCAGTCTGGAGGGACGAAACCATTGCTGTCAGATCCAAATTTAAACCACTGCATGCGCTCGTGCTCTCCATCTTCCTACATACACGTGAGACATGGAATTTGACAGCAGAATTACAGAACAAGATTTAGGCAGTAGAGTTGAGATGCTTCAAAAGACTCCTCAGCATCTCTTACACTGAACACATGGCAACCGGCCAGGTGCCAAGAAAACCCGCACAACATGTGAGTCATTATGAAGACTACAATTAAGAAGAGAAAGTTGAGATAGTTTAGTAATGTAACAAGATCTTGCAGATTCTCAAATACCATCCTCCAGAGTATTTTACAGTGGGGAAAGGCAGACAATGAAAGAAATGAACAGATAATATTAATACTGGAGGGAACTTTGCTGCAACCCAGGCACTGCCCCACAGCCGTGAAGAATGAAGACATCGGTGCAGCGCTCATCGATACAGCGTCCTGATGACTGGGGCAAATTAAAGATCCATAAGCTTTCACTGAAATTAACAATCACACATTTAACACAGACTGAACACAGAGATTGTTAACATTCTTTCACTGGACTACTTTATTGTTTGTATGTGTGTGTGTGTGTGTGTGTGTGTGTGTGTGTGTGTGTGTGTGTGTGCGTGAGTGCGTGCGTGTGTGTGTGTGCGTGAGTGCGTGCATTTGTGTGTGTGTGTGCACGCAAACGCTCTTGTGTGCGTGTGTGTATGCATATGGTGTGTATGCGTTGCGTGTGTGTGTGTGTGTGTGTGTGTGTGTGTGTGTGTGTGTGTGTGTGTGTGTGTGTGCACAGGCATGAATGTGACGTCTTTAATTTTAAAATTTTGTTTACTGCCCATGTGTGTCTTTAAGAAGTCAGCAAATGATATATCTTGGATGTTTTTTACTCTTGTGCCATTGTTCTTTCTCCTCAGCAAAAGGACATAAGAGATGAGATTCTGAAAGAAATACCACATGACCGGAGACGGGAACTGGATGACTCCAAATTTGTTGTAGAGGTAACACGATCATTTTACTGTACAATTCAAGATTCTAAATACTTTATAACACTGTCTCTATACGAAGAATTAAACACAGTTGCTGCTGCAATGCTAGTCACAATTATAAAGCACAATCAACAAAAAAAAACAACAAGAGAAAAATGCTTGAAGAACAGGCAGCTTTTTTATGTACAACTGTACACACATAGGCTGACACTTGGCCTTAGGCACCCTGTGGAAAACATAGAAAATCATTCTCACTTCCAGTCCGCATTTGTATCACACACTAATTGTTGAGGAGCACAACCAACTGTGGCAAAAAGCTAATTTGCTGTTGATACACAAAAACTGTGTCTAAAAGAGCGGATGGTTCGTTGTTTCGCTCAAGGATGTGACTGCTGTCCAACACTATCACTATCGCTTTTGTTACATCTCGCCTTTTATACAGCAATCACTATCGTCTTTGTTACCTTTGGCCTTTCAAATAACAATTACTATCACCTTTGTTACCTTTCGCCTCTCATACAACAATCACTATCACCTTTGTTACCTCTCGCCTTTCATACAACAATCACTATCGTTTTTGTTACCTCTCGCCTTTCATACAACAATCACTATCACCTTTGTTACCTTTCGCCTCTCATACAACAATCACTATCACCTTTGTTACCTCTCGCCTTTCATACAACAATCACTATCACCTTTGTTACCTCTCACCTTTCATACAACAATCACTATCGTTTTTGTTACCTCTCGCCTTTCATACAACAATCACTATCACCTTTGTTACCTTTCGCCTCTCATACAACAATCACTATCACCTTAGTTACCTCTCGCCTTTCATACAACAATCACTATCACCTTTGTTACCTTTCGCCTTTCATACAACAATCACTATCGTCTTTGTTACATCTCACCTTTCATACAACAATCACTTTCGTCTTTGTTACATCTCACCTTTCATACAACAATCACTATCACCTTTGTTACCTCTCGCCTTTCATACAACAATCACTTTCGTCTTTGTTACATCTCACCTTTCATACAACAATCACTATCACCTTTGTTACCTCTCGCCTTTCATACAACAATCACTTTCGTCTTTGTTACATCTCACCTTTCATACAACAATCACTTTCGTCTTTGTTACATCTCACCTTTCATACAACAATCACTATCGTCTTTGTTACATCTCGCCTTTCATACAACAATCACTATAACCTTTGTTACCTCTCACCTTTCATACAACAATCACTATCACCTTTGTTACCTCTCACCTTTCATACAACAATCACTATCACCTTTGTTACCTTTCGCCTTTCATACAACAATCACTATAACCTTTGTTACCTCTCACCTTTCATAACACAATCACTATCACCTTTGTTACCTCTCGCCTTTCATACAACAATCACTATCGTCTTTGTTACCTCTCGCCTTTCATACAACAATCACTATCACCTTAGTTACCTCTCGCCTTTCATCAACAATCACTATCACCTTTGTTACCTCTCGCCTTTCATACAACAATCACTATCACCTTTGTTACCTCTCACCTTTCATACAACAATCACTATCACCTTTGTTACCTTTCGCCTCTCATACAACAATCACTATCACCTTTGTTACCTCTCGCCTTTCATACAACAATCACTATCACCTTTGTTTCCTTTCGCCTCTCATACAACAATCACTATCACCTTAGTTACCTCTCGCCTTTCATACAACAATCACTATCGTCTTTGTTACATCTCACCTTTCATACAACAATCACTATCGTCTTTGTTACATCTCACCTTTCATACAACAATCACTATCGTCTTTGTTACATCTCGCCTTTCATACAACAATCACTTTCGTCTTTGTTACATCTCACCTTTCATACAACAATCACTATCGTCTTTGTTACATCTCACCTTTCATACAACAATCACTTTCGTCTTTGTTACATCTCACCTTTCATACAACAATCACCATCACCTTTGTTACCTCTCGCCTTTCATACAACAATCACTATAACCTTTGTTACCTTTTGCCTTTCATACAACATTCACTGTCGCCTTTGTTACATCTCACCTTTCATACAACAATCACTATCACCTTTGTTACCTTCCGGCTTTCATGCAATCACAATCGTGTTTACCTTTCGCCTTTCATACAACATTCACTGTCACCTTTGTTACCTCTCACCTTTCATACAACAATCACTATCGCCTTTGTTACCTCTTGCCTTTCATACAACAATCACTATCACCTCTTGTTACCTCTCACCTTTCATACAACAATCACTATCACCTTTGTTACCTCTCACCTTTCATACAACAATCACTATCGTCTTTTCTACCTCTCACCTTTCATACAACAATCACTATCACCTTTGTTACCTCTTACCTTTCATACAACAATCACTATCACCTTAGTTACCTCTTACCTTTCATACAACAATCACTATCACCTTTGTTATCTCTCGCCTTTCATACAACAATCACTATCGTCTTTTCTACCTCTCACCTTTCATACAACAATCACTATCACCTTTGTTACCTTTCGCCTTTCATGCAATCACGATCGTGTTTACCTTTCGCCTTTCATACAACATTCACTGTCGCCTTAGTTACCTCTTGCCTTTCATACAACAATCACTATCGCCTTTGTTACCTCTTGCCTTTCATACAACAATCACTATCACTTTTGTTACCTCTTACCTTTCATACAACAATCACTATCATCTTTGTTACCTCTCACCTTTCATACAACAATCACTATCGTCTTTGTTAACTCTCACCTTTCATACAACAATCACTATCACCTTTGTTACCTCTCACCTTTCATACAACAATCACTATAACCTTTGTTACCTTTCGCCTTTCATACAACATTCACTGTCGCCTTTGTTACATCTCACCTTTCATACAACAATCACTATCACCTTTGTTACCTTCCGGCTTTCATGCAATCACAATCGTGTTTACCTTTCGCCTTTCATACAACATTCACTGTCACCTTTGTTACCTCTCACCTTTCATACAACAATCACTATCGCTTTGTTACCTCTTGCCTTTCATACAACAATCACTATTACCTTTGTTACCTCTCACCTTTCATACAACAATCACTATCACCTTTGTTACCTCTCACCTTTCATACAACAATCACTATCACATTTGTTACCTCTCACCTTTCATACAACAATCACTATCACTTTTGTTACCTCTCACCTTTCATACAAAAATCACTATCGTCTTTGTTTCCTGTCGCCTTTCATACAACATTCACTGTCGCCTTTGTTACCTCTCAGCTTTCATACAACAATCACTATCGTCTTTGTTACCTCTTACCTTTCGTACAACAATCACTATCACCTTTGTTACTTCTCACCTTTCATACAACAATCACTGTCACCTTTGTTACCTCTCGCCTTTCATACAACAATCACTGTCGCCTTTGTTACTTCTCGCCTTTTCCTACAAGTGTTGATGGTTCACGTCAGTTTGTAAGTGTTTGCTGTTGATGGTTCACGTCAGTTTGTAAGTGTTTGCTGTTGATGGTTCACGTCAGTTTGTAAGTGTTTGCTGTTGATGGTTCACGTCAGTTTGTAAGTGTTTGCTGTTGATGGTTCACGTCAGTTTGTAAGTGTTTGCTGTTGATGGTTCACGTCAGTTTGTAACTGTTTGCTGTTGATGGTTCACGTCAGTTTGTAAGTGTTTGCTGTTGATGGTTCACGTCAGTTTGTAAGTGTTTGCTGTTGATGGTTCACGTCAGTTTGTAACTGTTTGCTGTTGATGGTTCACGTCAGTTTGTAAGTGTTTGCTGTTGATGGTTCACGTCAGTTTGTAACTGTTTGCTGTTGATGGTTCACGTCAGTTTGTAACTGTTTGCTGTTGATGGTTCACGTCAGTTTGTAAGTGTTTGCTGTTGATGGTTCACGTCAGTTTGTAAGTGTTTGCTGTTGATGGTTCACGTCAGTTTGTAACTGTTTACTGTTGATGGTTCACGTCAGTTTGTAACTGTTTACTGTTGATGGTTCACGTCAGTTTGTAACTGTTTGCTGTTGATGGTTCACGTCAGTTTGTAACTGTTTGCTGTTGATGGTTCACGTCAGTTTGTAACTGTTTGCTGTTGATGGTTCACGTCAGTTTGTAACTGTTTGCTGTTGATGGTTCACGTCAGTTTGTAACTATGTGCTGTTGATGGTTCACGTCAGTTTGTAACTGTTTGCTGTTGATGGTTCACGTCAGTTTCTGTTTACTGTTGATGGTTCACGTCAGTTTCTGTTTACTGTTGATGGTTCACGTCAGTTTGTAACTGTTTGCTGTTGATGGTTCACGTCAGTTTCTGTTTACTGTTGATGGTTCACGTCAGTTTGTAACTGTTTGCTGTTGATGGTTCACGTCAGTTTGTAACTGTTTGCTGTTGATGGTTCACGTCAGTTTGTAACTGTTTGCTGTTGATGGTTCACGTCAGTTTGTAACTGTTTGCTGTTGATTGTTCACGTCAGTTTGTAAGTGTTTGCTGTTGATGGTTCACGTCAGTTTGTAACTGTTTGCTGTTGATGGTTCACGTCAGTTTGTAAGTGTTTGCTGTTGATGGTTCACGTCAGTTTGTAAGTGTTTGCTGTTGATGGTTCACGTCAGTTTGTAACTGTTTGCTGTTGATGGTTCACGTCAGTTTCTGTTTACTGTTGATGGTTCACGTCAGTTTGTAACTGTTTGCTGTTGATGGTTCACGTCAGTTTGTAACTGTTTGCTGTTGATGGTTCACGTCAGTTTGTAACTGTTTGCTGTTGATGGTTCACGTCAGTTTGTAACTGTTTGCTGTTGATGGTTCACGTCAGTTTGTAACTGTTTGCTGTTGATGGTTCACGTCAGTTTGTAACTGTTTGCTGTTGATGGTTCACGTCAGTTTGTAACTGTTTGCTGTTGATGGTTCACGTCAGTTTGTAACTGTTTGCTGTTGATGGTTCACGTCAGTTTGTAACTGTTTGCTGTTGATGGTTCACGTCAGTTTGTAACTGTTTGCTGTTGATGGTTCACGTCAGTTTGTAACTGTTTGCTGTTGATGGTTCACGTCAGTTTGTAAGTGTTTACTGTTGATGGTTCACGTCAGTTTGTAAGTGTTTGCTGTTGATGGTTCACGTCAGTTTGTAACTGTTTGCTGTTGATGGTTCACGTCAGTTTGTAACTGTTTGCTGTTGATGGTTCACGTCCGATTGTAAGTGTTTTTAGTATCATCGTCTGCATTGGTGTCAGCAATCTTTGGTTTTTTGTTGTTGTTGTTGTTGACATTAGTTGATTGTTATTAGTTAACCGAAAGTTGTCGACATTTCGACCTTTCGCATGATCGTCATCAAAGTGATCATTGGCTGTGTGTTTTTGGCTTCGTTGTGTGAGTTGTTGTTTTAGCTAAGGCTTTTGGTTTTTTGTTTTGTTTTTGTTTTGTTTTGTTCAAGATATAGAGAAAGTTAAATGCAACTTGTTCTTTGGCTCAGCTGGTCCTCCATGACATTTGAGAAATTATGCTGTGCTTGCAGTTCGCAAAACTGGATTTTGGGAAGAAGGACAAGAACCCCGTGGACAGTATTATGTTCTACTCCAAAGAAGACATGAACAAACCCATTTCCATGCGCAGTTTAAAGGTAAGTACAGTTAACCCTTTGACTCCCTCACCCACCAGCATCCTGTATTGTCAACCGGGCTCATCATCATCAGGTGCCTTGCTGCATGGCGTTGGCGATTATGGACTTCCATCTGTCTCTATCTCTTGTTGCCTCAAGCATCTCTTCCACCTTCCCTGTCTTCAGCCACTCTGCAAGTCTGTCTAGTATCTTCTCCCTGGGGCTACCCGGTGCTCTACTTCCCTCCAGCTTTCCCATTGTGACCAGGTGTTCCAATTCCCATTTCCTCATAAAATGGCCTATGAATGTTGCCTGCCTTTTCCTAATCTTCCTTATGATTGATCTACTTGTGTCTGCCTCCATCAAGACTGTCTCGTTTGTTTTCTTTGCTGTCCAGGGAACTTTCAACATCCTTCTTAGAAACCACATCTCGGCTGCCTCAATCTTGTTCTGGCTTTGCTTGTTGACTGTCCACGCCTCACAACCGTACAACAGTATTGATTCTATAGAACATTCAAGAACTCTCTTATGTTAATTGACAGGCATTTGTTGGTAAGAATGCTTTGCATCTTCTTGAATGTTGTTTTGGCTTGGCCGATTCTGCTGGCAATTTCTGATGTGCATCTGCCGTCTGGTGAAATGATCGTTCCCAGGTATTTAATGTTATCAATCTGTCTCAAGGTTGTGCCATTTGCTGTTATTTTGCATGAGGGGATTTCATGTTTCTTACTGATCACCATGACTTCAGTCTTCCTGCTGTTTAGTTCCAACCCCTTACCTTTGCTTTCTATTTCAAGTAGATTTATATTCACAAGGTTTTGTAGGTCCCTTTCACTTTCTGCAATTAGCACGGTGTCATCTGCGTATCGAATGTTATCATTTTTCCTCCAACCTTTAATCCAGGGTCTTCTCTAGGTTTCTCGTGATGTTTTCGCTGTAAAGTGAAAACGGATCTGGTGACAAAATACAACCCTGTTTGACTCCTCTTTTGATGTTTTAGAAAGAGCTTATATCGTTTTTTATTCTCGTTGCAGCTGTTTGTTCCCAATACATATTTCTGATTATTCGTAGATCTTTTCCATCAATATTGAGTCTTTCTATTGGTTGATCAATTCTTCATGTCTTACCCGATCGAAAGCCTTGGTATAGTCAACAAAGCATAAATATATATCCTTGTTCACCTCGATTGACCTCTCTATGATAGTTCTTAGGATGTATATCGCATTAATAGTTCCTTTCCGGGCTAGCAAGGCAAAAACTTAACCCTTTGACTCCCTCATCCTGTCCACCAGCATTCTGTATTGTCAACCCGGCTATCAAGGCAAAAATTTAACCCTTTGACTCCCTCACCCTGTCCACCAGCATTCTGTATTGTCAACCTGGCTAGCAAGGCAAAACTTAACCCGTTGGCTCCTTCATCCTGTCCACCAGCATTCTGTATTGTCAACCCGGCTAGCAAGGCAAAAACTTAACCCTTTGACTCCCTCACCCTGTCCACCAGCATTCTGTATTGTCAACCCGGCTATCAAGGCAAAAATTTAACCCTTTGACTCCCTCACCCTGTCCAACAGCACTCTGTATTGTCAACCTGGATAGCAAGGCAAAAACTTAACCCTTTGATTCCCTCACCATGTCCACCAGCATTCTGTATTGTCAACCCGGCGAGCAAGGCAAAAACTTAACCCTTTGACTCCCTCATCCTGTCCACCAGCATCCTGTATTGTCAACCCGGCTAGCAAGGCAAAAACTTAACCCTTTGACTCCCTCACCTGTCCACCAGATTCTGTATTGTCAACCCAGCTAGAAAGGGCAAAAACTTAACCTTTGACTCCCTCACCCTGTCCACCAGCATCCTGCATTGTTAACCAGCTAGCAAGGTAAATTAACCTTTTGACTCCTACTGCCCACGATCTGTATTGTCAACCCGACAGAAAGGCATAAAACCCTTTGATTCCTTCACCCTATCCAACAGCTTCAAGCAGGAAGGTAGTGGATAGGGCGAGGTAGTCAAAGGGTTTAATTTTTGCAGCTGGAGGACAGGTTGCGGAGTCAAAGAGTTAATGGACACCTAGCCGCTTTCAGAGGTGGGGAATGTGCAGCTGTGAGGAATAAGGATTCGTCACTGCCTTCATAATGTTGGCCCCAGTAAAAGTTGAGGTTTCTACCATATCATTTTCTGATAACTACAGGGTTGAGGCAGCCTTTACGCACACCATATGAGGGTGGAGGCCACACACAAACAGATCCTTCATGTGTAATACGAACTGATCAATGACAGAAATCAGACAGACTGACAACATTGATAACTGCTACGCGGTGTGTATTCCAGGTATCCTACCTGCTGCCCCAGGAAGTGTTCAAGGAGCAGATGGTGCGAGTGTTTCTGCGTCCCACAGGGGATAAACGTGTTGATGAACAGCGATGTACATTGCTCCACGATGGCTTTGGAAACTGGTGCCAACAAAAAAATCTGCAGTTCAAGGTATGTTTGGCCATTGTACCCAGCTGGGAATGTGTTCCTAATCCTATTAGAATTTTGGAATGTAAAGTAGAGAGGGAGAAAAGGTGAGCACTGCCCTCACAATGCATGCCTGGAGAAAATTTGAGGCCTGTACCTTTCCTTGTGACATTATCTACTACTGCGCTACTGTCAGTGTCACTTTGAGTTGAGTACTACCTTTCCTTGTGACATTATCTACTACTGCACTATGTCAGTGTCACTTTGAGTTCAGTACTACCTTTCCTTGTGACATTATCTACTACTGCACTACTGTCAGTGTCACTTTGAGTTGAGTACTACCTTTCCTTGTGACATTATCTACTAAGCCTCCTGACGACAGTAATCACTTAGTCACGGAACCAGACTGAGCGAGTGTACCCCCATTAAATCTTTGCCTCCCGCACCTTATCCACCAACTGCAAAAACTGTAATCTTTGATTCCCTCACCCTATCCACCGCTTCCTGCAGGAAGTTGAAGGATAGGGTGAGGGAGTCCAAGGGATAAGTTTTTGCTTTGCTAGCATGGTTTATAATGCAGGAAGATAGTGGACAGTGTGCAGGAGTCAAAGGGTTAAGTAGCCTTCAACGTAACCCCCACGAATCGCCAACACCAAAAGCCCTGGCACGAATTTCCACTACGGCAGATCACAATTCATACAGCTTCATATGCGCTTCACCCAAACTCGACAAGCAACTACATGGCAGACTTCTTAAACCAGTGCAAAACCCTATGCGCTGCAACTGTCTTGACCAACTGTCTTGAAACAGAGAGTGGGTGATGGTGGGGTGGGACAGGCGCCATGAAATACTAGGCTGACACCACCAAAATAGGGGAATCATTCAGATGGGTAGTGAACAGGCCAGTTTTTATTTCGTGGCTTATGACAGAAGTCGAGACATCAGGGGCCGGGTGTATGAAGGGTGCTCAACTGAGGCAGTGCATAACTATTTTTGCCCTCCGCGAGGACATAGTAATGTCGGACATAAAATGCTAATCACTCCGCGAACTATGAAGGGGACACAAGGCTGTACTTAACAATGTAGTGCGCAAAGGCTCTGTAGCCTTTTTGCTCACAGTAACTTCCCCTATCGATATGGCGACAGAAAAGCGACCGTTCTGCTTAGTATTTGGGGAAAGTAATAATTAATAATAATAATAATTACAATATTTATATAGCGCAAAATCTTGATGAAATCAAATCTAATCACTGAAACAGACACACATGCAAGCACGCGCACACACACACACACACACACACACACACACACACACACACACACACACACACACACACACACACACACACACACACGCATGGCTATAAATGGGGAGAAAGAATAAAAGCAATGGAAAATTATAGAGAGCATATTATATACAATTATATATTACAATGTGATTCCCTTCCGAGTGGAGACAGGCTGCAGAGGGGGTTGAGTGAGGTCAGGATTTCATGCAGAGGAGAAAAGGTGAGTTTTGAGAGCGGACTTGAAGGAGACAAAAGTGGGTTGCTGACGGACTGAGAGAGGAAGTTTGTTCCAGGAGAGTGGACCAGAAACAGAGAAGGCTCGTGGACCATAGGTATTGAGCTTAGTGTGTGGAAAGCGAAAAGCCAGAGGATCGGAGGCAGAGCAGAGGGTACGTGAGGGAACATAGATCTCAAGTAGGCTTGAGAGGTAATCGGGGGCTGCGTTATTGAGGCTTTTGTAGCTCATGGTGTCTAGTTTGTACTGTATGCGCTTTGATACAGGGAGCCAGTGAAGTTGTGCCAGGAGAGGAGATATGTGGTCAGCTTTTTTCTTTTTGAGTACAAGGCGTGCAGCATTGTTTTGAATGCACTGTAGGATGTGAATGGTGGAGGCAGGAAGACCAGACAGGAGTGAATTGCAATAGTCAATGCGAGACATTATGAAGGAGAGAACGAGTTTTGCAGTTGTTTCGACAGAGAGATACTTCCTGATCAGGCTTATATGATGGAGATGATAGTAGCAAGATCTGGCAGTTTGAGAAACAAAGTTGTTCATGGAGAGGATAGAGTCAATGCAGATACCAAGGTTTTTAGCTGAATCAGAATTTGGGACTGATGTGTTACATAATGGGAGAGAAAGAGGAGGCAGCTGAGAAAGTTTCTGACGGATGCCAATGAGGATAGCTTCTGTCTTGTCGTCGTTAAGCTGAAGTTTATTGTATGTCATCCAGTTCTTAATGTCCGAGTAACACTCAGTGGTGCGAGTCAAGAGGCGCTGTATATTGTCAGGTGAGTCACTGTCTTGAAGTTGGGTGTCATCAGCATAGAAGTGGTGTTTTATAGAGTGGGAGTTGATGATGGTGGACAGGAGGGAGGTGTAAAGAGTGAAAAGAACAGGGCCAAGGACAGATCCTTGTGGAACACCACAGGTCAGGTATGCAGGTTGAGAGTAAGTGCCATTGATGAGAACAGTTTGTTTTCTGTTTGATAGATATGAAGTGAACCAGGAGAGAGCAATGTTAGAGATGCCAAAAGTATGATGAAGTCTAGAAAGGAGAATACCATGATCAATGGTATCAAAAGCTGCAGACAGATCAAGGAATGTGAGGAGAGAGTATCAGTATCAGTTGCAAGGAGGAGATTGTTGAGAATGTGTAGTAGGGCAGTTTCAGTGCTATGGCACTGGCGGTAGGCTGACTGGAAATGATTGAGGAGATTGTTGGCAGACAGGTGAGAGTTCAGCTGGTTGAGGACAACTTTTTCAAGGAGTTTTGACAAGAAAGAGAGATTAGAGATAGGCCTGTAATTTTTCAGTTCATTTGGGTCTAAATTGTATTTCTTGAGGAGAGGGTGAACAATAGCAGACTTGAAAGAATCTGGGACAGTTCCAGTTTGAAGAGAAGTGTTGATGATGTCAGTGATGAATGGGAGGAGAGTAGGGAGACAGAGTAGAGAGAACCTGGAAAAGGATCCAGTTCACAGGTTTTGAACGACATGGATCTGATTGTGTTGAGAATTTCTTCTTGTGAGACTGGGGTAAAAGTAGTAAGAGGTGTGCCAGAGAAGGAAGGGTCAGGTGGGCATGGTTGACAGGGTGTCCTGTCAAGCCTGTCACGAAGAGTTTGTATTTTGGTGGTGAAATACTTGGAGAATACAGATGGGAGTTCTTCATTTGTGTGTTTTGTTGGGAGAGGTAAATCTTTTCGTGTGCCAAGGAGATGATTCATGGTTGTAGATCATAATCCTTCTCCAAGAAGTAACAGACAATTTTAAAGTGCTGACGTCGTCTCTGTCGTCTACAGTGACGTCAGAAAACAAAGAAGCGCTCTCCAGATTAATGCCGAGAAATATGCAGCCTTCCCGGTCGTAAAAAGAACAAAATACAGAGGTGCGAAAATGGCGATGCCTAAAACAGTAAGCAACAGATTTCAAGAAGCCCTTGAAGATCTTGAGTCCGTGGCTCTGTCCAGCTACAGAACCAACCAGACACAAGTAAAACGGCCCACACAGGGTTTGAACCCACCGGTTCTTTCCTTTTTTTCTTAAGGATCATCGCACTCAGAGACGTTATCTCTTGCTCACCTTCCCCCCACCTCCCCATTTTCAGTGCCACCATAATGGCCACAGAAGCTGGCACAGTTTTCCAATGGGATGACGATGGTGTTGATGAGGATGATAATCATGATTCTATGGAGTTCCGTCCATGATTGAGATTGTGTGACAGAGCTGTACTCTACGCTTACTATCACAATGTATCCTGGCGTCAACATGGCCCGAGAGATGCAAACACCTGTGGTGCTGGTCGGAAGATTTGAGCAACACCTTCAGCGACGCATCCGTGAAGTGGATTAGACTCGACTGTGTGATCCCAGTCTTCCCAAAGAGCCCAGAGCATGCCCAACTCTGGGCAGGAGCTGGTTGGAGACGAAAAATCCCACACTGATTTTTGAAGGACTGATGTGTTAACCACTACACCATGGCGACTGGGAACCCACTGGTTCTGCTTTACCACAACCGTGTTTTTCAGTAAGTGAGCTGCTGGACCATGTAATGACAGAAGAAAGTGAAATCACCGTGAGATCAGGGCACATAATGACCACAACAACTGGGACAGTTTATTACAACGCTGTAATGATATGCACAACAGTGAATATGATCAAAGTAGTTCATGACAGTAATGGTGCTAATGAGTTTTTGTTTGATTGAATTGATGCAGTTTGATATAGCATGACAAAGTCGCACTCTACGCTTCCTAGTGATAATATCCTGAGGTCGATTGGACGTAGTAGATGCAGCCACCTGCAGCGTTCGACTACAGTTTTGTGTTGAGTGTACATATGTCCTGGGAGAATTTCAGTTAAAATGTTAGTTCTTTGTGGAATGCTTTCTGAAAAAAAAACTCACCTAAGAGTTCATGTATTCGCACTGACATGAGCAGTGTATGTCATACACACACACACACACACACACACACACACACACACACACACACACACACACACACACACACACACACACACACACACACACACACACATTCATTGTAGAAGACACTCAACAAGAGCATTGACTGATTTATTTCTATATTTGGGCCCTTGGCCTTCCTCAGGCTAAAATGACAAGATATGTATAATTATAAACACACACACACACACACACACACACACACACACCACGCACGCACGCACGCACGCACGCACGCACGCACACACACATACACAGAGAGAGAGAGAGATATACATATGTATGTATATATATATAGATATGATAATATAGCATATATTCACAGGCGCATGCACGCAGGCAAACAGACACTAGAATACAAAAGATCATGTAGAATAGACTGCTCACAAAACATTACTCTTTTCTGTATGTGCAGAAAATGCCTATGGACAGCTCTAAGACTGATGAGTAAAAGGACACCAGTACATCCCATCCACATTGTCTTGGATATTGGCCCTTCTGCAGTCAACCTTTTCTTGTTTGTTCTGTTTTTGTTTTTGTGAAATGCTGATTGCTCTTCCCAATATAAACAAGTAGAGTGGCGCTAACATTTTTGTTCCCAGTTTTTTTTTTTTCTTTTTTTTTTTTTTTTACTGTTATATATTATCAACTTTGCCCATGTGAGCTTTTCTACATGAAATGCAGGATGCTGTCCCTGCAGTTTGCCAGAGCACTACACCACCCACTTTTCCCCATTTTTTTCTATGTATGAAGATTTTCACTCACCTAACAGAGAAGGTAAGAAAAAAAATTGCACATGATGTATGTTAAAGAGTTTATAACCGGCATTTCAATTTGTACTTATACGGACACATTTTTTCAGCATCTGTCAAGTTTCTCTGATTTTTCTTCTGGGCTTATCGATGGTTTTTGTGATTGTGATTTCACTTCATTTGTTTTTGTATTTATTCATCTGTTCATTTGTTAAGTTATCTATCTATTTTGTCGATGTGTGTGCCACAAGCTGGTGTGTGTACTATCATTGCAAGGACTGTGCAGACGACCCCTGTTCACATGTCACTTTGTTTTGACCACTGCAAGTTGTATGTCCAGACATCAGTAACCTTGACATCGGCCTTAAATCACAAAGCTTCTGGAATATGTGGTTTAACGACAGCAGAATTTGCTTGATATAGCGGGTAGGTAATCTGATTTACAAACAGTTAAAAATCTTAGCAAATTGATAATGTAATTTGCTAAAAGATAAGCTCATGCCTTGTTGATAATATAATTTACCAAGAGACAGGTACATAGCATGTGATAATGTGATTTACCAAAGAATAAGCTCATGACATGTTGATAATATGATTTACCAATAGATGAGGCACATAGCTTGTTGATTATGTGATTTACCAATAGATAAGCTCATGACATGTTGATAATATGATTTACCAATAGGTAAGGCACATACATGTAGCATGTTGATTATGTAACTTACCAATAGATAAGCTCATGACTTGCTGATAATGTGATTTACCAAGAGGTAAGGCATGTAGCATGTTATGTGATTTTCCAAACGGTAAGCTTATGACATGTTGATGATGTGGATTTACCAAGATATAGGGTACATACCATGTTGATAATATGATTTACCAATAGAGAGGGTACATAACATGTTGATAATGTGATTTACCAAGGTATAGGGTACATAGCATGTTGATGATATGATTTACCAATAGAGAGGATACATAACATGTTGATAATGTGATTTACCAAGATATAGGGTACATAGTATTTTGATGATATGATTTACAAAGATATAGGGTACATAGCTATTTGATAATGTGATATACAAGAGATACGGCATGTAGCGTGTTGATAATATGATTTACCAATAGATAGTGTACATAGCTTTTCGGTCATGTGATTTAGTAACAGATAAGCTCATAGTACGTTGATAATGTGATTTACTAATAGATAAGATACACAGTATGTTAATGATGTGATTTCTTACAAGATAAGTAGATAGCATACCGATAATGTGATTTACCTATGTATGGAGTACATAGCGTGTTGATAATGTGATTTACCAATAAATAAGGCACATAGCATATTGATGATGTGATTTACCAATAGCTAGGGTACGTAGCATGTTGATAATGTGATTTGCTCATAGATAAGGCATACAGTATGTTGATAATTTGTTCTAGCGATAAATAAAGCGCACATCTTGTTGATGATGTGATTTATTAAAGGATAAGCGCTTAGCAGCTAGATAACGTGATTTACCAAAAGATAAGATACACAGTATGTTAATGATGTGATTTCTTACAAGATAAGTAGATAGCATACCGATAATGTTTTATCAAAAGATAATGGCATTAGTGTGTTGATAATGTGGTTTACTATGAAATAAAGCACATAGCTTGTTGATAATATGATTTACCAAGATATAGGGTACATAGCATTTTGATGATATAATTTACAAAGATATAGGGTACATAGCTATTTGATAATGTGATATACAAGAGATACGGCATGTAGCATGTTGATAATATGATTTACCAATAGATAGTGTACATAGCTTTTCGGTCATGTGATTTAGTAACAGATAAGCTCATGGTACGTTGATAATGTGATTTACTAATAGATAAGATACATAGTATGTTAATGATGTGATTATCAGAAGATAAGTGTATAGTATTTAGATAATGGGATTTACCAAAGGATAAACCACATAGCATATTGATAATATGATTTACCAATAGATAAGTGCAAAACATGTTGATGGTATGATTTACCAAAAGTAAATGCGTGGCGTGTTGATAATGAAATTTACTAAAATGTCAAGCACATAGTATGTTGATAATGTGAATTATCAAAAGATAAGCACACAATCATGAGAAATTTGAGTGCTACCTTGTAACTATAGTTACCCTTTGTTATTGTTGTCATGTATGTGTGTACGTATTTCATATTTGTCCAGACAACACTCTTTACAAGTTTGAAAAGAAAAGACATACACATGGCGGTATGTTGATAATGTCATTTATCAAAAGATTAGGCACATAGCATTCATACGATGTGATTTATTGAAAGTTAAGACACATAGCATTCATACGATGTGATTTATTGAAAGTTAAGACACATAGCATTCAGATAGTGTGATTTATCGAAAGTTAAGGCATATAGCATTCATATGATGTGATTTATTGAAAATTAAGACACATAGCATTCATACGATGTGATTTATTGAAAGTTAAGACACATAGCATTCAGAGAGTGTGATTTATTGAAAGTTAAGGCATATAGCATTCATACGATGTGATTATTGAAAGTTAAGACACATAGCATTCATACGATGTGACTTATTGAACGTTAAGGCATATAGCATTCTGATAGTGTGATTTATTGAAAGTTAAGGCACATAGCATTCATACGATGTGATTTATTGAAAGTTAAGACACATAGCATTCAGATAATGTGACTTATTGAAAGTTAAGACAAATAGCATTCAGATAGTGTGATTTATTGAAAGTTAAGGCACATAGCATTCAGATAGTGTGATTTATTGAAAGTTAAGGCATATAGCATTCAGATAGTGTAATTTATTGAAAGTTAAGGCATATAGCATTCAGATAGTGTGATTTATTGAAAGTTAAGGCATATAGCATTCATACGATGTGATTTATTGAAAGTTAAGACACATAGCATTCATACGATGTGACTTATTGAAAGTTAAGGCATATAGCATTCTGATAGTGTGATTTATTGAAAGTTAAGGCATATAGCATTCATACGATGTGATTTATTGAAAGTTAAGACACATAGCATTCAGATAGTGTGATTTATTGAAAGTTAAGGCACATAGCATTCAGATAGTGTGATTTATTGAAAGTTAAGGCACATAGCATTCAGATAGTGTGATTTATTGAAAGTTAAGGCATATAGCATTCAGATAGTGTGATTTATTGAAAGTTAAGGCACACAGCATTCAGATAGTGTGATTTATTGAAAGTTAAGGCACATAGCATTCAGATAGTGTAATTTATTGAAAGTTAAGGCATATAGCATTCTGATAGTGTGATTTATTGAAAGTTAAGGCATATAGCATTCATACGATGTGATTTATTGAAAGTTAAGACACATAGCATTCATACGATGTGGACTTATTGAAAGTTAAGGCATATAGCATTCTGATAGTGTGATTTATTGAAAGTTAAGGCATATAGCATTCATACGATGTGATTTATTGAAAGTTAAGACAATAGCATTCAGATAGTGTGATTTATTGAAAGTTAAGGCACATAGCATTCAGATAGTGTGATTTATTGAAAGTTAAGGCACATAGCATTCAGATAGTGTGATTTATTGAAAGTTAAGGCATATAGCATTCAGATAGTGTGATTTATTGAAAGTTAAGGCACATAGCATTCAGATAGTGTGATTTATTGAAAGTTAAGGCACACAGCATTCAGATAGTGTGATTTATTGAAAGTTAAGGCACATAGCATTCAGATAGTGTAATTTATTGAAAGTTAAGGCATATAGCATTCTGATAGTGTGATTTATTGAAAGTTAAGGCATATAGCATTCAGATAATGTGATTTATTGAAAGTTAAGGCACATAGCATTCAGATAATGTGATTTTTTTGAAAGTTAAGTCATATAGCATTCAGATAGTGTAACTTATTGAAAGTTAAGGCATATAGCATTCAGATAGTGTGATTTATTGAAAGTTAAGGCATATAGCATTGAGATAGTGTAATTTATTGAAAGTTAAGGCATATAGCATTCAGATAGTGTGATTTATTGAAAGTTAAGGCACATAGCATTCAGATAATGTGATTTATTGAAAGTAGCACATAGCATTCAGATAGTGTGACTTATTGAAAGTTAAGACACATAGCATTCAGATAGTTAAGACACATAGCATTCAGATAGTGTGATTTATTGAAAGTTAAGACACATAGCATTCAAATAATGTGATTTATTGAAAGTTAAAGCATATAGCATTCATACGATGTGATTTATTGAAAGTTAAGGCACATAGCATTCATACGATGTGATTTATTGAAAGTTAAGACACATAGCATTCAGATACTGTGATTTATCAAAAGTTAAGGCACATAGCATTCAGATAGTGTGATTTATTGAAAGTTAAGGCACATAGCATTCAGATAGTGTGATTTATTGAAAGTTAAGGCATATAGCATTCAGATAGTGTAACTTATTGAAAGTTAAGGCATATAGCATTCAGGTAATATGGTTTGTCAAAAGTTAAGGCACATAGCATTCAGGTAATATGGTTTGTCAAAAGATAAGGCACATAGCATTCAGGTAATATGGTTTATCAAAAGTTAAGGCACATAGCATTCAGGTAATATGGTTTGTCAAAAGATAAGGCACATAGCCTGCAGAAGATGCGATTTACCAAACAGCCAAGGTTGATGAATAGCAGATAGTGTGCATATTGTTCAACATGTGGATATGACGGAGTCCTCTTTGAGCATGTCAGTTGATTGTATATCCTCTATCAGAAGAGCTACCCAATAGTGTATAAGCAGAAGTTAAGAATGGAATTACCGTAACGCATTTCTGTCATGCTTCGAAAAATGTAGTAGCGATAGCAGCAGGTACGGTGAAATCACACACAAGACGCTGTGAAAACAACATATCAGTACACATTAGATACCCATACTTATGTGTTTTCATAGCCCAGAACCTATTTTCTGCCCCATCTTTGTATATAGCGTTGCTGTTTCGTTTCGCTTTTTTTTTCTGATGTGTTCAGGTGAAAAGAGTTTTGAAAATTTAGATGATGCAATGAAATTTAACTCCGACGGATGGGGGAGGGGGGTGGGGGTAGAATGGATACAACATTTGTTTTCTGCAAGCTGCAGAACTTGCTTAGCAAACACAGTTTTGTAAAGGTGTTTTTATGAAACAAACAAAAACAGTTTTGTGTTATACATGTGATTCGACCTTTTAATGAATGAAACATGTTTCGAGAATTCAAAGCGTGCTGACAAATGGAAAATATAGGATGAAAACAAAAGCACTGTTTGTGGAAGAATACTCTTGACCAACTCATTGAAGTCAGAGTGTATTAACTCTTTGGCTCCTGCACCCTTTCTAACAGCATCCTGCGTTATCAAACATGTTAGCAGAGCAATACCTTAAGCCTTTGACTCCCTCACCGGAGTCAAAGGGTTAAGTTTTTGCAGTTGCTGGATAGAGTGCTGGAGTCAAAAGGTTAATAATGGAAGAAACGTTGTTTTCTGCTTTACGTGTAATACACTTTCAAACGAGTTGTCTGTGATACAGCTACCCCGTGCTAAAGCAAGGTGGTGTGCAATGGCTTAAGCAATTTTGTTTTCAAAACTTATTTCAGAGTATTGAATTTTTATTTCAGTTCTACTGTGATATTCAGTTTATAAAGCTTGTCATTTCTCTTCACTTTGGTGATAGTATAACAAATTCTGTTTCAAACGTTTTACTGTGACAATTCTTACTTGTATGTAGTAATTTTATTAAACTATTTCGTTTCCATTTACTGTGGTGATGATATGAAAATGATAATATTAAACTGTGTTTGCTGTGATCATTTTACTGAACTATGTCGTTTCTATTTACTGTGGTGTGATAAGATATTGATAATATTAACTGTATTGCTGTGATCTTTACTGAAAGTTTGTTCATTTTCTGTGGTGATGATATGATAATGATAATATTAAACTGTTTTGCTGTGATCATTTACTGAACTATGTCGTTTCTATTTACTGTGGTGATGATAAGATATTGATAATATTAGATGTATTTGCTGTGATCATTTACTGAAAGTTTTGTTTCCATTTTCTGTGGTGATGATATGATAATGGTAATATTAAACTGTGTTTGCTGTGATCATTTTACTGAACTATGTCGTTTCTATTTACTGTGGTGATGATAAGATATTGATAATATTAAACTGTATTTGCTGTGATCATTTACTGAAATTTTTGTTTCCATTTTCTGTGGTGATGATATGATAATGGTAATATTAAACTGTGTTTGCTGTGATCATTTTACTGAACTATGTCGTTTCTATTTACTGTGGTGATGATAAGATATTGATAATATTAAACTGTATTTGCTGTGATCATTTACTGAAATTTTTGTTTCCATTTTCTGTGGTGATGATATGATAATGGTAATATTAAACTGTGTTTGCTGTGATCATTTATTAAAATTCTTATTTCCATTTTCTGTGGTGATGGTATGATAACGATTATATTAAGCTTTAATTGCTGTGATATGTTGGTTTGGGGCGAGTTTGTTGTTGTTGTTGTTAGCAATGATGGATTTGTGTTTACGTGAAAATTTTGCGTCCAGCAAATACCATAGAGGGTGGGAGATGTACTTGCAGCGACAAGTGATAGATTGGTATGGAGGGCCATGATCGCCAACGCCATGCGGCAGGGCACTTGAGGAGGAGGAGGATGATGGTGATGATGATGTTTTACTTTGGCCCATATTTGGTTTGTGGGTTAACCCTTTGACTCTCACACCATGTCCGTCAGCATCCGGCATCGCCAACCATGCCAACAAAGCAAAACCTTAACCCTTTGACTCTCACACCCTGTCCGTCAGCATCCTGCGTTGCCAACCATGCCAGCAAAGCAAAACCTTAATCCTTTGACTCCCTCACCCTATCCACCAGCTTCCTGCATAGGGTGAGGGAGTCAAAGGGTTAAGTGTTTGCAGTGGGTGGATAGGGTGCGGGAGTCAGAGTTAAGTTATTACAGTGGGTGGATAGGGTGCGGGAGTCAAAGAGTTAAGTTTTAACAGTGGGTGGATAGGGTGCCGGAGTCAAAGAGTTAAGGACAAAAAAGGTGAAAATGTTTTCAGGCATGATCAAAACTCTTGGGTTAAACAGTCCACACAACCAGTTGTGGTTGCCATTTTTGACGTTCAAGGACTGCAGTGTCCACGTGCACTAGAATACAGGAGCGGATTTTTATGTCTACAGCTGCGTTTAGACCCCGCCATCACGGCACTTGATGGAGGCAGACACACAAACATCATTCATAAAAAAGATTATGAAAAGACAGGCAAATGTATAGGCCATTTTATGAGGAAAGGGGAATTAGAGCACCTGGTCACAACAGGAAAGCTGGAGGGAAAGAGAGCACCAGGTAGACCCAGGGAAAAAGAAATATTGGACGGACTTGCAGAGTGGCTGAAGACAGAGAGGTGGGAAGATATGCTTGCGGCAACAAGGGATAGAAACACACGGAGGGCCATGATCGCCAGCGCCATGTGGCAAGGCACTTAATGATGATTACGGCACTCATGCTGCGTTTGGGGGATGTGCACGGTGACGTTCCCGTTCCTGTGTTACCATAAGCCACCAATCGTTGTCATGGCGTTCAGGATTTTAAGTGCCTGTTTGATGTTCGGCCAGCGTATACACACAGAGGGGTTTAGGGGATGGGCAGGTGTGCCCAACGTATATACATGGAAGGGATTTAGGGGACTGGCAGGTCTGCACGGTGTGTATACACGGAAGGGATTTAGGGGACTGGCAGGTGTGCACGGCGTATATACACGGAAGGGATTTAGGGGACTGGCAGGTGTGCACGGCGTGTATACACGGAAGGGATTTAGGGGACTGGCAGGTCTGCACGGTGTGTATACACGGAAGGGATTTAGGGGACTGGCAGGTGTGCACGGCGTGTATACACTGAAGGGATTTAGGGGACTGGCAGGTGTGCACGGCGTGTATACACGGAAGGGATTTAGGGGACTGGCAGTGTGCACGGTGTGTATACACGGAAGGGATTTAGGGGACGGGCAGGTGTGCACGGCGTATATACACGGAAAGGATTTAGGGGACGGGCAGGTGTGCACTTGTGGTGGCCTGGGGGACTGGGAAGAGTCTCCATCCTTCAACCAACGACGGTAGCCTGACCGGGTCCAAACCCAGACCTAATATTTGGAAGACAGATGCCCTCACCATTCCACTGTCCGTCCGTCGTTTCTAGAAATGAACAAGATGTATGTTGCACGTGCATCAGACCTCGTTCAGTTTTATTCTCTTTGCAGTCGGCTGGGCTTTAAACGACAATAACTGTCGAAGCTGCTTGGCCTCCTCCACTTCCAAGTCATCGAAGTTGTGGAAACACAAGCTTATACTCCAAAGGATTCTTTCAACCTGGGCAATAGATCAAAGTGTACGGAGCTGTTAGGGGAAGACAGACGCAGCATGCAGAGTAATACCACGCCAGCATGATTTATCTCTGTGCTCTGTGGCAAGGTGCATTGCCACGTAATACCAAAGGTGAACGCCAGCATGATTTACCCGCTGTGCTCTGTGGCAAGGTGTATTGCCACGTAATACAAAGGTGAACGCCAACATGATTTACCTGCTGTGCTCTGTGGCAAGGTGTATTGCCACGTAATACCAAAGGTGAACGCCACATGATTTACCGCTGTGCTCTGTGGCAAGGTGCATTGCCACTTAATACCAAAGGTGAACGCCAGCATGATTTATCCCTGTGCTCTGTGGCAAGGTGCATTGCCACGTAATACCAAAGGTGAACGCCAGCATGATTTACCGCTGTGCTCTGTGGCAAGGTGCATTGCCACGTAATACCAAAGGTGAACGCCAGCATGATTTACCCTGTGCTCTGTGGCAAGGTGCATTGCCACTAATACCAAAGGTGAACGCCAGCATGATTTATCCCTGTGCTCTGTGGCAAGGTGCATTGCCACGTAATACCAAAGGTGAACGCCAGCATGATTTATCCCTGTGCTCTGTGGCAAGGTGCATTGCCACGTAATACCAAAGGCAAATCGTTCAAGAGCGGTTGACATTTCTTACTGTAGGGTGTTACAGGTCTTACTATGCTATGTCCATCAGAATCATCCTGCAGTAATCTTGATGAACAGTTTGTCTCATCAGAACGTGGCACGCTGTCGTTGCCTTCTTGTTATCATAAGCACATATCATCTTCCTCCTGCTGCTTCCTGGCTTTCTTGTGAATTTGATTGGCCTGTGAGATGCGGAAGTGTATCAGTTTTTTTTTTAATTGTTCATGCTGGCAGCTTCTAACCCAGGTTTCGTCGATGGCAGGTATCAGATTTGAAAAGCTGTCACCCACATTTTTGTACTTGTTTAACAGCAGTGACATACGTCTGCTTTTTTATCTTCAGGAGAGCAGTGCAGGACACGCCCTTGCTGCAACACATATCATTCCAGGTTTACTCGTTAAAATCGCATGAACTGATCCATGACTAACACCAGTGTCATGAGCGATCTCTTTGCGTATCATTTGCCCGTTTCATTTGAAACCTCTCCAGGTTTGTTTTACGATTTTCTCGTCAAAAGATTCGTCTGCCTCCTTGGATCATGGTTGTCTTTAAGGTCATGTCGTCCATCTTTAAAGAAGGACAACCGCCTATAGATAAAGAATGACAACCACATATAGAGACCCCTACCTTTAAACACATGCCACTACATCTCAAACCGAACCGGTTGATATTTTGCAACAGACACTTGCTTATGCAGATGTATGAACCATGACTTAAGAGAACAGTCACATGATTGAAAACCTAAAAACTAATATCCACCACGTGCGTGGCATCATATCTCGAATGTGTACATATTCTGTCTTATCTCCTGGTAAGTCTGGAAGCGCATCTTTTCCGCGTGATTGCGTCTGGTTGTTCTGACGACTAAATCTATCCCACATTTTTGGCACTATTTCCTCAGCAGTTTTGTCCAGAGTGACGGTAAAGAAGAGTTCAGCCTGCCTCCTTCGATCATGCGATTTGTTCCTTCAGGTCACAGTTGATACATAATTATGCATAAGCAAGATGTCTGCCATATGACCCCAAACTCAGCCAATCACTGGCCGGTTCATTTGAGATACAGTCGCATGACTTTGGAACTGCAGCCTGCAAAAGAGCTCGTCTCCGTTGTATACTGTGTAATGTTTTATATAAACCCGGCGCCAGAAGCCCCTTTATAAAATTTAATTTCAGTGTAAGCACGCTGTTCTTCAACATCATAACCACGGCCATGACGTTTGGAATGACGTGATGTTACAAATGACGTCAGAATTTTTTGCACGTAATTTTGTTATTAGATCACGGGCCACGTGCTGTAACAATAACTTTAAAGGTTATCGGGACATTTCTTGCTACATAAAGGATGACCCTTGAGTATCATTTTTTCTTAAGCACATGTTTGTAACCATAACGCTGTTTGATTGTTAGATAACATTTCACAGTTGCCGTAAATGTTGTTTGCTGTGGCTTTCACGTTTTACAATTATACTCTCTTAATCAAATCCATTGTCTTCCTTGCGATTCGTTTTATTGTGAAATTGTGTGCATCTCTCTCTCTCTCTCTCCTCTCATTGTACATGTACTTTCTCTCTCTCTCTCTCACTCTCACATTGTCTGTACTTCTCTCTGTCTCTGTCTTTCTGTCTCTCTGTCTGTCTCTCTCTGTGTCTGTCTCTCTCTCTGTCTCTCTCTGTCTCTCTCTCTGTCTTGCTCTCTTTCTCTCTCTGTCTGTTTCTCTGTCTAAGTCTCTCTCATTGTCTCTCTCTCTCTCTCTCTCTCTCTCTCTCTCTCTCTCTCTCATTGCCTCTGTCTCTGTCTCTGTTTCTCTGTCTGTCTCTTTTTTGTCTCTCTCTGTCTCTTTTTATCTCTGCCTGTCTCTCTCTCTCTTTCACTGTCTCTCTGTCTCTGTCTCTCTCTCTCTCTCTGTCCCTCCCTCCCTCATTTTCTTGCTCTACTTGCCTGCCTACCTCTTTGTCATCACACGCGAGAGTGTGCGCACCTGTGTGTGTGTGTGTATTTGTGTGTGTGTGTGTGTGTGTGTGTGTGTGTGTGTGTGTGTGTGTGTGTGTGTGTGTGTGTGTGTTTGTGTATCTGTGTTTGTGTAATGTGTGTGTTTATTTTGTGTGTGTGTGTGTGTGTGTGTGTGTGTGTGTGTGTGTGTGTGTGTGTGACAGAAGAATCTGAATCCCAGATTGACTAGCTTTTCGTGGTGTAAACTAAAATTCTAGTTAATCCACAGACAGCCCGGAATTTTCTCTTGTAGACCATGTGTGTGGGTGCGCGTGCCTGTGGGTCTGTTTTAACGTACAAAATTACACGTTTCTTAGCCATAGAATATTTTCTTTTTTTCATTTTCGAGTCACCCCAGTGGGGATGCCAGGGGCTCTTTCAGTATAAAATTAATAGTATCCCCACCTTCTGGAAATGTTCCTCTTTTCTGTCACTCTCTTTTGTTACTTTCTTCCGTTGCTTTCTGTCATTTTCTTTCTATCATTTTCTGCCTTGCTGGTCCATTCACCTGTATGTGTTTGATGAAATGTTATGTACTTTCTCTTAGGATTGATAATTAGGTACACGTTTTATGTGCATTTTTGGCTCTAGGGAAATGAGATATGCGAAAGCAATTTTAGGTAATGTAGGCCTGTTTTTATATATGTGTTAGTCTCCTTAGTTATGTTTAATATGTATGTATGTGTGTGTGTATGCGTGTGTATGTATGTATATATGTATACATATTATACATATGTATATATATATGTATACATGTATATATTCATAGATACACATATACATATATATATACATACATATATGTATATATATATATATTATATGTATATATATATGTGTGTGTGTAAGTGTGTGTGTGTGTGTGTGTTACTTTGTACACACACACCTATGCATGCATGCACACACACACACACGCATTTACACATACGCATACGTATACATACCACACACACACACACGCACATGCATACATGCACGCACACACACACGCGCACACACACATGCAGATGTACATGAATGCACATACACACACACATGAACACACACACCACACACACACACACAATCACACACACGCGTGCACATACTCACGCACGCACGCACGCACGCACACACACACACACTCACACACATACACGCAACACACACAAACAAAACACACACGCAACACACACACAAACACACACAACACACACACGCAACACACACACAAACACACAAAACAACACGCACACAAACACACGAATCTGTGGTGCTTTGAAAATATCCCAACGTACGAGCAGTTCTTTTTCCCCACATGCAGAATAATGTAGATCTGCACAGCTATACAACACACAGGCAATAATGTAGATCTGCACAGCTATGCAACAGACACACAATAATATAGATCAACACAGCTATACAACAGACACACAATAATGTAGATCTGCACAGCTATACAACAGACACACAATAAAGTAGATCTGCACAGCTATGCAACAGACACACAATAATGTAGATCTGCACAGCTATGCAACAGACACAGAATAAAGTAGATCTGCACAGCTATACAACAGACACAGAATAGTGTAGATCTGCACAGCTATACAACAGATACAGAATAAAGTAGATCTGCACAGCTATGCAACAGACACACAATAATGTAGATCTGCACAGCTATGCAACAGACACACAATAAAGTAGATCTGCACAGCTATACAACAGACACAGAATAATGTAGATCTGCACAGCTATACAACAGACACAGAATAGTGTAGATCTGCACAGCTATACAACAGACACAGAATAAGTAGATCTGCACAGCTATGCAACAGACACACAATAATGTAGATCTGCACAGCTATACAACAGACACAGAATAAAGTAGATCTGCACAGCTATGCAACAGACACACAATAAAGTAGATCTGCACAGCTATACAACAGACACAGAATAATGTAAATCTGCACAGCTATACAACAGACACAGAATAAAGTAGATCTGCACAGCTATGCAACAGACACAGAATAATGTAGATCTGCGCAGCTATACAACAGACACAGAATAATGTAGATCTGCACAGCTATACAACAGACACACAATAATAGATCTGCACAGCTATACAACAGACACACAATAATAGATCTGCACAGCTATACAACAGACACACAATAATAGATCTGCGCAGCTATACAACAGACACACAATAATAGATCTGCACAGCTATACAACAGACACACAATAATAGATCTGCACAGCTATACAACAGACACACAATAATAGATATGCACAGCTATACAACAGACACACAATAATAGATCTGCACAGCTATACAACAGACACACAATAATAGATCTGCGCAGCTATACAACAGACACACAATAATGTAGATCTGCACAGCTATACAACATACACAGAATAGTGTAGATCTGCACAGCTTTGCAACAGACACAGAATAGTGTAGATCTGCACAGCTATACAACATACACAGAATAGTGTAGATCTGCACAGCTATACAACATACACAGAATAGTGTAGATCTGCACAGCTATACAACAGACACACAATAATGTAGATCTGCACAGCTATACAACATACACAGAATAGTGTAGATCTGCACAGCTATACAACAGACACACAATAATGTAGATCTGCACAGCTATACAACATACACACAATAATGTAGATCTGCACAGCTATACAACAGACACAGAATAGTGTAGATCTGCACAGCTATACAACAGACACAGAATAATGTAGATCTGCACAGCTATACAACAGACACAGAATAATGTAGATCTGCACAGCTATGCAACATACACACAATAATGTAGATCTGCACAGCTATGCAACACACACACAATAATGTAGATCTGCACAGCTATACAACAGACACAGAATAATGTAGATCTGCACAGCTATGCAACATACACACAATAATGTAGATCTGCACAGCTATACAACATACACACAATAATGTAGATCTGCACAGCTATGCAACATACACACAATAATGTAGATCTGCACAGCTATACAACAGACACAGAATAGTGTAGATCTGCACAGCTATACAACAGACACACAATAATGTAGATCTGCACAGCTATGCAACAGGCACAGAATAATGTAGATCTACACAGCTATACAACATACACACAATAATGTAGATCTGCACAGCTATGCAACACACACACAATAATGTAGATCTGCACAGCTATGCAACAGACACACAATAATGTAGATCTGCACAGCTATACAACAGACACACAATAATGTAGATCTGCACAGCTATGCAACACACACACAATAATGTAGATCTGCACAGCTATGCAACAGACACACAATAATGTAGATCTGCACAGCTATGCAACAGACACACAATAATGTAGATCTGCACAGCTATGCAACAGACACACAATAATGTAGATCTGCACAGCTATGCAACAGACACAGAATAGTGTAGATCTGCACAGCTATGCAACAGGCACAGAATAATGTAGATCTATACAGCTATACAACACACACAGAATAGTGTAGATCTACACAGCTATACAACAGACACAGAATAATGTAGATCTACACAGCTATACAACATACACAGAATAATGTAGATCTGCACAGCTATACAACACACACAGAATAATGTAGATCTACACACCTATACAACAGACACAGAATAATGTAGATCTGCACAGCTATACAACAGACACACAATAATGTAGATCTGCACAGCTATACAACATACACAGAATAGTGTAGATCTGCACAGCTATGCAACAGACACAGAATAGTGTAGATCTGCACAGCTATACAACATACACAGAATAGTGTAGATCTGCACAGCTATACAACATACACAGAATAGTGTAGATCTGCACAGCTATACAACATACACAGAATAGTGTAGATCTGCACAGCTATACAACAGACACAGAATAATGTAGATCTGCACAGCTATGCAACAGACACACAATAATGTAGATCTGCACAGCTATGCAACAGACACACAATAATGTAGATCTGCACAGCTATGCAACAGACACACAATAATGTAGATCTGCACACCTATACAACATACACACACAATAATGTAGATCTACACAGCTATACAACAGACACACAATAATGTAGATCTGCACAGCTATGCAACAGACACACAATAATAGATCTGCACAGCTATACAACAGACACACAATAATGTAGATCTGCACAGCTATACAACAGACACACAATAATGTAGATCTGCACAGCTATACAACAGACACACAATAATGTAGATCTGCACAGCTATACAACAGACACAGAATAGTGTAGATCTGCACAGCTATGCAACATACACACAATAATGTAGATCTGCACAGCTATGCAACACACACACACAATAATGGAGATCTGCACAGCTATGCAACAGACACACAATAATGTAGATCTGCACAGCTATACAACAGACACAGAATAGTGTAGATCTGCACAGCTATACAACAGACACAGAATAATGTAGATCTGCACAGCTATACAACAGACACACAATAATGTAGATCTGCACAGCTATACAACAGACACACAATAATGTAGATCTGCACAGCTATACAACAGACACAGAATAATGTAGATCTGCACAGCTATGCAACATACACACAATAATGTAGATCTGCACAGCTATACAACAGACACACAATAATGTAGATCTGCACAGCTATACGACAGGCACAGAATAATGTAGATCTGCACAGCTATACAACAGATACACAATAATGTAGATCTGCACAGCTATACAACAGACACACAATAATGTAGATCTGCACAGCTATACAACAGACACACAATAATGTAGATCTGCACAGCTATACGACAGGCACAGAAGAATGTAGATCTACACAGCTATACAACACACACAGAATAGTGTAGATCTGCACAGCTATGCAACAGACACAGAATAATGTAGATCTGCACAGCTATACAACAGACACAGAATAATGTAGATCTGCACAGCTATACAACAGACACAGAATAATGTAGATCTGCACAGCTGTGCAACATACACACAATAATGTAGATCTGCACAGCTATGCAACACACACACAATAATGTAGATCTGCACAGCTATACAACAGACACACAATAATGTAGATCTGCACAGCTATGCAACATACACACAATAATGTAGATCTGCACAGCTATACAACATACACACAATAATGTAGATCTGCACAGCTATACAACAGACACAGAATAGTGTAGATCTGCACAGCTATACAACAGACACACAATAATGTAGATCTGCACAGCTATACAACAGACACAGAATAATGTAGATCTGCACAGCTATGCAACATACACACAATAATGTAGATCTGCACAGCTATGCAACACACACACAATAATGTAGATCTGCACAGCTATACAACAGACACAGAATAATGTAGATCTGCACAGCTATGCAACATACACACAATAATGTAGATCTGCACAGCTATACAACATACACACAATAATGTAGATCTGCACAGCTATACAACATACACACAATAATGTAGATCTGCACAGCTATACAACATACACACAATAATGTAGATCTGCACAGCTACACAACAGACACACAATAATGTAGATCTGCACAGCTATACAACATACACACAATAATGTAGATTTGCACAGCTATACAACAGACACAGAATAGTGTAGATCTGCACAGCTATACAACAGACACACAATAATGTAGATCTGCACAGCTATGCAACAGGCACAGAATAATGTAGATCTACACAGCTATACAACATACACACAATAATGTAGATCTGCACAGCTATGCAACACACACACAATAATGTAGATCTGCACAGCTATGCAACAGACACACAATAATGTAGATCTGCACAGCTATACAACAGACACACAATAATGTAGATCTGCACAGCTATGCAACACACACACAATAATGTAGATCTGCACAGCTATGCAACAGACACACAATAATGTAGATCTGCACAGCTATGCAACAGACACACAATAATGTAGATCTGCACAGCTATGCAACAGACACACAATAATGTAGATCTGCACAGCTATGCAACAGACACAGAATAGTGTAGATCTGCACAGCTATGCAACAGGCACAGAATAATGTAGATCTATACAGCTATACAACACACACAGAATAGTGTAGATCTACACAGCTATACAACAGACACAGAATAATGTAGATCTACACAGCTATACAACATACACAGAATAATGTAGATCTGCACAGCTATACAACACACACAGAATAATGTAGATCTACACACCTATACAACAGACACAGAATAATGTAGATCTGCACAGCTATACAACAGACACACAATAATGTAGATCTACATAGCTATACAACACACAGGTATAAGAGTCCCACTTGTTCCTCACATGATAGGCTTTTCTCTCTTTCACCGTCCTCCAACACCTCAGACCACAACAGTCGGTGGTCACTGAGACAGATGAATAGGTTGTTCTCCAAACGACAACCACTCTGGTCTGTAGCGTTGTCTAGAACCATTTCAGTCTGTGTAATATCTACAACCATTTCAGTCTGTCTGATATCTAGAATTATTCCATGCTGTGGCAATATGTAGAAATACTCCAAGCTGTGCGATATCTAGAACCATTTCAGTCTGTGTAATATCTAGAACTATATCAGTCTGCGTGATATCTAGAACCATTACAGTCTGTGTGATATCTAGAACTATTCCAGTCTGTGTGATATCTAGAACCATTACAGTCTGTGTGATATCTAGAACTATTCTTAGCTGTGTGATATCTAGAACCATTACAGTCTGTGTGATATCTAGAACTATTCTTAGCTGTGTGATATCTAGAACCATTACAGTCTGTGTGATATCTAGAACCATTACAGTCTGTGTGATATCTAGAACCATTACAGTCTGTGTGATATCTAGAACCATTACAGTCTGTGTGATATCTAGAACCATTACAGTCTGTGTGATATCTAGAACCATTGCAGTCTGTGTGATATCTAGAACCATTACAGTCTGTGTGATATCTAGAACTATTCTTAGCTGTGTGATATCTAGAACCATTACAGTCTGTGTGATATCTAGAACCATTCCAGTCTGTGTGATATCTAGAACTATTCTTAGCTGTGTGATATCTAGAACCATTCCAGTCTGTGTGATATCTAGAACCATTACAGTCTGTGTGATATCTAGAACTATTCTTAGCTGTGTGATATCTAGAACCATTACAGTCTGTGTGATATCTAGAACCATTCCAGTCTGTGTGATATCTAGAACCATTCCAGTCTGTGTGATATCTAGAACCATTCCAGTCTGTGTGATATCTAGAACCATTGCAGTCTGTGTGATATCTAGAACCATTACAGTCTGTGTGATATCTAGAACTATTCTTAGCTGTGTGATATCTAGAACTATTCTTAGCTGTGCGATATCTAGAACCATTCCAGTCTGTGTGATATCTAGAACCATTGCAGTCTGTGTGATATCAAGAACTATTCCAGTCTGTGTGATATCTAGAACTATTCCAGTCTGTGTGATATCTAGAACTATTCCAGTCTATGTGATATCTAGAACTATTCCAGTCTGTGTGATATCTAGAACCATTCCAGTCTGCGGTGATATCTAGAACTATTCCAGTCTGCGGTGATATCTAGAACCATTCCAGTCTGTGTGATATCTAGAACCATTCCAGTCTGTGTGATATCTAGAACCATTCCAGTCTATGTGATATCTAGAACTATTCCAGTCTGTGTGATATCTAGAACTATTCCAGTCTGTGTGATATCTAGAACTATTCCAGTCTGTGTGATATCTAGAACCATTCCAGTCTATGTGATATCTAGAACTATTCCAGTCTGTGTGATATCTAGAACCATTCCAGTCTGTGTGATATCTAGAACTATTCCAGTCTGTGTGATATCTAGAACCATTCCAGTCTGTGTGATATCTAGAACTATTCCAGTCTGTGTGATATCTAGAACTATTCCAGTCTGTGTGATATCTAGAACTATTCCAGTCTGTGTGATATCTAGAACCATTCCAGTCTGCGGTGATATCTAGAACTATTCTAGTCTGTGTGATATCTAGAACCATTCCAAGCTGTGTGATATCTAGAACTATTCCAAGCTGTGTGATATCTAGAACCATTCCAGTCTGTGTGATATCTAGAACTATTCCAGTCTGTGTGATATCTAGAACCATTCCAGTCAGTGTGATATCTAGAACCATTCAGTCTGTGTGATCTAGGACTATTCCAGTCTGTGGTGATATCCAGAACTATTCCAGTCTGTGTGATATCTAGAACTATTCCAGTCTGTGTCAAATCTAGAATTATACCAAGTTGTGTGACATCTAGAACTATTCCAGTCTGTGTGAGATCTAGAACCATTCCAGTCTGTAGAATGTCTAAAAATGTTCCAGTTTGTACCATTTCTAGACCATTCCAGTCGATAATTCCAGTTTAGAGCTATGTCTATGCTCATCCCAGCGTACTGGCATCCACCAGTCTCCGAAGACCATGGGCTGCACTCTGGATGTGTGTGTATCTTGGCCTGGTGCAGCATTGTGTATAGCTGGACAAACTTATCCAGGAATGACTGTCCATTCCACAGATGGCTCAGATGAAGCTTGACAAATGTTTGTCCGCTTAGCTGCGACGAACCAGCGTTAGGGTTTGTCTGCGCCACAGACAGCTGAGGCTTTGTGCATTGACTGGGTGCGGGGGTCTGTCATGTTTATACAGAACAGCTAGTTGTGTTGTGATTCAGACCTTTAATTATTTATTTATTTATTTTATATGTATGTTCCTTTTTTGAAGGTAAGATACACACATACACATGCCATTTACATGTAACCAAGATGATTCCTGTGGTAGGCTGATAAAATACCAGTATAAAATATAGACTAGGTAAAACACAGTCTAGGTAGGGCCTCAGGACCTGGCCAGCTCATGGGTTTATGTGCAGGCTTAAGGCTTGTGCCATGATCACCATACACATGGCACCTGTGACGTTAGTTCACATGGAATTCGTTAGGAGCGCGGAGACGTCATCTTAAGAAACTGAGAAACTGAGCTTGTTGCGAGTCTTTCTTAGTTGTAATCCAGAGCTTTGTCTAGAACCATTTCCCAGTCTGTAATTGCCTACAATGGTTCCAGTCTGTTCTGCGACCATAACTTAGCTGACAGATCATGTGCCCCTGACTTTGGTTAGGTCGTTTAAACTTCTGAGTCAGTACAGAAAATCAATGTACGAGATTTTTTAAAACCAAAGATCCTCCTCTTTAGCATCAAATTTGTTTAACAGCCACCACGCCACTCATTTTCGTTCTGTGACACACCTCCAAACCTACGGGAACGGCTTTCATCATTAGACCAGGGCATGGCATGAAGAACCTGGGACGATGTTTCACTGTGCTGTGATGATACATGAGAATGGACGTGACAGTGATGATGCTATAGTTTTTTGTTGCAGATGGAGACTGCGTGATAGGACTGTATTGTATGCTTCGTTTCACTAGTGTCAACTAGACCTGAAAGATGGACACCTGCTGTGTTCATCAGAAAATCTGAGAAACACTCTCAATGACGTCTGGTTCCAATTTTTCCAGTGAACTCACAACACACGCATCTGGATAAGAACCAGTTACAGATGTTAAAAAAGAACCCGATACATGTATCTGGATTAATGGGATTTCGAACTCAAAACCCAGTGATTAGGTCTGTTGCGCTAATTATTTCACCACAGTAATCCCTGACATACTGGTTCATTTCCACCACGTGGCCAACATTTACTGCATAACTTCATACAGTTTACTTACAGTCCATACAGGGATCAGTCGTCTGAATGTTGCTTGCACGTCATTTCATGAACTAATCGTCGGTGATTTATATTTTTTGCCAAGTAAACAAAACACTTCTTCAGCACAGTTTGCAAGCACAAAGTAAGTCGTGACAAAAAGTCGAAAAATTGGAAAAAAAACAAAAGGAGTCTATCAATTATGAAGCACGTATTTCTGCAATGTGTAGTGTGTAGTCTAACTTAATCAGAGAAAGCGTCTTGAAAATGTGACATGTTTTTCAAACACCAAAACATTTCATCCAAATACTTGTCTGTGTGCCACACCGTAGAATCATTGTGAACAAGGAT
>JAPXFY010000014.1:21304419-21324419 GCA_030674185.1 Monoplex corrugatus | reverse complement strand
CTGGTAGTAAAGGGTAAAAGTTTTCCTGGTAGGCAAAGGTGAAGAGTTTTCCTGGTAGGCAAAGGGTGAAGAGTTTCCTGATAGGCAAAGGTGAAGAGTTTTTTCCTGGTAGGTAAAGGGTGAAGAGTTTCCTGGTAGGCAAATGGTAAAGAGTTTCCTGTAGCAAAGGGTGAGATTTTCCTGGTAGGTAATTGAAGGTTTTCCTGTAGAAAGGTAAGGTTTTCCTGATAGGCAAAGGGTAAAGAGTTTTCCTGGTAGGTAAAGAGTGAAGAGTTTTCCTGTAGGCAAAGGTAAAGAGTTTTCCTGGTAGGCAAAGGATAAGAGTTTTCCTGTAGGCAAAGGGTGAAGAGTTTTCCTGGTAGGTAAAAGGGAAGAGTTTTCCTGGTAGGCAAAGGGTGAAGAGTTTTCCTGGTAGGCAAAGGGTGAAGAGTTTTCCTGGTAGGCAAAGGGTGAAGAGTTTTCCTGGTAGGAAAAGGTGAAGAGTTTTCCTGTAGGTAAAGGGTGAAGAGTTTTCCTGGTAGGTAAAGGTGAAGAGTTTTCCTGATAGGCAAAGGGTAAAGAGTTTACCTGTAGGCAAAGGGTAAAGAGTTTTCCTGTAGGCAAAGGGTGAAGAGTTTTCCTGGTAGGAATGGGTGAAGAGTTTTCCTGGTAGGTAAAGGGTGAAGGTTTTCCTGGTAGGAAAAGGTAAAGAGTTTTCCTGGTAGGCAAAGTTGAAGAGTTTTACCTGTAGGCAAAGGGTAAAGAGTTTTCCTGATAGGCAAAGGGTGAAGATTTACTTGATAGGCAAAGGGTGAAGAGTTTACCTGGTAGGCAAAGGTAAAGAATTTTACCTGGTAGGCAAAGGGTAAGAGTTTACCTGATAGGTAAAGGGTGAAACGTTTTCCTGGTAGGTAAAGGGTAAAGAGTTTTCCTGTAGGCAAAGGGTAAAGGTTTACCTGATAGGTAAAGGGTAAAAGTTTTCCTGGTAGGTAAAAGGTAAAGAGTTATACCTGATAGGCAAAGGGTAAGAGTTTACCTGTTAGGTAAAGGGTGAAAAGTTTTCCTGGTAGGTAAAGGGTAAAGAGTTTTACCTGGAGGCAAAGGGTAAAGAGTTTACCTGATAGGTAAAGGGTGAAATGTTTTCCTGGTAGGAAAGGTAAAGAGTTTATCTGGTAGGCAAAGGGTAAAGAGTTTTCCTGGTAGGTAAAGGGTGAAGAGTTTTCCTGATAGGTAAAGGGTGAAATGTTTTCCTGGTAGGTAAAGGGTAAGAGTTTTCCTGGTAGGCAAAGGGTAAAGAGTTTACCTGATAGGCAAAGGGTAAAGAGTTTTACCTGATAGGTAAAGGGTGAAGACGTTTTCCTGGTAGGCTAAAGGGTAAAGAGTTTCCTGGTAGGCAAAGGGTAAAGAGTTATCCTTGGTAGGGCAAAAGTAAGAGTTTCCTGATAGGTAAAGGGTGAAAGATTTACCTGGTAGGCAAAGGGTAAGAGTTTACCTGATAGGTAAAGGTGAAAGAATTTCCTGTAGGTCAAAGGTAAAGAGATTTCCTGGTAGGTAAAGGGGAAGAGTTTTCCTGGTAGGTAAAGGGTGAAGAGTTTCCTGAGTAGGCAAAGGTAAAGAGTTTTCCTGGTAGGCATAATTTGAAGAGATTTTCCTAGGTAGGTAAAGGTGAAGAGTTTTCCTGATAGGCAAAGGGTGAAATGTTTTCCTGGTAGGTAAAGGGTAAAGAGTTTTACCTGTAGGCAAAGGGTAAAGAGTTTACCTGTAGGCAAAGGGTAAAGAGTTTACCTGGTAGGTAAAAGGTAAAGAGTTTACCTGATAGGCAAAGGGTAAAGAGTTTACCTGTTAGGTAAAGGGTGAAAAGTTTTCCTGGTAGGTAAAGGGTAAAGAGTTTTACCTGGAAGGCAAAGGGTAAAGAGTTTTACCTGATAGGTAAAGGGTGAAAGTTTTCCTAGTAGGAAAGGGTAAAGAGTTATCTGGTAGGCAAAGGGTAAAGAGTTTTCCTGGTAGTAAAGGGTGAAGAGTTTTCCTGGTAGTGCAAGGGTGAAGAGTTTTCTGGTAGGCAAAGGTGAAGATTATTCCTGGTAGGTAAGGGTGAAGATTTTCCTGGTAGGCAAAGGCAAAGAGTTTTCTTGGTAGGTAAAGGTGAAAAGTTTATCTGATAGGCAAAAGGTAAGAGTTTTCCTGGTAGGTAAAGAGTGAAGAGTTTTCCTGGTAGATAAGGTGAAGAGTTTTCCTGGTAGGCAAAGGGTGAAGAGTTTCCTGGTAGGCAAAAGGTAAAGAGATTTCCTGGTAGGTAAAGGGTGAAGAGTTTTCCTGGTAGGTAAAGGGTGAAGAGTTTTCCTGGTAGGCAAAAGGTAAAGAGTTTTCCTGGTAGGCAAATGGTAAAAGTTTTCCTGGTAGGTAAAGGGTGAAGAGTTTTCCTGATAGGCAAAGGGTAAAGAGTTTCCTGATAGGCAAAGGGTAAAGAGTTTTCCTGATAGGCAAAGGGTGAAGAGTTTTCCTGGTAGGCAAAGGGTGAAGAGTTTACCTGATAGGCAAAGGGTGAAGAGTTTTCCTGGTGGTCAAAGGGTAAAGAGTTTTCCTGGTAGGCAAAGGGTAAAGAGTTTTCCTGGTAGGCAATGGGATGGGTAAGGTGTTTTCCTGTGTAGCAACGGGTGAAGGGTTTTCCTGGTAGGCAAAGGGTAAGAGTTTTTCCTGGTAGGCAAAGGGTGAAGAGTTTTTCTGGAAGGCAAAGGGTGAAAGTTTTCCTGGTAGGTAAAGTGTGAAGAGTTTTCCTGGTAAGCAAAAGGTAAAGAGTTTTCCTGGTAGGCAAAAGGTGAAGAGTTTTCCTGGTAGGCAAAGGATGAAGAGTTTCCCTGTTAGGCAAAAGGTGAAGGGTTTTTCTGGTAGGCAAAAGGTGAAGGGTTTTCCTGGTAGGCAAAAGGTGAAGGGTTTTCCTGGTAGGCAAAAGGTGAAGGGTTTTCCTGGTAGGCAAAGGTGAAGGTTTCCTGGTAGGCAAAGGTGAAGGGTTTTCCTGGTAGGCAAAAGGTGAAGGGTTTTCCTGGTAGGCAAAAGGTGACGGATTTTCCTGGTAGGCAAAAGGTGAAACGTTTTCCTGGTAGGCAAAAGGTGACGGATTTTCCTGGTAGGCAAAAGGTGAAACGTTTTCCTGGTAGGCAAAAGGTGAAAGGTTTTTCCATGTTCCAAGTCAACAGAAATTATTGTTACAGCCCCCATCCTGTGGATACGCATGCAGAATATGAGAGATGCACGTTCGACAACCTGTATTTCTTTCATGTCAGTGGCTGGCATGTGGAAACATGAAGACACCCAGCATGCAATGCACGCCTACCGAAGACGGAGTATGCAGACTGTGCAGCAGTAAGAAACTCTGTGGGAGAGCCAGACAGCGTAAAGTCCTTAGAGGAGAAACCCCTGTCAAGCAAGGGTTTCGGTCCTTAGCTCCTAACACTCAGGCGGCTGAGCCGCATCCAGGTCATGACTCCTGGATACCCCTCTGCTGTCGATATTTGTATATACACTGTATATGTATGTGTATATGTATATATATATGTATAAATATATGTATGTGTGTATGTATTTGTATGTGCATATGCATAATATATGTATGACGGGCAACTCTGCGCAAAGCCATTATCAGAGACCTGCTCTCCGTCGATGAGGCTGCTGTTACCTCACACACTAATTAACAACTCCAGTGCCTCATAGACAGATTTTCCCAAGCCTGCAAAGTCTTTGGTCTGAACATCAGACTGAAAAAGGCGAACGTGCTGAGCCAAGACGTGGACACTCCACCTATCATCACCATCGACAACTACGAACTTGATGTCGTCACCAGTTCACATACCTCGCGTCCATCATTAACAACAATCTGTTCTTGGATGCTGAGATCAACAAGCGTATTGGCATGGCTGCAGCAACCTCAGGCCAACTTAAATAATGCTCGTGTCTGGGAGAACCCAAAGCTGACAACTCTGACAAGATGGCAGTGTGCAACGCCTGCATCATCAGCACTCTACTGTATGCCGGTGAAACATGGACAACACATGCCAAACAAGAGCGAAAACTATACAGCTTTCATTTGCGTGCCTTTTCGCTGCGTCCTCGTCATTAAGTGGAGCGACAAAATACCAAACGCCCAGGTCCTAGCATGCGTTGGTCTCCACACCATGCACACACTGCTCAGACAACGCAGGCTGCGCTGGCTTGGCCATGTGTGCCGAATGGAAGATGGACGTATCCCAGAGGATATCCTTTACGGCGAACTAGTTTCCTGCAAGAGATTTGTTGGCCGCCCCCAGCTACAATACAAAGATGTTTGCAAGCGAGATTTGGAAGCTCTGGACATGAACACAGAGAGCTGGGAACACACAGCAGCCGATTGCAACAGATGGCGCAGTGTACTCCAGAAACAACTCAGGCTGGGGGAAAAGAAGATCCAGAACATAGCTGAGGAAAAGAGAGCCAGGCGGAAAGCAAGCTTCTGAGAAGGCAATCCCGCAGCCACCATTCATACAAGTACCCAACTGCAGTTTCAGTTTCAGATTCTCAAGATGACGTCTCCGCGCTTGGAATAAATTCTATATGCACTAATGTCACAGGTGCCATAATTATAATGTGATCATGGCACAAGCCGCACATAAAGCTATGAACTGGCCAGATCCTGAGGGTCTACCTACGCTATCCAATGTAGCAGAGATTACCTTTCCCTTACCAGCCACAGCCGACGCTACTCCAGAGGCGTCAAGTTGACTCGACACGACGCTAGGGTGCATCATCTGTAGTCGACGCCGACTGAAGGAAGCCTACTACATATATTATAATATATATATATATATATATATATATATATATATATATATATATATATATATATATATATATTATATAATTATACATACATATATATATATACATATGTATGTATATATACATATACATATATATATTATATATACATATATATACATATATATACATATAGATATATATACACATACATACATACATATCTTTGTCCCCCATCCAAGTTGACAGCAATAATAATAATAATATAAAATATGTTTATTTTATAGCGCATTCATGCAAACATGCTCACCAGCGCTTTACATTTCGCAACAAAAATGTTCACAACTACGTATACAATGAGAAAACACCACCATCAAATTCACACAAGTAAGATTACATCTAAAACACAGAATATTCAAGTTCAAACACTGACTTACGCAATGAAACAACAACAGACCTTTCGTATATAATGAAAATAATAATAATGAGCATTTATATAGCGCACAGTCCAAAAAATTTCTTCTGGCGCTTTACAAGTACACACACACACACACACAGACACACACAACATAACAACAACACACACACACAACACACACACACACACGCACGCACGCGCGCGCGACGCACACACAACACAAATCACATACACACAACAACATACACGATCGCAGGTTGTCAATATCATAAGCATAAAGAAGAAGCACACGAAGAGGAGAAGTCAGCACGAGAACAGATGTGTTTTGAGTGAGGTTTGAAGGAGGTAAAAGACTCTGCGTGCCTGAGAGGAGTTGGTAGGGTATTCCACGTAGGGAGCCTGGTAAGAGAAAGATCGTTGGCCATAAGTTTTTGTCCCACAGAGGAATGCGGAGAAGTCTAGTGTCAGATGAAGAGCGGAGAGAGCGAGAAGGAGTGTAAATGTGAACAAGTTCAGAGAGGTAAATCAGGCAGTGCCAGAGACAGCATGGTAGGTCAGTGAAGAAAATTTTGTAATCATCCTGTCTGAGATGGGAAGCCAGTGAAGTGAGTGAAGCAAAGGAGAGACATGTTCAAATTTAGAGGACCTACAAACCAGACGGGCGGATTATTCTGTATTCGTGAAGTCTATGTAAGAGATGTTAGGAAGTCAACCAAAAGAGAGTTGCAATATCAATTTAGAGAAGAGAAAGCACAGACTAGAGTTAGTAGCGTCAGCAGAAGGAGGTGGTGGACAGAGCTAATCTTCCGAAGTTCAAAGTAAGCACTTCTACAAACATTTGAGATGTGTTGCTGAAAAGAGAGGGTTTGGTCAAGAGTGACCCCAAGACTGCGAACAACGGAAGAAAAGGGAACTGTGATATTGCCCATTTCAAGAGAAGTGGGCAAAGATGGTTGGCTGAGAAATTTCTTGGGGCAAGCTAGGAGGAGTTCCGTTTTGTCATCATTTAACTGAAGTTTTATTTTGTGTCATCCATACCTTCAGGTCTGAAATGCACCCCTGCGTCCGAGCCATCAGCCCATCAATTTCATTAATGGAAGCCGACTGATGAACCTGAGTATCATCAGCGAAGCTCTCATGTGACATGGCGTGACGACTGATGACATCGGACACAGGTGACGCATACAGCACAAAAAGCATGGGTCCCAGAACAGACCCTTGTATACTGCCTGCACAGTGTGGGCAGCAGAACGCGCATACAAGCAGACGAGAAAAATCAGTACCTGTAAATTCGTTTTAATAGAGGTTAGTGAAATTTGCAGTCCGCAACAACAGTGGCTTCGTGCGCTGATGGTCCGGTGATTACGACACCCGTATGGGAGCAAGGGCCCCTGAGTTCAAATTCCGGATCCCACAGGGATTTTTCTCTTTTGGACATTTTCTGTTTCATTTGTTTGAATGTTTGGATGTTCGTGGCCTTCTTTTCTTGCTATGTGCATGACTTTGGATTTTAATATTCAGTTTCAGTCCTGCCCTGCAGCCTGCAGCATCTACTCGATAGAGAAATCTCCTCATGCTTGTGATGTTATCCATATAAATAAGGAAATAAAATAAATAAATACAGATAAACGAGGGGGGGGGGGGGGGAGGAGAGTGGCATTGAAGTGAGGCAAAGTGCTGTCTCTGAGCAGAATTTCGCATCAAAAATCCGTTCTCACAAATGAACAAAAATAATGAAAAATAAAAAGAACACAGAGAGAGAGAGAGAGAGAGAGAGAGGAGAGAGAGAGAGAGAGAGAGAGAGAGAGAGAGAGACAGAAAGACAGACAGACAGACAGACAGAGAGAGTGAGAGACAAAGAGACAGAGGAACAAAGAGAGAGAGACAGAGATAGCGAAACAGAGAGAGAGACAGAAAGAGACAGAGAGACACAGAGAGAGACAGAGAGAGAGAGAGAGAGAAACAGAGAGAGAGAAATATTTATAGAGAGAAACACACAGAGAGAGAGAAACACACACACACTCACTCACTCACACACACACACACACACACACACACACACACACACACACACACACACACACACACACACACACACACACACACACACACACACACACACAGGGAGAGAAAGAGAGACAGAGACAAAGACAGAGGAACAGAGAGAAAGAAACAGAGACAGAGAAACAGAAAGAGAGTGAGAGAAAAACAAGAGAGAGAGAGAGAAACACACACACACTCTCTCTCAGAGAGACAGAGAGAGACAGAGAGACAGAGAGACAGAGAGACAGAGGAACAGAGAGAGAGAGAGACAGAGACAGCGAAACAGAGAGAAATAGAGAGAGAGACAGAGAGAGAGACAGAGAAACAGAGAGAGAAATGTAGAGAGAGAGAAACAGAGAGATAGAGAGAAACACACACACACTCACAGAGAGAGATAGAGAGAGAGAGAGAGAGAGAGAGAGAGAGAGAGAGAGAGAGAGAGAGAGAGACAAAGACAGAGGAACAGAGAGAAAGAAACAGAGAGAAATAGAGAGTGAGAGAAAACAGAGAGAGAGAAACAGAGAGAGAGAGAAACAGAGAGAGAGAAACAGACAGAGATTGATATGTGTCTTTTTGATGATGGATGGTGTCTTTATGACAGAGAGAGAGAAACAGACAGAGAGAGAAACAGAGAGAGAGAGAGAGAGAGAGAGAGAGAGAGAGAGAGAGAGAGAGAGAGAGAGAGAGAGAGAGAGAGAGGAGAGAGAGAGAGAGAAGAGAACCAGTAGAAAAGTAGTCACAGTGATGATGAACTTGGAATTCGTTCAAGAGAGATTTGTCGCACCCAGACAATTCCATATGCGCGCCATTCAAATCTACCGATAATTATCCGTGTAAAACCTAGGCGCAGAAGTTCTTGAAATGGAGAGGACAGAGAGTGTGGACCTATGAGACAGTAAGCTGACACTCTCACAATGATAGGATACCTAACGTCAGAATAAATGGATACCTAACGTCAGAATGAATGGATACCTAACGTCAGAATGTTTCGATGCCTAACATTCAGAATAATTGGATACCTAATGTGAGAATGATTGGATACCTAACGTCACAATGATAGGATATCCAATGTAAGAATGATTGGATACCTAATGTAAGAGTTATTGGATACCTAACGTCACAATGATAGCATACCTTATATTCAGAATTATTGGATATTTAACATCAGAATGACTGGATACCTAACGTCACAATGATAAGATGGGTGTCTTTTTGACGACGGATGGGTGTCTTTTTGACGATGGATGGATGTCTTTTTGACGATGGATATATGTCTCTTTGACGATGGATATATGTCTCTTTGACGATGGGTAGGTGTCTTTTTGGCGATGGGTGGATGTCTTTTTGACGATGGATGGGTGTCTTTTTGACGATGGATATGTGTCTTTTTGACGATGGATGGGTGTCTTTCTGACGATTGATGTGTCTTTTTGATGATGGATGAGTGTCTTTTTGACAATGGGTGGGTGTCTTTTTGACGATGGATGGGTGTCTTTTTGACGATTGATATGTGTCTTTTTGACGATGGATGGGTGTCTTTTTGACGATTGATATGTGTCTTTTTGATGATGGATGGTGTCTTTATGACAATGGGTGGGTGTCTTTTTGACAATGGGTGGGTGTCTTTTTGACGATGGATGGGTGTCTTTTTGACGATGGATGGGTGTCTTTTTGATGATGAATATGTGTTTTTTCGACGATGGATGGGTGTCTTTTTGACGAGGATGGGTGCATTTTGACGATGGGTGGGTGTCTTTTTGACGATGGATGGGTGTCTTTTTGATGATGGATGGGTGTCTTTTTGAGGATGGATTGGTGTCTTTTTGACGATGGGTGGGTGTCTTTTTGACGATGAGTGGGTGTCTTTTTGACGATGGATGGGTGTCTTTTTGACGATGGATGGGTGTATTTTGACGACGGATGGGTGTATTTCTGACAATGGATGGGTGTCTTTTTGACGATGGATGGGTGTCTTTTTGACGATGGATGGGTGTCTTTTTGACGATTGATATGTGTCTTTTAACGATGGATGGGTGTCTTTTTGACGATGGACATTTGTCTTTTGATGATGGATGGGTGTCTTTTTGACGATGGATGGGTTTCTTTTTGATGATGGATATGTGTTTTTTCGACGATGGATGGATGTCTTTTGACGATGGATATGTGTCTTTTTGACGATGGATGGGTGTCTTTTTGACGATGGATGGGTGTCTTTTTGATGATGGATGGGTGTCTTTTTGACGATGGATGGGTGTCTTTTTGACAATGGGTGGGTGTCTGACGGTGGGTGGGTGTTTTTTGACGATTGGTGGGTGTATTTTTGACAATGGATGGGTGCATTTTTGACGATGGATGGGTGTCCTTTTGACGATGGATGAGTGTCTTTTTGAAGATGGATGGGTGTCATTTTGATGATGGATGGGTGTCTTTTTGACGATGGATGGATGTCTTTTTGACGATGGGTGGGTGTCTTTTTGACGATGGATGGATGTCTTTTTGACGATGGGTGGGTGTCTTTTTGACGATGGATGGATGTCTTTTTGACGATGGGTGGGTGTATTTTTGACGATGGATGGATGTCTTTTTGACGATGGGATTTTTATCACTATGCCATGTTCCTAGAACATTACGTGCTGCACACAAGTTACAGGTATCAGTGCGTTTTATTATAAACGTGGTAATTTAGAGAACTACATCGACTGAGGGCGTGCATGCATGTTATGTGTGCAACATTCCATTTCATCACCGTATTCTCTGTTTTCATTTGTTTTGGAGGGTTGTTGTTGTTGTTGTTGTTTTTTCTATCTATTCATTTGATGGAGGGATGGAGACAGAAAGAGAGAGAGAGAGAGAAAGAGAGAGAGATAGAAAGAGAGAGAAAGAGAGAGAAAGGGAGAGAGACAGAGAAAGAGAGAGAGACAGAAAGAGAGAGAGAGAAAGAGAGAGAAAGAAAGAGAAAGAGAGAGAGAGAGAGAAAGAGAGAGAGAGAAAGAAAAAGAGAGAGACAGAGAGAGAGAGAGAGAGAGATCATAGGAACACCTTTACGAATATGACTTACCTAAATATTCTGCAGGCCACGGGGGCGGGCAACGTGTAGGGAAAGCTCAGGTCGAAGATGTCAAAAGGCACACAGAGACTGGCACTTGTCAGGTCCAAAATAGCCAGCGCCATGATGAAAAAACTCCCGGCGGTCTTTCTGAAGCGGGTACGGTACACATGCAGCACGCACACGTTTCCCGAGATGCCGAATCCCGCTAGAAAGACCAGAAAGGTGATGATGGGGATGTTGAACAGGCGGCGTTCCGCTTCCAGCAGGCGCAGAACTGCTGTCACATTGTCGTCTGCCTCCTTAGTGGGAATGTAAAGGTCATGTGCTCGTGAAGCAGACACCGCCGAGGAAGGAGAGTTTGGTTGGAGATTTGGATTCGAGTGCCCATTCATTGTACAGTCTACCTCAGCGATCACATCCCGTTGATAACAACACACAACTTCAAGCTGGATTTTCAACGAGTTTGTTTTCCTGTACTTCTTACAGCGAGGGTCCATTCACTGTACAGGCTACCGCCTTGGCCAAACTGTACCCTTGTAGTGTCAACACACGAACTGAAGCTAAATCAAATGAAGATCGATTTCCCGTCGACAGTCTGTATTTCTTGTGTCGAATGTCTGTTCACTGTGGGGGGTCTACTTCTTTAGCAATTATATCCCCGTTGATGAGGATGCAACAAAGGAAATCAAGTTCGATTTTCAACGACTTTGTTCCATTGATAATCTGTATATCTCTCTGCCAGTGTCCATTCATTATAGGGTCTACTATCTCGGCATGTTACATCGCCCTTGATGGTAAAGCCGCACACACACACATTCAACCTAAATTCTCCGTGACTTTTCCGTTGATGATCTGTTGTTGTTGCTGCGAGCGTCCACTCTGTGCAGGATCATCATTACAAACACATAGCGACTAATCCATGTTTGTGACAGAATCTGCTGACTCAGCAATATTATCCTTATTGATGACGACACAGCCACACAATTTCAAGTTAAATGTTCAAAGATTTGGCTTTGTTGAATATCTGTACTTCAGTCGGTCGAGTACCGTTGCTTCAGTCATCAGCGTGGCAATTAGAATGGGGGTCATGTAGAGTATTCAAAATAGTGACTATGTTTCACTGATTTTGCTGATTCACTCTCCTTTGGGTGACATTTAAATTCCAGCTGATGCACAATATTTACAATGGTTTGTTTGTCTGTTAATTTCACTAAATGTGTCGAATCACTCTTTTTTGGGTGTATTAACTTCAGCCGGTCAAAGTGCAAATTGGACCAGAGACAGATTTTCTTATATTTGAGGTCAGCAGTCATCCTGTGCCAATGGCCAGATCTTAATCATGACGGTTTCTAGAGGGAAAACATGTGAATAAACAAATGAATAAACACATGTATACCTTGGTAAGTCGATAAATAAATAAAAGAACAAATCAACATACTTTACTATTATTATTATTATTATTATTACTATTATTAGTATCATTATATATTATTACCATTATAACTATAGAAACCTATGATTTAGTTCTGTGACACACAAAAAACTACTATAGAAACCTATGATAAAGTTCTGTGACACACAAAAAACTACTATAGAAACCTATGATAAAGTTCTGTGACACACACAAAACTACTATAGAAACCTATGATAAAGTTCTGTGACACACAAAAAACTACTATAGAAACCTATGATAAAGTTCTGTGACACACACAAAACTACTATAGAAACCTATGATAAAGTTCTATGACACACAAAAAACTACTATAGAAACCAATGATAAATTTCTGTGACACACAAAAAACTACTATAGAAACCTATGATAAAGTTTTGTGACACACAAAAAACTACTATAGAAACCTATGATAAAGTTCTGTGACACACACAAAATTACTATAGAAACCTATGATAAAGTTCTGTGACACACAAAAAACTACTATAGAAACCTATGATAAAGTTCTGTGACACACAAAAAACTACTATAGAAACCTATGATAAAGTTCTGTGACACACAAAAAACTACTATAGAAACCTATGATAAAGTTCTATGACACACAAAAAACTACTATAGAAATCTATGATAAAGTTCTGTGACACACAAAAAACTACTATAGAAACCTATGATAAAGTTCTGTGACACACAAAAAACTACTATAGAAACCTATGATAAAGTTCTGTGACACACAAAAAACTACTATAGAAACCTATGATAAAGTTCTGTGACACACAAAAAACTACTATAGAAACCTATGATTTAGTTCTGTGACACACAAGAAAAAAATAATATAAAAACCTAATATTTAGCTCTATGGCACACAAAAAACTAGTATAAAAACCTATGATTTAGTTCTACGGCACATAAAATATTATTATAAAAACCTATGTTTTAGCCCTATGGCACACAAGAGCTACTATAAAAACCCAGTACTTAGTTCTATGGCACACAAGAGCTACTATAAAAACCCAGTACTTAGTTCTATGGCACACAAGAGCAACTATAAAAACCCAGTACTTAGTTCTATGGCACACAAGAGCTGATATAACAACCCAGTATTTAGTTCTATGGCACACAAGAGCTGATATGATATAAAAACCCAGTATTTAGTTCTATGGCACACAAAAGCTAGTATAAACACCTAGTATTTAGTTCTATGGTACACAAGAGCTGGTATAAAAACCCAGTATTTAATTCTATGGTACACAAGAGCTGATATGATATAAAAACCCAATATTTAGTTCTATGGCACACAAAAGCTAATATAAACACCTAGTATTTAGTTCTATGGCACACAAGAGCTGGTATGAAAACCCAGTATTTAATTCTATGGCACACAAGAGCTGGTATAAAAACCCAGTACTTAGTTCTATGGCACACACGAGCTGTATATGATATAAAAACCCAATATTTAGTTCTATGGCACACAAAAGTTAATATAAACACCTAGTATTTAGTTCTATGGTACACAAGAGCTGGTATGAAAACCCAGTACTTAGTTCTATGGCACACAAGAGCTGGTATGAAAACCCAGTATTTAGTTCTATGGCACACAAGAGCTGGTATAAAAACCCAGTATTTAGTTCTATGGCACACAAGAGCTGGTATGAAAACCCAGTATTTAGTTCTATGGCACACAAGAGCTGGTATAAAAACCCAGTATTTAGTTCTATGGCACACAAGAGCTGGTATGAAAACCCAGTATTTAGTTCTATGGCACACAAGAGCTGGTATGAAAACCCAAGTATTTAGTTCTATGGCACACAAAAGCTAATATAAACACCTAGCATTTAGTTCTATGGCACACAAGAGCTGGTATGAAAACCCAGTATTTAGTTCTATGGCACACAACTCGGTATTCAGTAGCTCAGTTGGTTTGAGCGTCAGATTCACATGCTAATGGTTGTGGGTTCGAATCCCGGAGTGCGCTACATTACAACTGGCCTTCTCGCAGTCCCATCTTAAATCATTGTTGTTCTGGTAGTGACAGTATAGGATTGGATAAGTCCCCCTTCCCTCACTTCCCTGGGATAGTTATTCCCGTCGGCCATATTCCCTGAGGTGGGTGCTGACGTAAAAACTGAACCAAATCAATCAATCTATGTCCACACACACGCACGCACACACACAACACACACACACACACACACACACACATCACACAAACACACCACACACACACACACACACACACACACACAACACACACACACACACACACACACACACACACAATTTCCTCCTACCCCAAGTAGACCTCAGGCAATGGTCTTTCTAACAAGACGACAATAAATCGACATCCTGTGTATAGCACACAATTAAAGAAATGTCCCTGGCCTAAGTCTGTACAAATATCCACTTTTATAGGACAATAAAGATATAGACATAAAACAATGAGTGGCATTGCAACGTGGCAAAGTGCCCCATCTGAAGAGAGCAACACCTTTTTTTTCCACATGGTGAAACCCGAAACAAACAAATTTGTATAGAAGCAGGTTCCTCTCTCCTTCTCTGTTTCTTTATCCCCTGTTTTTCATGTCAAAATCTGTATTTGGGTATATACCAAGCAAGGCATCCGCCTCTATTATAAATAACCGGACCTGAGTATTCCAAAGGTTTGAAACAGTACGTCTTTGCCTTCTCTAGCCACCACAACTGCCATGGTTCTTTCCCTTCGCTGTGGATATGGCCGTAATATCAAAGTGAGTCAGCTCCCTTCCCTCATAAAAATGCAAATATGAACGTCTGTGTGTGTAACGGCCGCTATCTTCCTAGCTCTGTACGTTTTAAAACGATGTTAAAATGTTAATGCTGTTGTCTTTGTTTTCCTTTGAAGTGGAAGGGCAGGGCCAGGGCTAAGACAGAGCAGGCAAAATGGAGAAATCTATGGAGGAATCAAGGTGTTCACTAGGGGGTGTACGGGTTCTTGCCTTTCATGGTGGTGTTGACTGCATTAACCCTTAGACTTCTGCCGCCTGTCCCCCAGCATCCTGCACTGTCAACCATGTTAGCAAAGCAAAAACTGAGCCCCTTGACTCCACTACACTATCCACCTGCTTCTTGCAGGATAGGGTGAGGGAATCAAAGGGTTGTTTTGGCCGTTAGTAGATAGGGTTCGGAAGTCAAAGGGTAAAAGCCTGGCTGGCGAGGGGGTTAAGGTCCTGCCTTCAATCTGTCTCCAGGGGTTCGAGTCTTTCTCTAACAAAAAAAAAGTTGTTGAGCGCGGCATTCCGTCCACCTGGTGGAAATGGGTACCTGACCTTGTTTACAACTGGGAAGTACAACAGCGAGGGACAGGAGATGGTTACTGCTAGTATGACACTAGCCACGAGAGAAATGAATGTTGAGGTCTCTACCACCTCACTCACCAACGACCAAAGGGTTATCGGCTGTTTTGTTTGTTTGTTTGTTTGTTGTTGTTTTTTTTGACCGACAGTATTGGAACACTTTCACGTGACAGCCTTTCCAGAATATAAGTATTTCCCTGACCCTAAAATCACAGGGGGAGTGAGATGGTAAAGACCTCAACTTTTCTTAGAGCCAACAATATGGATGGTGCCTATCTGGCCTCCCTCTCTCCTTACTTTCTTTAACTGTGAACAGGGTCAGGTAGCCATTCACAGCTGGGTAGACTGGACAGCATAGAGCCATATCAGGGCTATAACCGCTTCAATACATAAAAAACTTCAACAGGAAAAAAAAAAGAAAAGAAAATTAAGTACACATATCAATGCATTCGCGCATATAATCTAAGAACATGCCCCTGGCGTTGACCACTCCGTCCAATTTATCACACAGGGGATTTAAAAAACACACCTGAATGCAAATTTAAGCATAACTAAGACCACCAAAACATACATAAAAACAGGCATAAATTACCTAAAGTTGCTTCCGCATATCTCATTTCCTAGAGCCAAAAATGCACTGAACACACGTACCCAACAATCAATTCTAACAAAAAGTACGTAAGACTTTACTGAACACACACATGAATGGACCAGCAAGGCAGAAAATGATAGGAAGAAGCGACAAAAAGCAAAAGGAGGAAGAAAGAAACAAAGGGAGTGACGGAAAAGATAAAATTTCTAACACAGAATTCCCAGGTGAGGATACTATTTATACTGAAAGGGCCCCCGGCATCCACATGGTTGGGGTGGGGGGGGGGGTGGGGGGGGGCTGCACCAGCTACAACCGGCTCAACTTCATATATGAACGACAGGTTCAAAACAATGCTTTCATCAAATCGAGAGGGTCAGGCAGCTCAGCACATATTGCAGTAACGTCGCTTCTATCAAGTAGGGCGACAAGACACATGGCCGACCACAACCCCTCTGACCACAAGCTTCATGGCAGTCAGCAGGACCTGGACGGAAAAAAAAAACGGCCACATTCATCGCCAGATGTGACCTGATTGTGCAGACAGCGAAAAAAATATGATAGACTTTGCCAGAATACAATAAACACAACATTAGAAAGAAAGGGGAACCAGAAAGAAAAAGAAAAAACACGAAAAAAAAATCAGAACGCGTATTTAATACAACCAGGCAAGACAGGTGCAAATTTTCGGCCAACTGGGTTTTGTCAAGCATAGACGTAAGATCACAAACGAACAAACATCAAATACAAAAATTACAAGAAAAAGACTGAAACTTCCCGGCTCCTTCGTCCAATGGGAGAAAAGCGATGAATGGTGGCCGATTTTGTTTGTTTGTTTGTTTGTTTGTTTGTTTGTTTGTTCCCCCTCCCCCCCACTGGAGAAAACCACAGGGAAGTTTCAGTCTTTTTTCTCCTAATTTTTGTATTTGGTGTTTGTTCGTTTGTGATCTTACGTTACGCTTGACAAAGCATTGGTCGAAAAATTGCGCCTGTCTTGTTTGGTGTATTAAATACGCGTTCTGTTCCTTCCGTTTGTTTTTATTGTTTTCGTGTTGTTGTTGTTGTTGTTGTTTTCTGGTTTCTGTTTGTTTGAACGCGGGCAGTCATACTTGTTTTGCGTCCCTACCTCAGTGTGAGGTCAAAGAGCAGTAGGTTAAAAACCCAGACAACGTGTCTTTGTTCTCAGTGGTGTGGTCACACACTGTCTTCAGCTGTTTGAACGTGCAGTACTCCATCTGTATCGGCAAATCCTACGACAGACGCCATTTTCAAATTGTCACACGACAGACTTACGATCTGAAGGCTTGAGTTTTATCCTGCCTGGAGTGGCTTCTGGTGAATAAAACGATAGGGATTATACACATCTCCCTGGTGAATAAAAGGGATTTGACACATCTCCCTGGTGAATAAAAATATAGGGATTTGACTCATCTCTCTGGTGAATAAAAGGGATTTGACCCATCTCTCTGGTGAATAAAAGGGATTTGACACATCTCCCTGATGAATTTAAAAGGGATTTGATACATCTCCCTGGTGAATAAAAATATAGGAATTTGACACATCTCTCTGGTGAATAAAAGGGATTTGACACATCTCCCTGATGAATAAAAGGGATTTGACACATCTCCCTGATGAATAAAAGGGATTTGACACATCTCCCTGATGAATAAAAATATAGGGATTTGACACATCTCTCTTTTGAATAAAAGGGATTTGACACATCTCCCTGGTGAACAAAAATATAGGGATTTGACACATCTCTCTGGTGCATAAAAGAAAGGGATTTGACACATCTCCCTGATGAATGAAAGGGATTTGACACATCTCCCTGCTGAATAAAAGGGATTTGACACATCCTTCTGGTGAATAAAAATAAAGGAATTTGACGCATCTCTCTGGTGAATAACAGATTGGGATTTGACACATCTCCCTGGTGAATGAAAGGGATTTTACAAATATCCCCGATGAATAAAAAGATAGGGATTTGAAACATCTCCTGGTGAGTAAAAAGACTGGGATTTGACACATCTCTCTGGTGAATAAAAGATAGGGATTGACAAATATCCCTGGTGAATATTAAGACAGGGGTTTTACACATTTTCCTGGTGAATAAAAGATTGGGATTTGACACATCTCCAAGGTGGATAAAAAGACAGGGATTTTACACATCTCACTGGTGATCTCCCGGATCAACATATGTGCAGACCTATTAATGCCTGAATCACGAATGTGTGTGTGTGTGCGCGCGCGCGCGCGTGTGTGTGTGTGGTGGTGCGTGCGTGCGTCGTGTGTGTGTTGTGTATGTGTGTGTGAAATATCATATACATATTTTTAAATATAAATTTGATTATCACACGCTGCAAGGAAGAAAAAAGAAAGAAAGAAAGAAAGAAATCCTCGGATTTTAAGAGACCGATACAAACGTGAAGAATGAAGTAGGAAAAACACTTCGGCAAAATTCACACACAAAACGTAGCCATCACGTGCACAATTGAATCAACTCCCAGGAAAACGAAGCACCAGCACAACATTCACATTCCACATGTAAACCGCTTGGGCAGACGACACGACTGCCGTAAAACGACGCAGTCGTTTTCCCTTCGCCGCAGCATGACTGTATTAAACTGTCGGGAGAAGTCCTTGCGCACACCTTTCGCGGGATGAATGATGGTCCTGTAATAATATTATATGCCGCACAGGCGTTCTGAGTGGAGAAAGAGACAGAGAGAGTGGGGGGGGGGGGAGGAGGGCAAGAGAGAGACGCAGACAGACAGACAGATAAAAGCCAGAGACGGACAGGCAGTGACAGAGACAAAGAGACAGGGAAGATGAGACAGACAGACAGATAGACAGGAAGATAGAGACAGACACACAGACAGACAGGGAAGATAGAGACAGACAGACAGACAGGGAAGATAGAGAAAAGACAACAGGGAAGAGAGACAGACGACAGGGAAGATAGAGACAGACAGACAGACAGGGAAGATAGAGACAGACAGACAACAGACAGGGAAGATAGAGAGACAGACAGACAGAGAACAGACAGGGAAGATAGAGACAGACACAACAGACAGGGAAGATAGAGACAGACAGACACACAGACAGATAGAGACACAGACAGGAAGAAGATAGAGACAGACACACAGACAGGGAAGATAGAGACAGACAGACACACAGACAGACAGGGAAGATAGAGACAGACAGACAAGGGAAGATAGAGACAGACACACAGACAGGGAAGATAGAGACAGACAACACACAGACAGGGAAGATAGAGACAGACAGACACAGACAGGGAAGATAGAGACAGACAGACACAGACAGGGAAGATAGAGACAGACACACACAGACAGGGAAGATAGAGACAGACAGACACAGACAGGGAAGATAGAGACAGACAGACACACAGACAGGGAAGATAGAGACAGACAGACACAGACAGGGAAGATAGAGACAGACAGACACAGACAGGGAAGATAGAGACAGACACACACAGACAGGGAAGATAGAGACAGACACACACAGACAGGGAAGATAGAGACAGACAGACACACAGACAGACAGGGAAGATAGAGACAGACAGACACACAGACAGCGAAGATAGAGACAGACACACAGACAGACAGGGAAGATAGAGACAGACAGACACACAGACGCACAGACAGGGAAGATAGAGACAGACAGACACACAGACAGGGAAGATAGAGACAGACACACACACAGACACACAGACAGGGAAGATAGAGACAGACACACACACAGACACACAGACGCACAGACAGGGAAGATAGAGACAGACACACAGATACACAGACGCACAGACAGGGAAGATAGAGACAGACAGACAGACAGGGAAGATAGAGACAGACAGACAGACAGGGAAGATAGAGACAGACAGACAGACAGACAGGGAAGATAGAGACAGACAGACAGACAAACAGGGAAGATAGAGACAGACAGACACACAGACAGGGAAGATAGAGACAGACAGACAGACAAACAGGGAAGATAGAGACAAACACACAAACAGGGAAGATAGAGACAGACAGACAGACAGGGAAGATAGAGACAGACAGACAGACAGACAGGGAAGATAGAGACAGACAGACAGGGAAGATAGAGACAGACAGACAGACAGGGAAGATACAGACAGACAGACAGGGAAGATAGAGACAGACAGACAGACAGGGAAGATAGAGACAGACAGACAGGGAAGATAGAGACAGACAGACAGGGAAGATAGAGACAGACAGACAGACAGGGAAGATACAGACAGACAGACAGGGAAGATACAGACAGACAGGGAAGATAAGACAGACAGGGAAGATACAGACAGACAGACAGAGAAGATAGAG
>JAPXFY010000014.1:21285814-21299319 GCA_030674185.1 Monoplex corrugatus | reverse complement strand
TGCCTGTGCAAAACGTGCCCGCCGCAGAGCAGAGCGCCGCTGGCGCAAATCCAAACTCACTGTACACAGGCAACTTTTCCAAGCCTCTAAAACAAAAGTATCCACCCTCATTGCATCTGCAAAAACAAGCTATTTCCAAACCAAAATCCTGAATGCCTCTTCTTCAAAAGAACTCTTTACAACCATGAATCATCTCCTTGGCACACGAAAAGACTTACCTCTCCCAACAAAACATACAAATGAAGAACTCCCATCTGTATTCTCTAAGTATTTCACCACCAAAATACAAACTCTTCGTGACAGGCTTGACAGGACACCCTGTCAACCATGCCCACCTGACCCTTCCTTCTCTGGCACACCTCTCACTACTTTTACCCCAGTCTCACAAGAAGAAATTTTCAACACAATCAGATCCATGTCGTTCAAAACCTGCGAACTGGATCCTCTTCCAGGTTCTCTCTACTCCGATTGTCTCCCTACTCTCCTCCCATTCATCACTGACATCATCAACACTTCTCTTCAAACTGGAACTGTCCCAGATTCTTTCAAGTCTGCTATTGTTCACCCTCTCCTCAAGAAACACAATTTAGACCCAAATGAACTGAAAAATTACAGGCCTATCTCTAATCTCTCTTTCTTGTCAAAACTCCTTGAAAAAGTCGTCCTCAACCAGCTGAACTCTCACCTGTCTGCCAACAATCTCCTCAATCCTTTCCAGTCAGCCTACCGCCAGTGCCATAGCACTGAAACTGCCCTACTACACATTCTCAACAATCTCCTCCTTGCAACTGATACTGGCAAAGTCTCTCTCCTCACACTCCTTGATCTGTCTGCAGCTTTCGATACCATTGACCATGGTATTCTCCTTTCTAGACTTCATCATACTTTTGGCATCTCTGACATTGCTCTCTCCTTTTTCACTTCGTATTTATCAAACAGAAAACAAACTGTTCTCATCAATGGCACTTACTCTCAACCTGCATACCTGACCTGTGGTGTTCCACAAGGATCTGTCCTTGGCCCTGTTCTTTTCACTCTTTATACCTCCCCCCTGTCCACCATCATCAACTCCCACTCTATAAAACACCACTTCTATGCTGATGACACCCAACTTCAAGATAGTGACTCACCTGATAATATACAGCGCCTGTTGACTCGCACCACTGAGTGTTACTCGGACATTAAGAACTGGATGACACACAATAGACCAGCTTAATGACGACAAGACAGAAGCTATCCTCATTGGCACCCGTCAGAAACTTTCTCAGCTGCCTCCTCTTTCTCTCCCATTATGTAACACATCAGTCCCAATTTCTGATTCAGCTAAAAACCTTGGTGTCTGCATTGACTCTACCCTCTCCATGAACAACTTTGTTTCTCAAACTGCCAGATCTTGCTACTATCATCTCCATCGTATAAGCCTGATCAGGAAGTATCTCTCTGTCGAAACAACTGCAAAACTCGTTCTCTCCTTCATAATGTCTCGCATTGACTATTGCAATTCACTCCTGTCTGGTCTTCCTGCCTCCACCATTCACATCCTACAGCGCATTCAAAACAATGCTGTACGCCTTGTACTCAAAAAGAAAAAAGCTGACCACATATCTCCTCTCCTGGCACAACTTCACTGGCTCCCTGTATCAAAGCGCATACAGTACAAACTAGACACCATGTGCTACAAAAGCCTCAATAACGCAGCCCCCGATTACCTGTCAAGCCTACTGGAGATCTATGTTCCCTCACGTACCCTCCGCTCTGCCTCCGATCCTCTGACTTTTCGCTTTCCACGCACTAAGCTCAATACCTATGGTCCACGAGCCTTCTCTGTTTCTGGTCCACTCTCCTGGAACAAACTTCCTCTCTCAGTCCTCAGCAACCTACTTTTGCCTCCTTCAAGTCCGCTCTCAAAACTCACCTTTTCTCCTCTGCATAAAATCCTAACCTCACTCAACCCCCCTCTGCAGCCTGTCTCCGCTCGGAGGGGAATCACTTTGTTTTAATATATAATTGTATATGATGTGCTCTCTGTGGTTTTCCATTGGTTTTATTCTTGCTTTTATTCTTTTCTCCCCATTTGTGGCCATGCATTGTGTGTGTGTGTGTGTGTGTGTGTGTGTGTGTGTGTGTGTGTGTGTGTGTGTGTGTGTGTGTGTGTGTGTGTGTGTGTGCGTGCGTGCGTGCGTGTGTGCGTGTGTGTCTTTTCGGCGCTTGGATTTGAGTTTGTCGAGATTTGCGCTATATAAATATTGTAATTATTATGTATGCATGTGCGTACGTATGTATGTATGTATGTATACGCTTAGATTTATGTATGTATGTGTGTATGCATGTATACGCTCAGCTTAGATTTATGTATGTAAGTATGTAAGCATGTATGTATCCATGTATACGCTCATATGTATGTAGGTATGTGTGCATGTATACGCTCAGCGCTTAGATTTGATTTTGTCAAGATTTTGCGCTATATAAATAAAATATAATATTATTATTATTATTATTATTATAAATCATGATATTTAAAGTGTGGAACAAACAGTGATGATGACTTGCTCTTCATGACAAAGACGTTGTAGAGTCGGTGTGTGAATCAGTATGCTGGATGCTTGTAATGGGTTGGACATGTTTCCAAAATGGAGCACCAGTGGGGGTTTGCCCTTTTGGTTTTTGGACTGGTTATGGGTTCTTGGTCCAGGCTGTGCCCTAGTTATACTGAATTTAGTTTGCCTTCTTATGTACAAGTCAGATGTGCCAAGCAGGTTATTTTCTAATTAACTTTGTTATGTACACGTCAGATGTGCCAATCAGCTTTTGTTCTAATTAACTTTGTTATGTACACGTCAGATGTCCCAGTCATCTTTTGTTCTAATTAACTTTGTTATGTACACGTCAGATGTCCCAGTCAGCTTTTGTTCTTTGTTATGTACACGTCAGATGTCCCAGTCAGCTTTTGTTCTAATTAACTTTGTTATGTACACGTCAGATGTCCCAGTCAGCTTTTGTTCTTTGTTATGTACACGTCAGACGTCCCAATCAGCTTTTGTTCTAATTAACTTTATTATGTACACGTCAGATGTGCCAATCAGCTTTTGTTCTAATTAACTTTGTTATGTACACGTCAGATGTCCCAATCAGCTTTTGTTCTAATTAACTTTGTTATGTACACGTCAGATGTCCCAGTCAGCTTTTGTTCTTTGTTATGTACACGTCAGATGTCCCAGTCAGCTTTTGTTCTAATTAACTTTGTTATGTACACGTCAGATGTCCCAGTCAGCTTTTGTTCTAATTAACTTTGTTATGTACACGTCAGATGTCCCAGTCAGCTTTTGTTCTTTGTTATGTACACGTCAGATGTGCCAATCAGCGTATTTTCTAATTAACTTTGTTATGTACACGTCAGATGTCCCAATCAGCGTATTTTCTAATTAACTTTGTTATGTACACGTCAGATTCTCAATCAGCTTATTTTCCAATTAACTTTGTTATGTACATGTCAGATGTGCCAATCAGCTTATGTTCTAACTTTGTTATGTACACGTCAGATGTGCCAAGCAGCTTATGTTCTAACTTTGTTATGTACACGTCAGATGTGCCAATCAGCTTTTATTTCTAATTAACTTTTTGTTATGCACACGTCAGATGTGCCAATCAGCTTTTATTTCTAATTAACTTTTTGTTATGTACACGTCAGATGTGCCAATCAGCTTTTATTTCTAATTAACTTTTTGTTATGCACACGTCAGATGTGCCAATCAGTTTATTTTCTAATTAACTTTGATATGTACACGTCAGATGTGCCAATCAGCTTTTATTTCTAATTAACTTTGTTTTGTACACGTCAGATGTGCCAATCAGCTTATTTTCCAATTAACGTTTTGTTATGTACACGTCAGATGTCCCAATCAGTTTATTTTCTAATTAACTTTGATATGTACACGTCAGATGTGCCAATCAGCTTTTATTTCTAATTAACTTTGTTATGTACACGTCAGATGTGCCAATCAGCTTTTATTTCTAATTAATTTTGTTATGTACACGTCAGATGTGCCAAGCAGCTTATTTTCCAATTAACGTTTTGTTATGTACACGTCAGATGTCCCAATCAGTTTATTTTCTAATTAACTTTGTTATGTACACGTCAGATGTGCCAATCAGCTTTTATTTCTAATTAACTTTGTTTTGTACACGTCAGATGTGCCAATCAGCTTATTTTCTAATTAACTTTGTTATGTACACGAAAAAGAAAATTATGTACACATGTCAATGCTCACAATCTAAGGAAATGCCCCTGGCGTTGACCACTTCATCCAATTTATCACACAGGGGATTTAAAAAGCACACCTGAATACAAATTTCAACACAACTTAGGACACTAAAACATACATAAAAACGGGCCTAAATTACCTAAAATTACTTCTGCATATCTCACCTCCCTAGAGCCCAAACTGCACTGAATACATGTACCCAATTATAAATCACAAGAGAAAGTACGTAAGACTTTATTGAACACATACAGGTGAATGGACCAGAAAGGCAGAAAATGATAGGAAGAATTGACAGAAAGCAAAGGAACAAGTGCCATCTGTCAGTACGGGAAGAGCCTTCTCCCTGTATGCTAACCAGATTAATTGGATGGGAGTGGATAGATTTCGTCCTTCAAACATAATAATAATGATAGTGATAGTAATAATATTAATGTTATTAATAATAATAACAATGATAATTTAAAAAAAAAATAGTAATAATAATAATGATAATAATAATAATAATGATAATGACATTTATCAAGCACCAAATCTTGATTCAAGAATCAAACCAAGGCATGCAGTCATCATTCACCAACAACGAAACCTCAGGGCACAAAACCCACGCAAACCAAGCGAGGAAAGACAGGAGGAGAGTAAGGTGTGTGTGATGCGTGACCCACGCCGTCATCCTTCCTTTGTTTCACACCACACACACACACACACACACACACACACACACACACACAACACACACACCCAACACACAGAAGATGCTGAGCAAGGGTGCACTCAAAACCTCTTCGGCAAATTACCCTTGACCCAAGTTGTCATATTCTCTGTCACACAACACACACACACACACACACACAATAACACACAGAAGATGCTGAGCAAGGGTGCACTCAAAACCTCTTCGGCAAATTACCCTTGACCCAAGTTGTCATATTCTCTGTCACACACACACACACACACACACACACAGAGAAGATGCTGAGCTAGGGTGCACTCAAAATCTCTTCGGCAAATTACCCTTGACCCAAGTTGTCATATTCTCTGTCTCACACACACAGAGAAGATGCTGAGCTAGGGTGCACTCAAAACCTCTTCAGCGAATTACCCTTGACCCAAGTTGTCATATTCTCTGTCACACACGCACACACACACACACACAGAAGATGCTGAGCTAGGGTGCACTCAAAACCTCTTCAGCGAATGACCCTTGACCCAAGTTGTCATATTCTCTGTCACACACACACACACATACACATAACACACACACACATACTTACACACACACACACTGTTCCAACATATGTTTGGACCAAGACTTCAGAAAGGCAAGAAAGATAATTGGGCTTCAGGGGAAGAGACCAGGAAAACAAACCTCTCTCCACTGTTTTTATGTCAAGGCAGCTGGGCGAATTTTCAACTGCCGTAGGGTCTTTTAATGTGTACAGGCTATAAGGCATATGGATCTGACCGTTTTTTGTTTGTATGTCTGTTTGTTTTTTTGCTTGTTTGTTTTTGTTCACTTCCAAAAGGGCTTGCCATCCAATTCAATTTTCCGGCTGAACTGAAAAGAAAAAAAACGGAGGTTTTGACGGGAAATGAACCCTGCAACTTCGAGTTTAGTTATTGGCAGGCGAAAGTCTGAACCATTCTGCCACTTTCCTCCCACATAATAGAATATTGGTACATTTGTTTTGCAGGCACTTGGTCATATGCATAGCCAACTAGATGAGGGGTGAGAACAGATTCTGTCATAGTTCAACATAATATCTTCCAGCAGATCAAAAGGGTCAGAAGTATTTTGGGATCAACATCCAAATGCACAAAATGACAGCACCACTGACTTTGCAAAAGTGTGATACTTTATTCAAAACTGTTCTGATTATAATACACGCTGCACACATACTGAATGGATTCACAGTTGGACCAACGGCTGATCGTAACAATAAATTGCAGTGCTGGTATTGCAAACACAAATGAACAATTTGATCTAGTATCTAACTACGATAAACAATAGGGAAAAAATAAGCAAACAAAATAACCAACAACTTTATCGTTATTGTCATTGTTGTTTAAAGCCCAGCCGACTGTGTAGAGCCATATCAGGGTAATAACCGCTTCAAAATATACAAAACTTCAACCAAAAAAAATTAAAAAAGAAAAGAAAATTAAGTACACATATCAATGTATTCGCACACATAATCTCAGGACATACCCCCGGCAATGACCACTCCGTCCAATTCATCGAACAGGGGATTTTAAAAACACAACTGAATACAAATTTAAGCATACATAAGGACACCAAAACATATATAAAAACCGGCATAAATTACCTAAAATTGTTTCCGCATATCTCACCCCTAGAGCCAAAAATGCACTTAATACATGTACCCAATTATCAATCCTGAGAAAAAGTATGTAAGACTTTATCAAACACATACACGTGAAAGGACCAGCAAGGCAGAAAAAGAAAGGAAAAAATGACAGAAAGCAAAGGAACAAGGCAGAAATAGAGACAGTGACAGAAAAAAGGAAATTTCTAGCACAGAATTTCCAGGGTAGGGATTCTGTGCAATAAATTTCCTAGTTTCTGTCACTCTCTTTGTTTCTGCCTTGTTCCTTACACCAGACGGCGTGGAGAAGAGGTCAGCACAATGGACCAATCACAGGGTCGTTACTAGATTCAAATCCTAGCAATTCAAATCAGTGTGGAGTTTTTTCAACCTCAATCAGCTTCCACAAAGAGCTGGGCATATTATGATTTCAGCCGGAAGGTTGGGACCACAAAGTCAAGACTCATCCACTTCACGGATGTGTCATTGCAGACGTTGTTCAAATTTTCTGAACATCGCCACAGGTGCCGTAAGTCTCGAGCCTGGTGACATGTGGATTATGGAAGAAAATACAGAACACAGCCTGTTATAGCGTGTTAGCCCAAAATGGGACAACACAACACCATTATAATATCCATATTTCAGAAATCATAGCATTGGGAACATTGTCTTGATTCTGCAGCCATTCATGCTTTTATCTTATCACTGACTGTGACCTCTATTGTGGTTTCTTCAGTGACTTCCGGGCCCAAGATATTCATCTATATATTATCATGACACATTTTTCATATGAAATTTATGGTGCTCCACTAAAGCAAAGCATCTTGCCACAGTGCAGTGCCACACATCTGTCTTCGTTTCTTTCCGTTAGAATTTCTGTTCATCTATTCAAAATAGACTTTCACTGAACAGCACAGCAGATACGCATCACATTAAGTACAACATGCATACGTCACACAACATCAACTAAAGCATATCTTAAAATATCAGACTAATACAGAACATACGGCAATGCAGCTAAACCTGTAAATGCTGCTGACGTTCTTGGAGATCCAATGTTGTTGTTTTTTCATAAAAAGGTAACTTCAACAGTATTTCACTGAGACGAAATAAATGGCTTCAAACAACACATGTTGTATTGCAGATTTGTGTAATGATGATGGAACCTACCTCATCATAAAGTGGTTATTAACATAACATGCAAACAAATTTTCTCAGGTATGAATCTATTATCAACAAATTAAAAGACCTTGTAAATGAATTTAATATACATACTGACAGGAATGAAACAGCTACATCAACAAAATACCCTTTACTTCTAATCTCAGTAAACAGAGGAGCAACAGCATATGATGCTCTTTTTAATGATGAAAAAAAAAACCCAAAATACTGTGAAAAGTGGAAAGACAATTTCACAAAGATGTAAACTGGACTAAAACGAGTAGACAAATTCAGCACATATGACACAAGATAAATTGAATTGATTCAAGGCAAGATTACAGCACAAAACATAATATTACCTACAAGTATGGTTTTATCCCACATGAATCAACAGGTGACGACAAATGTTCACTCACAGAAGAAAGACGAACAGTACCGGACATTATATTTTGGAACTCCGTTCTTGTTAAACACTTCTGGAAACACTTAAACAGGCAGTCCACAATTGACATGCAATTAAATCATATCATCACTAACCTTCAATTGATCAATCATATTAACCTTCAATTGATTACATATTAACCTCAAATTAATCAATCAAACTCTTTGGACAAGATGCAAACTACTAGTCTGACAAAAACATTTGATTTTGTTTTGTTACCAGCAAATTTTTATTTATATGAACGTAAAATGTACAAGACTTTGCCCATCTTTTCAAAATTTCAAAAATTTCCAAACACAAATTATGAAACTAAAAAACACATTGCTTTAGTTTTATTGACTTTGACCATGGTAAATTTTCAACAGATTAGTATTTCTACAAATATTTAGCAGGTCTTTCCCTGCAGTCTGCTCAGAAAGACGGCAAACTTGGGATCCATTTTGGGGCATGTCAGACCTAGCTGAACAGCAACATGGGCTGTGTCTGAAGCATCATGCCAGGCCACTTTTGCAGCCGTTCAAACAACCCCTGTGTTTGAAATAAGGCAACGCAGGGAGCTTCCCAGCGCTAACTGCTGATACTATATTAAGGGGAAAGGAGATGGCAGCTATGCAAGCTGATGGCAGGGTGGGCTGCCTGAAACAGAAATGGAGGATCAGAGTAAGGCAAGAGAGGGGTCTTCCATTCTCTCTTGGTCCGGAGGCTGTGCTGGACCTGGTTGATGCACATTGTGTGGCTTTGTCCCGAGGTTTGTTATCTCCCCATCTTGCCATTCGGTTTGTAAACAAGGTAACTGATAACTGGGTCTGAATGGGTCATGCAAACATGATCAGCCCCTCCTTCACTTGTTGAAATTGTTATCAATTAGCATCAAGACCTTGGGAGGTGATTGTCCGGAAAGTGGTGAGGCAACAATGCTCTGGATCCCATCCACAACCTGGGTGTTTCAGGTTAACTTGTTAACATATATACATATGTATGGAAATTACACAGTGCAACTACTTGGGTAGTAAAACACACACACACATTACAATACATACATGCACATTAATCTCATCACTGCTTAAATCACAAGCACAAATGAATTGTAAATAAGCAATAAAAATTACTGTAAAAACAGTACTGTAAAATGTTAAAACGCAGAAAGCTTCATCAAGGCATTTTATACATAAAAATGTAATCTGAACCAACGTATCAAGAAATATCACAGATAATTAAAAAAAAACCTCCCTGTTAATGCACAAGCCAGTGAACACACAACATGTCATTATGATCGCCTTGATGTGACAACAGCAAAACACTAACATGATTGCCACACTATTCCACTTTGTTCTCTTGCCTTTAAAACTCTCAACGAATGCATCAAATTATCCTAACAGTGACGCTGTTTGAAACACTAAACAAACACATCACTAAAATGTTTGCAACTTCCCAGTTGTTATTGTTATTGTTGTTGTTGTCACGGTTGCTGTTGTTTTAAATATGCAGGAAATTGTTTAACGACGAACGTCTATACACTGAAGTTGTAGGCCTACTATGCCCAGATAAAAAGTAAAATAGATTTTATGATGAGGACTATTTTGAATCATTTAAATGATGTAAAATCGTTACAGAGGAACAGATCAAATTTATGATGAGGAGTATTTTGAATCACCTAACTGACGTAAAATTATTCATACAGAGGAAAAGATCAAATTTATGATGAGGACTATTTTGAATCACCTAACTGATGTAAAATCATTACAGAGAAAAAGATCAAATTTATGATGAGGAGTATTTTGAATCACCTAACTGATGTAAAATCATTACATAGGAAAAGATCAAATTTATGATGAGTATTTTGAATCACCTAACTGATGTAAAATCATTACATAGGAAAAGATCAAATTTATGATGAGGAGTATTTTGAACCACCTAACTGATGTAAAATCATTACAGAGGAAAAGATCAATATACGAGATACATACAGAAGTTACAGCTGAGTCGTTTTGCACCCCCACCACACCCCTCAGCAATGTCAGTTTGCCCTTTTCTTGAGTTGTGGCGAAACTTGAAATAACCTGTAGTTAATGTGAGTGAGTCGTTTATTAATAGCACACGAAACCTGGTGGCCATTTCTTTTTTAAAAGCTTGACATAAGTTGTTGTCAACAAGTCGTTCATTTCCAAACACAAAAACTTCACAGTCAGTTTGTCAAAGCGGCTTCGTTGTTGAAATCCCGAAATATGGCTCTGCCTGTCATTTCCTTAAAAACAAAACAGAAAGGGTCTTTTGTTAAATGTCTACCACTACCACCTCCATTAGAACAGAAAGGGTCTTTTGTTAAATGTCTACCACTACCACCTCCATTAGAACAGAAAGGGTCTTTTGTTAAATGTCTACCACTACCACCTCCATTAGAACAGAAAGGGTCTTTTGTTAAATGTTTACCACTACCACCTCCATTAGAACAGAAAGGGGTTCTTTTTGTTAAATGGCTACCACTATCACCTCCATCAAACTCAGAGTGAATATACACTGGAAATATTGTGAATACTATGAATACCTGTATGGATGATCCTTAGGTTCAGTGTAATGAAACTTTACGGAAGTATCCACCATCATGAGATTCAAATGGGAAGGTAAACCTGAGAAAGGGCAAGATGGCTAAGGGCAAAATGGCTAAGGTAAAATGGGAAGGGCAAAATGGGAAGGGCAAAATGGGAAGGGCAAAATGGGAAGGACAAAATGGCTAAGGGCAAAATGGCTAAGGGCAAAATGGGAAGGGCAAAATGGGAAGGGCAAAATGGGAAGGGCAAAATGGGAAGGACAAAATGGCTAAGGGCAAAATGGGAAGGACAAAATGGCTAAGGGCAAAATGGGAAGGGCAAAATGGGAAGGACAAAATGGCTAAGGGCAAAATGGCTAAGGGCAAAATGGGAAGGACAAAATGGCTAAGGGCAAAATGGGAAGGGCAAAATGGGAAGGACAAAATGGCTAAGGACAAAATGGGAAGGGCAAAATGGGAAGGACAAAATGGCTAAGGGCAAAATGGGAAGGGCAAAATGGCTAAGGGCAAAATGGCTAAGGGCAAAATGGGAAGGACAAAATGGCTAAGGGCAAAAGAGAAAAGGGCAAGATGGCTAAGGGCAAAACGGCTAAGGGCAAAATGGGAAGGACAAAATGGCTAAGGGCAAAAGAGAAAAGGACAAAATGGCTGAGGGCAAAATGGCTAAGGGCAGAATGGGAAGGGCAAAATAGCTGAGGGCAAAATGGGAAGGGAAAAATGACTAAGGGCAAAATGGCTAAGGGCAAAAGAGAAAGGGCAAAATGGGAAAGAACAAAATGGGAAAGGACAAAATAGCAAAGGGCAAAATGGCTAAGGGCAAAATGGGAAGGGCAAAATGACTAAGGGCAAAATGGGAAGGGCAAAATGGCTAAGGGCAAAAAAGAAAAGGGCAAAATGGGAAAGATCAAAACGGGAAAGAACAAAATAGCAAAGGGCAAAATGGCTAAGGGCAAAATGGGAAGGGCAAAATGGCTAAGGGCAAATGGGAAAGGCAAAATGGCTAAGGGCAAAAGAGAAAAGGGCAAAATGGGAAAGATCAAAATGGGAAAGAACAAAATAGCAAAGGCAAAATGGCTAAGGGTAAAAGAGAAAAGGACAAAATGGCAAAGGGCAAAACAGGATATGATTAATCTGTGATGGAGGAATCAATACTTGAAGAATAAAACAGCCAATCTGGGCTATGACCTGCTCATGATCAACATCCAAATTTTCCACACATCGGTAGTAGAAGCAATTAAGCCTACACAAAAACAGGATGATTAATGTAGAAAAAGAAAAAATACACAAGCACAAAGCATCAACATGCAGTCATAATTAAGGATACTTATTGAAGCAGACGAGTATATTTTGAAATTATACAGAAATGAACAACTACTGAATGATTTACAAACAATATTTTCAGGTACATTTACAGACAAAAATACAAAATAAAATATGTTACCAAAAAAACCCCACATATTTAAATAAAAGCATGCATATTACAACCAAATCCAGCCTAAAATCCTTACTGTTTCCCATCAACTTCAAGACCCTGAAGGTTAACAGTAATGAACAAATGCTTTCCTATTCATAATGTGTCAGGTGAGAGCAAAGTCTCTGCTACAGTAGACTGAATGACCTGCGCCTGTCTCCGCTATGAGTTACCCCTTGGGTGGGGAAAGGCTATGGGAGTAAATCCAGACAGAAAATCCTGCAGCAGCATACTGCTTATAGGGCACTGCAACAGAGCACTGTTTGTGGTTCTAGCCATATGCTGCGATTGCCATCTATTGTTCAGCCCGTCTGTATCTCCTATGAGAACAGCTGTCTTACCTTGGTTTGCCCTGGACTTGTGGAGGTAGGTGGAGAGAACTGCTGAGGCTCTGCCCAAACAACAGCAACTTACATACGCGTATGGCACCTAGCGCCAACCCCCCTCACAAACATGACAGAGATCTCACATGAGGGATCACAAATACAGTGCTAGGTTGGACTTTATCGACCACGACCATATATAATTATATTCATAAAGAATGGTTTCTGAGCAATACACTGATAACTAACAGTGGAATGAACAAAAACTGTGGCATTCAGTCAGTCAATGATCTTTAGGACAGCATTATACAATAACAAAAAGAAATGAAAACAGACTTTCATATCCACAAAGACTTCACCTTCTGACTATAAACAGATCATCTTTGATCTTTAGGACAGTATCCCAAATACCAAAAAAAAAAAAAAATGGAAACAGACTTTCATATCCACAAAGACTTCACCTTCTGACTATATATAGAGATCATCTTTGATCTTTAGGACAGTATCCCACATACAAAATGAAATGAAAACAGGCTTTCATACCCACAAAGACTTCACCTTCTGACAATATACAGATCATCTTTATGGTGATAACCTGAATATTTTTTTCAACAATGTCTTCACTTAGAAATCTATAAACAAGTAAGGTCTTTGGCATTCAGTCAAACAAGGATCTTTATTACAGTACTCTACAACACAAACAGCGAAGTAAAAGAGACTTTCATATCAATGCAGAATCATCTTTCTGACAGTAAAGGAATCGTCTTTTGGATAAGTAGTAGTAAGAAACTCTGGGGACAGCTGGACAGCAGAAAGTCCTCAGAGGAGAACCCCCTGTCAAACAAGTGTTTCGGCCCTTGACTCCTGACACTCTAAGGGGGCCGGGCCGCATCTAGGTCATGACTCTTGAATGCCCTTGGGAGTCATGACCTGGTATATCCTGAGTTCTCTTTAGGACAAAATCTTGACAGTGC
>JAPXFY010000014.1:21203314-21283314 GCA_030674185.1 Monoplex corrugatus | reverse complement strand
TCCGTCCTTAAACAAATTGGACTGACACTTTTTAAACACAGCAAATGCTACCTCGGTGGAGGCGTCTACCAGCGCATACGTACATTGGGGCTGTGTAGCAAGCCCCGCACTGCGCGATCCTGTCGTGGTGGACGTCTCCACCGACTTTGGCACAACCTGCCTCCTGCTGTGCCAGCCCGACACCACTTTTCTTTTTCTGCTTCTTCGTCTCCTCCACTGCCCCTGCCTTCGACCTCGCTGCTGCGGGCTTCGTCTCCTCCTCTGCCATCTTCGCCTTCGCCTTCTGTCCTGGTGGTGCCGCCTTCGCCTTCTGTCCCGCCGGTGCTGCCTTCGTCTTCTGTCCCGCCGGCGCTGCCCTCGTCTTCTGTCCCGCCGGTGCTACCTTTGTCTTCTTCTTCTGTTCCATCGTTGCTGCCTTCGTCTTATGCCCCGCTGGTGTCGCCTTCGTCTTTTGTCCCGTCGGTGCCGCCTTCGTCGCCACCTCGGCCGCCGCCATATGACTGTGATAAACTTAAACTATGCCTTTTTAACGCTCAATCAATATGCAAGGATGGCAAAGCCGAAGTCATTGCCGATTTTATCGCTGATGAGCACGATGACATTGCTTTTATCACAGAGACATGGCTTAACCCCCTTGGTCATGAACCTATACATGCTAGCCTCACTCCGAGTGGTTACAGGCTTGCTTCTTTCCATCGCTCATCTCGAGGTGGCGGTATCGCCATCCTCTACAACGACTCACTCCATTCCCGCCTATCTTTCTCGCAGTCTCTGCCTTTCTCCCATCCTTCTTTCGAGCACGTTGAAGTATCCTTCCAATCCACCCCTCACCCCATCACCTTCTCCTGTGTCTATCGACCTCCACCTAGCTCTGCCAACAAACTCACCACATCCATGTTTCTCTCTGACTTTGACCAACTGCTTGACCACTACTGCCTCTTACCTGGGAATCTCATCATTCTAGGTGACATCAATGTCCACTATGACAACACTCACCGTTATGACACAAGACATATCATCAACTCTCTGTCCAATCACAATATGACTCAACACATTTCTGAACCAACCCATCAAAAAGGTCACATTCTTGACTGGATCATTTCTCGTGATCACCACAATTCAGCTACTGACAACTGCTTAGTTCTTTCTACCCGTCTAACTTCAGCCCTTCCATCTGACCACTCTGCAATTCTCTGTTCTCTTGACATTTCTCCTCCTTCCCGTACCACGCGCACAGTGACTCGACGCAATCTCAAATCTATCGACCTCTCCACATTTTCATCTGATGCCTCCCGTCTCCTTTCTGAAAAGTCACATAACCTTGCCGATGAATTCTATACTATTCTCCACCATCTTCTGGACACTCATTCTCCAGCCACAACCCGTCTTTTACCTGACCGCCCCCCTACACCCTGGCTCACTCATGAGATTGCCTGTGCAAAACGTGCCCGCCGCAGAGCAGAGCGCCGCTGGCGCAAATCCAAACTCACTGTACACAGGCAACTTTTCCAAGCCTCTAAAACAAAAGTATCCACCCTCATTGCATCTGCAAAAACAAGCTATTTCCAAACCAAAATCCTGAATGCCTCTTCTTCAAAAGAACTCTTTACAACCATGAATCATCTCCTTGGCACATGAAAAGACTTACCTCTCCCAACAAAACATACAAATGAAGAACTCCCATCTGTATTCTCCAAGTATTTCACCACCAAAATACAAACTCTTCGTGACAGGCTTGACAGGACACCCTGTCAACCATGCCCACCTGACCCTTCCTTCTCTGGCACACCTCTCACTACTTTTACCCCAGTCTCACAAGAAGAAATTTTCAACACAATCAGATCCATGTTGTTCAAAACCTACGAACTGGATCCTCTTCCAGGTTCTCTCTACTCCGATTGTCTCCCTACTCTCCTCCCATTCATCACTGACATCATCAACACTTCTTTTCAAACTGGAACTGTCCCAGATTCTTTCAAGTCTGCTATTGTTCACCCTCTCCTCAAGAAACACAATTTAGACCCAAATGAACTGAAAAATTACAGGCCTATCTCTAATCTCTCTTTCTTGTCAAAACTCCTTGAAAAGGTCGTCCTCAACCAGCTGAACTCTCACCTGTCTGCCAACAATCTCCTCAATCCTTTCCAGTCAGCCTACCGCCAGTGCCATAGCACTGAAACTGCCCTACTACACATTCTCAACAATCTCCTCCTTGCAACTGATACTGGCAAAGTCTCTCTCCTCACACTCCTTGATCTGTCTGCAGACTTCGATACCATTGACCATGGTATTCTCCTTTCTAGACTTCATCATACTTTTGGCATCTCTGACATTGCTCTCTCCTTTTTCACTTCGTATTTATCAAACAGAAAACAAACTGTTCTCATCAATGGCACTTACTCTCAACCTGCATACCTGACCTGTGGTGTTCCACAAGGATCTGTCCTTGGCCCTGTTCTTTTTACTCTTTATACCTCCCCCCTGTCCACCATCATCAACTCCCACTCTATAAAACACCACTTCTATGCTGATGACACCCAACTTCAAGACAGTGACTCACCTGATAATATACAGCGCCTGTTGACTCGCACCACTGAGTGTTACTCGGACATTAAGAACTGGATGACACACAATAGACCAGCTTAATGACGACAAGACAGAAGCTATCCTCATTGGCACCCGTCAGAAACTTTCCCAGCTGCCTCCTCTTTCTCTCCCATTATGTAACACATCAGTCCCAATTTCTGATTCAGCTAAAAACCTTGGTGTCTGCATTGACTCTACCCTGTCCATGAACAACTTTGTTTCTCAAACAGCCAGATCTTGCTACTATCATCTCCATCGTATAAGCCTGATCAGGAAGTATCTCTCTGTCGAAACAACTGCAAAACTCGTTCTCTCCTTCATAATGTCTCGCATTGACTATTGCAATTCACTCCTGTCTGGTCTTCCTGCCTCCACCATTCACATCCTACAGCGCATTCAAAACAATGCTGTACGCCTTGTACTCAAAAAGAAAAAAGCTGACCACATATCTCCTCTCCTGGCACAACTTCACTGGCTCCCTGTATCAAAGCGCATACAGTACAAACTAGACACCATGTGCTACAAAAGCCTCAATAACGCAGCCCCCGATTACCTGTCAAGCCTACTGGAGATCTATGTTCTTTCACGTACCCTCCGCTCTGCCTCCGATCCTCTGACTTTTCGCTTTCCACGCACTAAGCTCAATTCCTATGGTCCACGAGCCTTCTCTGTTTCTGGTCCACTCTCCTGGAACAAACTTCCTCTCTCAGTCTGTCAGCAACCTACTTTTGCCTCCTTCAAGTCCGCTCTCAAAACTCACCTTTTCTCCTCTGCATAAAATCCTAACCTCACTCAACCCCCCTCTGCAGCCTGTCTCCGCTCGGAGGGGAATCACTTTGTTTTAATATATAATTGTATATGATGTGCTCTCTGTGGTTTTCCATTGGTTTTATTCTTGCTTTTATTGCTTTTATTCTTTTCTCCCCATTTGTGGCCATGCATGTGTGTGTGTGTGTGTGTGTGTGTGTGTGTGTGTGTGTGTGTGTGTGTGTGTGTGTGTGTGTGTGTGTGTGTGTGTGTGGTGTGTGTGTGTGTGGTGTGTGCGTGTGTGTACGTGTGTGCGTGTGTGCGTGTGTGCGTGTGTGTCTTTTCGGCGCTTGGATTTGATTTTGTCGAGATTTGCGCTATATAAATATTGAAATTATTATGTATGCATGTGCGTACGTTATGTATGTTGATGTATGATTATACGCTTAGATTTATGTATGTATGTATGTATGTATGCATGTATACGCTCAGCTTAGATTTATGTATGTAAGTATGTAAGATGTATGTATGCATGTATACGCTATATGTATGTAGGTATAATGAGTATACGTTCAGTGCTTAGATTTGATTTTATCAAGATTTTGCGCTTTTATAAATAAAATATTTATTATTATTTTATTAAATGACCTTCCCCTTATAGCTCTTGCTAGTCACATACTGTGCTTCCTTCAAGTCTGTCACATACTGTGCCTTCCTTCAAGTCTAGCTGTCATAATACTCTGTCTTCCTTCAAGTCTGTCACATACTGTGCCTTCCTTCAAGTCTAGCTGTCATAATACTCTGTCTTCCTTCAAGTCTGTCACATACTGTGCCTTCCTTCAAGTCTAGCTGTCACATATTCTGTCTTCCTTCAAGTTAGCTGTCATAATACTCTGTCTTCCTTCAAGTCTGTCACATACTCTGTCTTCCTTCAAGTCTAACTGTCACATACTCTGTCTTCCTTCAAGTTACTGTCACAACTCTGTCTTCCTTCAAGTCTAACTGTCAAATACTCTGTCTTCCTTCAAGTATCTGTCATAATACTCTGTCTTCCTTCAAGTCTGTCACATACTCTGTCTTCCTTCAAGTCTAACTGTCAAATACTCTGTCTTCCTTCAAGTTAATACTCCTGTCATAATTCACTACTCTGTCTTCCTTCAAGTCTGTCACATACTCTGTCTTCCTTCAAGTCTGTCACATACTCTGTCTTCCTTCAAGTCTCTGTCACATCTGTCTTCCTTCAAGTCTGTCACATACTCTGTCTTCCTTCAAGTCTGTCACATACTCTGTCTTCCTTCAAGTTAACTGTCACATACTCTGTCTTCCTTCAAGTCTAACTGTCACATACTCTGTCTTCCTTCAAGTCTAACTGTCACATACTCTGTCTTCCTTCAAGTCTAACTGTCACATACTCTGTCTTCCTTCAAGTCTAACTGTCACATACTCTGTCTTCCTTCAAGTCTGTCACATACTCTGTCTTCCTTCAAATCTAACTGTCACATACTCTGTCTTCCTTCAAGTCTAACTGTCACATACTCTGTCTTCCTTCAAGTCTAACTGTCACATACTCTGTCTTCCTTCAAGTCTAACTGTCACATACTCTGTCTTCCTTCAAGTCTAACTGTCACATACTCTGTCTTCCTTCAAGTCTACCTGTCACATACTCTCTTCCTTCCAGTCTAACTTTGAAGACATATCCTTTTTGTCTACAAGTGATTTCCCCCTCAACACACCCTCCACCATCTTCACCCCACTCCCCTCCCCTTCCTAATATGTATGCACTGTGTACCTTTAAATTTCTGTCAGTGTGAGTGAGAGTTTTAATGAGTACTGAGACTGTGCTCTGGGATTTGATATATGTATATCACGATTTAGCGGCTACCCTTATAAAACAATCAACAGAAAAGCTGGAGGGAAAGAGAACATCAGGTAGACCCAGGGAGAAAATACTGAACATACTTGCAGCGTGGCTGAGGGCAGAGAGGGTGGGAGATGTAATGTACTTGCAGTGACAAGGTATAGATTCGTATGGAAGGCCATGATTGCCAACGCTATGCAGCAGGGGACATGATATTGATGATGATGATGATGATGAAACAATCATTACTATTAGTATCATTATCATCATCATTAGTACTGTTGTTATTATTATAATCATTATTATTACTATTAACAATACAATAGTTTTTATCATTATTTACTGCATTTGCTTCTGATTAATTTTCATGTGCCTTGTGATTACAAAGTTTTGATTTATACTCCGCAGCACTGCTTAGTATAAAACTGCAAGTATAAAACTTAACCAGAGCACTTTACGGTCAAGAAAATACAGCACAACTGCACTTATACAAGGCAGTTAATTTCTCTCATGTACAATCACCAGCACAAGCGTTCCTTTCTTTTTGCTTGTTTGTTTGACTTAAACTGACTTTTATTCAGTTGTAACTCTTTATTAGAGCAGTAGGTCAAAGGTAAAAAAAAAAAAAAAAAAAAAAAAAAAAGTAATAAGGGACTGTAATCGTGTACACATTTCTACTATTACAACTTTTCTTTTTCATATTTACATGCGTACATATACCCACACCTATACATACATACATATACACATGTATAGGACATACATGCAAACACATACATACACGCGTACCATTCCGAATTTTGACAGTAGCGTCAGGAATGCTGACGACACAAGGTATCCCATACTCCCTCGCCACCACAGCTCCATGGGATATGAGCCCACCGATCTCGGTTACCAAGCCGGCCACCAGAGGGAAGTAGGGGGTCCAGCCTACGTCAGTACAGGTCACCACCAGCACATCCCCAGCCTGAAAAAACACAGACCACCACCGCCAAATTTTGAGGAATGCACTTTGATGCCCAACTGTCATGCGCCATCATGTTCTACATAATAAAACAATAGTCTAACTGCTGGTCAGTAGTGTTTTGCACAGGATTAGTCAGTAGTGTTTTGCACAGGATTAAGGCATCTGTCAGATAACTGCTTACGTTTAGGTGGAGTGCACACGGAACGGCCTGGAGGGAGATGGTGGTGTCCAGGTGTTCAGCGGCCAACACCGAACCTGGTGACGCGGACAGGTAAGACCCTCAGCAACACATCTCACCTGTCAGCGTCGCCAGGTTCTGTGTTGGCTGCTGCGCACCAGGACACCACCATCTCCCTCCAGGCCGCTCTGTCTTGACTTTTGTGGACAATTTCTTGAATATTTAGGCCACTGATGTTGGTTATGTTCTCAATGTATGAGATTAGAGGTCTGTCTTTCTTCCTTTTTGCCACCGCTTTCCCTTGAAAGATGGCTGCCATGAGGTCTGTGTTCTTGTTGTGTGACACATGGCCAATGTATTTCAGTCTTCTCTTGTTGATGTCTGGTAGTAGTTTTCTGGTGGTATCAAGTTCTTCCAGGACACTTTCATTAGTTCTTCTATCTGTCCATTTGACACAGAGTAGTCTCCTATAATACCACATCTCCACTGTCTCAATTCTTCTGCAATAGTTTTTCTGAGAGTCCAGGCTTCATGACACACGTATACATTTTTTTTTGTGGTCCCATTTTCTATGCCACCTTAATGGCCACAGAAGCTGGAACAGTTTTCCACAATGCGATGATGATGATGTCGATGAGGATGATTACCATGATGCCATCGAGTTCTGTCCAGGATTGAGACTACATGACAGGGCTGTACACTATGCTTACTATCATAATATATCCTGGCATCAACCAGGCCCGAGAGATACAGACACCTGCGGTGCTGGTCAGAAGATCTGAGCAACATCCTCAATGACACATCTGTGAAGTGGGTGAGACTCGACTGTGTGGTCCCAGTCTTCCCAATGAGCCCATAGCATGCCCAACTCTGGGCAAGAGCCGGTTAGAGCTGAAAAATCCCACACTGATTTTTGAAGAGACTGATGGAGATTCGAACCCACAACCTTCCAGTCTGTATACGATGCACTAACCACTACACCACGGCGTATAAAATCAAAACAGAAAATAGATGACACTCAACTGTGTGGTTCCATCTTCCCAATGAGCCCATAACATGCTCAAGTCTGAGATGGAGCCGATGGGGGAAGATAACAGTTTGACAATTCTTTTTTTCACTCATCATCATCATCAAGTGCCTTGCCACATGGCGTTGGCGATCACGGCCTTCCATCTGTTTCTATCCCTTGTTGCCTCAAGCACCTCTTCCACACTCTTTGTCTTCAGTCACTCTGCAAGTCCGTCCAATATCTTCTCCCTGGGTCTACCTGGTGCTCTCTTTCCCTCCAGCTTTCCTGTTGTGACCAGGTGCTCTAATTCCCCTTTCCTGATAAAATGACCTATAAATGTTGTCTGTCTTTTCCTAATCTTCCTTATGAATGATCTCCTTGTGTCTGCCTCTATCAAAACTGTCTCGTTTGTTTTCTTTGCTGTCCATGGAACCATTCTTCTTAGAAACCACATCCCAGCTGCCTAAATCTTGTTCTGGCTTTGCTTGTTGACTGTCCATGCCTCACATCCATATAACAGTATTGGTTCTATATAACATTCAAGAACTCTCTTCCTGGTGTTAATTGATAGGCATTAAAACCCATGACCTGTGAAAGCCTTCACTACATACCTGTATGGTGTGTGCATCAGCCAAGCTGAGGACAATCCTTGCCGGTCCCTCCACCACCCCCTGGCTGACTGGCATACCTGTGGTGTACAGATTGCAAACACACTGTTAACCATACATTTTCAAGAAGGTTATAAACCTATCATGGCATACCTGTGGTGTACAGATTGCAAAACACACTGTTAACCATTTTCAAGAAGGTTATAAACCTATCATGGCATACCTGTGGTGTACAGATTGCAAACACACTGTTACCCATTTTCAAGGTTATAAACCTATCATGGCATACCTGTGGTGTACAGATTGCAAACGCACTGTTAACCATTTTCAAGAAGGTTATAAATCTATCATGGCATACCTGTGGTGTACAGATTGCAAACGCACTGTTAACCATTTTCAAGAAGGTTATAAACTATCATGGCATACCTGTGGTGTACAGATTGCAAACACACTGTTAACCATTTTCAAGAAGGTTATAAACCTATCATGGCATACCTGTGGTGTACAGATTGCAAAACACTGTTAACCATTTTCAAGAAGGTTATAAACCTATCATGGCATACCTGTGGTGTACAGATTGCAAACACACTGTTAACCATTTTCAAGGTTATAAACCTATCATGGCATACCTGTGGTGTACAGATTGCAAACACACTGTTACCCATTTTCAAGGTTATAAACCTATCATGGCATACCTGTGGTGTACAGATTGCAAACGCACTGTTAACCATTTTCAAGAAGGTTATAAATCTACCAATCATCTTTTCTTTTTGATTTCTTCAATGTACTTACACAAACTTTGAATTAAAGTGACTGTTAGTTTTCATACCAACTCCTCTCTCTCTTTCTTTCACAGTACAGCACACACACACACACACACACATGTACGCACACACATGCGCGCATGCACATGCACGCACACTCTCACTAAAACACACTTACACACACATGTACACACTCACACACAGACACAAACTAACACACACACACACACAGATCCCAACAACATAAAACATGAACACTTATTTCACCTACAAAACAAGACAGGCGCAAATTTTCACTGCCAGGACTCTGCCAACCAAACAAAAACAAATAAACAAAATCATTAAACAAACAAATTGTTATTGCTATTGTTTAAAGCCCAGCCGACTGCGTAGAGCCATATCAGGGCTATAACGAGTTCAAAACATACCCAATACTTCAACAGGAAAAAAAGGACAAGAAAATTAAATACACATATCAATGCTTTCGCACACACAATCCAAGGAGATGTCCCGGCACTGACCACTCCGTCAAACCTATCCCACAGGGGACCCAAAAAAACATACCTGAATACAAATTTAACTAAGGACACCAAAATGTAAAAACGGGCCTAAACCACCCAAAATTGCTTCCGCACATCTCACATCCCCGAGCCAAAAATGCACTTAACACATCTAGCCAATTATTAATCCCAAAGAGAAAGTACATAAGACTTTATTGAACACATACAGGTGAATGGACCAGCAAGGCAGAAAATGAAGGAAGAAATGACAGAAAGCAAAGGAAACAAAGAAACAAAGAGAGTGACAGAAAAGAGGAAATTTCTGGCACAGAATTTCCAGAAGATGAGGATACTATTTATACTGAAAGAGTGCCCGGCATCCCCACAGGGGCAAAACAAATAAACGAAAACAGTATGAAAGACAAACAGAAAGACTGGCATCCCAGGAAGCTGGGTGTAAATACAGTTTCAAGGCGCAAAACAAGACGACCTGCTCCACATGCTAAGTAAAAGCCTACTGCTCTAAATAACAAAGGGTTAAGCAGAGGTGGAAAACATCCATGACAGCATCAAACAATGATGTCTGCAGGTGACAATTCCGAGTTGTGTTTAGCGGCACAGTCAGGGAACAATCTTCAGCTCAGCAAAGTACTGCATCATTGTGCATTAATGATACTGCACCTACTTATCTTTGTGACCATCTCTAAATGTGCAACTCTGCCTGACCACTTTGTTATGTTTCTGATGCTGCTTGCGTACAAATTCCTCGACACAGACGTTCCACACAGTCAGTCACTGCTCACTTTCTGTGTCTGGTTCATACATATGAAATGAGCTTCCCCTGTCTCTCTGACAGTCACACACTCTTCGTCCAGCAGTGATTTCCCCCTCTACAGGCCAATTCCTTCGTTCCACTCCCCTCCTTTCCTCCCTCCCTCCTCCCTCCTAGTATGCACAGGCTTTGTTTCCTTAACTTTCTGTCTTTAAGTGAACGCTTTAGTGAATGATGAGAGTGTGTATGTTGATTTGATTTGTGTATCAGTTTCAGTTTCACTTTCTCCAGATGACGTCTCCCGCTCAGAACGAATTCCATATGCACTAACGTCACAGGTGCCAGGTGTATGGTGATCATGGCACAAGCCTTCAGCCTGCACATAAACCCATGAGCTGGCCAGGCCCTGAGGCCCTACCTAGACCATGTTTTACCTAGTCTATATTTCATACTGGTATTTTATCAGCCGTAATATCAAGATTTGGTACCTTACAAATATCTTTTTTCCAACAATCCAGATTGAGCACACTAAGGGCTTTGGGACCATGTAACAGACTCTCAACCACTTTATTCATGCGTCAGTGACAGTAAGGTTCAAGTTTCTTGACCCAACACCACAGGTGTCTGTATCTCTAGGGCCTGGTTAATGCCAGGATATATTATGAAAGTAAGCATAAAGCCCTGTCTGTTCAGTGCACTCTCAATCCAAGACGCAACATCACTGTCGTTCCCAACATCGTGGCACTGCGAAAACCTGTCCAACAGTCCCTGCCTCTTCATGCTCTGCTCTCATGGTGACTGCCGCTTCCACAGATGTGTTGAAGAGTTGAACTGAGCAGAACAGGGATACCGACACAACAATAGTGCAGACAATAACTAAAATACAAGACAACAACAACAACAAAATAACAACAACAAAAAACACAAACAAAATTCTTTATCATTGACTAAAATACAAAACAACAAAAACAAAATAACAACAAGAAGAACAAAAACCAAAAAACCACACAAACAAAATTCTTTACCACTGTCATGTGATTTTGAGCAATGCTATTCTTCCTTTCTGATGAATGTATCTCTTTGTGGTGATTTGCTACCAGTAACATTGTCCCCAATGAACATGTCCACTGACGCACAATATGTAGGTATTAAGTTGCTGCAGTCTGCATACTCTATCTTCAGTTAGAGTTACTGTTATTGTTGTTATTGTTATTGTTGTTTAAAGCCCAGCCGACTGTGTAGACCCATATCAGGGCTATAACCTCTTCAAAACATACAAAACTTCAACAGGAAAAAAAAGAAAAAAAAAGAAAAGAAAATTAAATACACATATGAATGCATTCGCGTACATAATCTAAGGAAATAATAATAATAACTAATAATAATAATAATTACAATATTTATATAGCGCAAAATCTTGCTAAAATCAAATCTAAGCGCTGAAACACACACACACGCACGCACACACACGCACGCACGCACACACACGCACCCACGCACACACACACACACACACACACGGCTATAAATGGGGAGAAAGAATAAAAACAATGGAAAATTATAGAGAGCATATTATATACAACTATATATTGCAATGTGATTCCCCTCCAAGTGGAGACAGGCTGCAGAGGGGGTTGAGTGAGGTCAGGATTTTATGCAGAGGAGAAAAGGTGAGTTTTGAGAGCGGACTTGAAGGAGACAAAAGTAGGCTTGCTGACGGACTGAGAGAGGAAGTTTGTTCCAGGAGAGCGGACCAGAAACAGAGAAGGCTCGTGGACCATAGGTATTGAGCTTAGTGCATGGAAAGCGAAAAGTCAGAGGATCAGAGGCAGAGCGGAGGGTACGTGAGGGAACATAGATCTCAAGTAGGCTTGACAGGTAATCGGGGGCTGCGTTATTGAGGCTTTTGTAGCACATGGTGTCTAGTTTGTACTGTATGCGCTTTGATACAGGGAGCCAGTGAAGTTGTGCCAGGAGAGGAGATATGTGGTCAGCTTTTTTCTTTTTGAGTACAAGGCGTGCAGCATTGTTTTGAATGCGCTGTAGGATGTGAGTGGTGGAGGCAGGAAGACCGGACAGGAGTGAATTGCAATAGTCAATGCGAGACATTATGAAGGAGAGAACGAGTTTTGCAGTTGTTTCCACAGAGAGATACTTCCTGATCAGGCCTTGACCGCGCCATCCAATTTATCGCACATAGGATCTGAAAAGCACACCTGAACACGAATTTAAGCATACAGTGTATGTTGGGCATTTTCATGTTGCCATGATAATAACATGGCTTATGGGATCTTAAACGTGTGTATTCGATATTCTGCACAACTGGTGGATCGAATGGTCAACGCCACGGACATATCCATAGATTATGCGTGCGAATGCACTGATATGTGCACTTAATTTTCTTTGCCAGTTTTTTTTCATGGTTGGTTAATGAGATGTGTATGTTTTGTGGTCAAACCTCGATATGGCTATGCACAGGCACAGTCAGCTGGGATTTGAACAAAAATGACAACAACAACAACAGCAGAAGCAGCAGCAGCAACAGCAACAACATCATCATCCTCAACATAATATGCTCTCTATAATTTTCCATTGCTTTTATTCTTTCTCCCCATTTATAGCCATGCGTGTGTGTGTGTGTGTGTGTGTGTGTGTGTGTGTGTGTGTGTGTGTGTGTGTGTGTGTGTGTGTGTGTGTGTGTGCGTGTGTGCGTGTGTGCGTGCGTGCATGTGGGCGTGCGCGTGCGCGTGTGTGTGTCTGTTTCAGCGCTTAGATTTGATTTTACCAAGATTTTGCGCTATATAAATATTGTAATTATTAATTATTATTATCCTCATCCTCTGATGATGATATTGATGACTGATGATGGGTGATGATGGATGATGATGATGGAAGATGGTGGATTATGATGATTGCTGACGATGGGTGATAGATGATGGGTGGTGGTGATAAGAAGAAGAAGAAGAAGAAGAAGAAGAAGGAGAAGAAGATGATAACGACGATGAATATGATGACGATGATGAAGTAAAAGATGACGACGACGACGACGGTGATGATGTAGAAGACAATGATGATTATGATGATAATGATGATGATAATAACCTAGAAAAATCTCCACTCTTTACCAAACAGGATACAAATATCGTTATTATTACCATCATTCTTATCATTATCATCATTAGTATCATTATAACTATCATCAGCATCATCATCACTATCATTAATGTTTAAAGCCCAGCTGGTTGCACAGAGTCATGCCACAGACCTCACTGACCCTGAAAAAAAAGACCCACCTGGAAAAGAAAATTAAGTACACATATCAATGCATTCATGCACATAATCTAAGAATATGCTCCTGGTGTTGACCACCCCATCCAATTTATCACCAGGGCATTAAAAAAACAAAACAAAGCTGAATACAAATTATTGTATACACATAACCAACTACACCAGAACGTATCTAAAAACTGGCCTAAATTTTTTAAAACTGCTTTTGTACATCACATTTCCTTAGGGCCAAAAATGCACTTAATACATGTACCCAATTATCAATCCTAACAGTTTCAGTTTCAGTTTTTCAAGATGACGTCCCCGCGCTCGGAATGAATTTCATATGCACTATCGTCACAGGTGCCATGCAATGGAGAAAATCTAGAATGATCACAGCACACGCCTTAAGCCTGCAGATAAACCCAAGAGCTGGCCAGGTCCTGAGATCCTACCTAGATACGTCCATAACCATCAGGTCGTAAGGAGCGAGGTAACAGAGACCTCAACTTTTTCCAGGGCCACCATTACGAGGGAAGCGCCCATCCCCTCTCCCTCGCTTCAAATTCATATTCACATTTTTTACCAAGACTTCAGAAAGGCAAGAAGGTTAAGTGATTTTCAACGGGTGGGATCTGGGAAATCAACCTATCTCTCCAATGTTTTATACCAAGGCAACCAGGCAATGCCCTGCTCTTCACGATTTTCAACTGTCGTGGAGTCTTTAGCATGCACAGCCACAAGGCACACGGGTCTGACTCGTTTTTTGTCCCCTTCTGAAGGACAAGACGTTCAATTCGATTTTCCGGTCAAACTGAGGAGAAAAGTCGAGGCCTCTACAGGGAGCAAACCCTGGAACCTCAAGTTTAGTTATTGGCAGGTGAACGTCTGAACCATTCTGCAACTCTTCCCCCCAACAGAAAGTATATAAGGTTTCACAGAACACATACTGGTGAATGAACCAGCAAAGCAGAAACTGATAGGAAGAGATGACAACGCAAAGGAGCAAAGCAGAAATAAAGAGAGTGGCAGAAAGGAAGATGTTTGCAGCACAGAATTTATTTCCAGAAGGTGGGGATATTATTTATACTGAAAGAGCCCCATGGCATCCCCACTGGGGGGCAGGATCCTGCTCACCCAACATGCAGTTCACTTGGGTACTTTACCTGCTAGTACCCACATCACACAACACACCTGTAAGTCCTAAATCCAAACAATGAAACAGTACCTTGGAGACATGAAGCAACGTCGCTCTTGTTGTCAGCTTTCTTTGTCTCAACCTGAAGAAAAAATACATACATATACATGTATATACAGACAAAAACAGACAAGAAAACAGAGAGAGAGAGGGGGGGGGGGGAGAGAGGAGCGGAGAGAGAAAGAGACAGAGAGAGAACACGGGAGTGCATGTTAAGAAAAAAAATTACAGATTTACTAATGAGACAGGAATCCAAAAGAAGTGTGACTGCCCGCGTTGAAGCGAACAGGAACCAGAAAAAAACACGAAAGAAGAATATGAACACGTATTTAATACAAGACAAGACAGGTGCAAATTTTTGGCCAACTGGCCTTTGTCAAGCGTAAGATTACAAACAAACACCAGATACAAAAATTATGAGAAAAAGAAGAAGAAGAAGAAGACACAGCGGCAGGGAAGTTTCAGTCTTTTTCTCATAATTTTTTTATCTGGTGTTTGTTTGTTTGTAATCTTATGCTTGACAAAGGCCAGTTGGCCGAAAATTTGCGCCTGTCTTGTCTTGTTGTATTAAATACACGTTCGTATTCTTCCTTCATGTTTTTTTCTAGTTCCTTAATGAGACTGGGGAAAAAATTAACTGGAAACAGTTCTGTGTAATCATCAGTCTTTTGTCTCTGCACCAATTCTAATAACACAATTATTTAACCCATCTGCTCACTCACCATACACACCAGCTTCCTGTGAACAGCTGGTGAACAGGAAGAGGGAGTTAAAGAGTTAAAATGCATCAATAGTAGTCTTCATGACCATCAATCCATTTCCACAACATCAACAGATTTTGAATACAGGATGTAGAAACTGACTTACATACTTCATTATTTCTAATCCTTTTACTCCCTCGCTCTACACACCAGCTTCCTGCATAAAGCTGGTAAACAGGTCGAGGGAATGAAAAGGCTGAGAAACTGTGAAAAAAAGTATGGCGATACTGGCGATCCTTCTCTTTCCAGCACCTTATTTTTGACAATTTTAGCATGCAGTGGCATGCAAGTAACCAATCTTTTTGAAATTTTAGAGCAAGGGCATGCAAGTAAACCAGTCTTACTTCTGACAATTTTAGCACGCCAGTGAGCATAAAGTAAACCAATCTCACTTCTGACAATTTTAGCACGCCAGTGAGCATGCAAGTAAACCAATCTTACTTCTAACAATTTTAGCATGCCAGTGAGCACGCAAGTAAACCAATCTCATCTTATTTTTGACAATTTTAGCATGCCAGTGAGCATGCAAATAAACCAATAGCACACCAGTGAGCATGCACTTCTGACAACTTTAGCACACCAGTGAGCATGCAAGTAAACCAATCTTACTTCTAACAATTTTAGCATGCCAGTGAGCATGCAAGTAAACCAATCTCATCTTATTTTTGACAATTTTAGCACGCCAGTGAGCATGCAAATAAACAACAGCACACCAGTGAGCATGCAAATAAACCAATAGCACACCAGTGAGCATGCAAATAAACCAATCTCACTTCTCATGCAAATTTATGAAACTGTACGTCCACCATCAAGTTACGAATGTCTCAATAAACCTGGGTACTGATATGTAGTAGTAGGCCTCCTTCGGTCATGACTGACCATGGACAAAGTACATCCGTTCTAATGTCAGATTGGCTGTCTGCTTGGTCCAAGCAGCGTCGCCTGTGACTGTACAGACCAATGCGAGAGAGGCAGTCTCTGTCGCAGCGGTCGCATGTGTATGCTGATGCTGGTCTGTTGGCGAACTCGTTTTCTGCTGCAGCAGCTGACAGTTTGTCCTCACCAATCCGCAGCTGCTTCTTGAGAGTAGTTCTCCAGCTGTTGCGGTCGTCTGCGAGGTCCTCCCAGGACTCAGTGTTGATCTCAAGCGCCTTCATGTCACGGTTGCAAACGTCTTTGTATCTCAGCTGTGGGCGGCCAATGTTTCTCTGCCCTGTGGCAAGCTCACCATAAAGGATGTCTTTTGGGATGCGACCATCTTCCATGCGGCGAACGTGGCCCAACCAGCGCAGCCGACGCTGTCTCAGCATGGTATGCATGGTTGGGAGGCCAGCGCAGGTTAGGACTTCGGTGTTGGTCACCTTGTCTTGCCAGGAAATGCCAAGTATGCGCCGTAGGCTTCTCAGGTGGAAGGTATTGAGCCTTTTCTCCTGATGAGCATGCGTGGTCCACGCCTCGCTGCCATACAGCAAGGTGCTGAGGACACAGGCGTTGTATACAGCCATCTTTGTCTTTGTGGTCAGCTTGGGATTTGTCCACACCCTTTGTGTGAGGCGGGCTAGTGTTGTGGCTGCCTTCCCGATCCTCTTGTCGACCTCTGTGTCAAGGGAGAGGTTATCGGTAATGGTGGATATGTGAATTGATGGATGGCTTCAAGCTCGTAGTCATCAATGGTGATGGCTGGTGGAGATGGCGTGTCTTGGCCAGGACGTTTGTCTTCTTAAGACTGATGGTCAGACCAAAATCTTTGCAGGCCTGGGAGAAGCGGTCCATTAGTGACTGCAAGTCCCGCTGGGTATGGGTCACAACTGCGGCATCATCGGCAAATAGCATGTCTCTGATGAGGGCTTCACGGACCTTTGTCCTTGCTCTGAGGCGGGCGAGGTTGAAGAGCCTGCCATCTGATCTGGTCCGCAGGTGGATCCCTTCTTGCGCTGTGCTGAACGCATGCCTCAGGAGGAGAGCGAAGAAGATTCCAAAGAGGATTGGGGCCAGGACGCAGCCTTGTTTCACACCGCTGCGTACGTCGAAGGGCTTGGAGAGGTTTCCGTTGAACTGCACCATCCCTTTCATGTTTGAGTGGAAGGACTCAATTAAGCTGTGCAGTTTGGGGGGGGCAGCCGATTTTTCGGAGAGCCCTGAAAAGGCCATCTCTGCTGAGTAGGTCAAAGGCCTTGGTGAGGTCAATGAATGCCACGTACAGGGGCATCCGCTGCTCTCTGCACTTCTCCTGGATTTGGCGAAGGGAGAAGACCATGTCTACCGTGGATCTCTCTGCTCGAAAACCACACTGTGATTCCGGGTAGACGCGTTCAGCCAGTTTCTGCAGGCGGATTAGGAGGACCCGAGCATAGACTTTGCCAACAATGCTGAGGAGCGAGATACCTCTGTAGTTGTTGCAGTCGCTCCTTTCGCCCTTGTTTTTGTACAGGGTGACGATCTTGACGTCCCTCATGTCCTGTGGTACAGCTCCCTCATTCCAACACTGACAGAGAACTGCGTGCAAAGGGTGCAGAAGAGAAGTCTTGCAGTGCTTGATGAGGTCTGCGGGAATTCCGTCGTTGCAAGGTGCCTTCCCTTATGCCAGGCTATCAATGGCCTTGCTGAGTTCGTCCGCAGTTGGCTCTGCGTCAAGTTCTTCCATTACTGGCATGCACTTGATGGCATCGAGGACTAAGGGGGACACCATGTTCTGTGTGGAGTAGAGGTCAGAGTAGTGTTCCGCCCATCTTTCCATCTGTTGGCTAGGATTGCTGATTACTTCCCCAGTGGAGGATTTGAGGGGGGCGATCTTGCTCTTTGTTGGTCCCAGTGCCTTCTTGATGCCATCATACATTCCTCGGATGTTGCCTCTTTCAGCAGCACTCTGTATCTCTTCGCTGAGCTCTGTCCAGTACTCGTTTGCGCAGCACCTGGCGTTAAGCTGAACCTTACTTCTGGCAGCCCTGAGGATTTGCAGGTTCTTCTCACTGGGTGACCGCTTATACTTGGTGAGTGCGGCACGCTTGGCCTCAACAGTGGGAGTCATCTCTGATGATTTGGCCTCAAACCAGTCGTGGGACTTCACAGTTTTCTTCCCAAAGGTGGCCATAGCAATGCGGTGCATGGTGTCTCGTAGCGTTTCCCATCTCTCAGTGGCAGAGTCTCTGGGCTGCAATGCATCGTATTCTCTCTGAAAGGCCTCTGCGAACTGTTCTACAAGATCTGGCTGAGACATCCTGCTGACGTCAATGCAAGGGTTCCCTTGTTTCTTTGAGCAATGGAACTTCTTTGGTTGTAGCCTGATCTTGCAACATACCAGAGAGTGGTCTGTGTCGCTGCGCTGTGATAAGAGCGAGTGTGGAGAACGTTTTTGATAGCGGCACGTCTTACTAGGATCAAATCCAGTTGGTGCCAATGTTTTGAGTGGGGATGCCTCCAGGAGACTTTGTGCTGAGGCTTCGTCTTGAAGAAGGAGTTGGCGATGCACAGTTCATGGCAGGCGCAAAACTCAAGCAGTCGCTGTCCATTCTCATTCATTTTCCCCACTCCAAAGGAACCGAGGCAGAAGGGCCATGAGTCATTGTCTGCACCCACTCTGGCGTTGAAGTCGCCCAGGAGAACAAGTTCTGTCCTGGGGATGTTCCTTATGGTTGATGCAAGATTTTCGTAGAACTCATCCTTGGTGTCTGGAGAGGCGGACAGAGTTGGGGCATAAACGCTGATGAGAGTGACATAGCCTTCGGTGGTGTTGAGGCAGAGAGTCAAGAGTCGTTCTGAACCGCCGCTGCCTGGTTCAATCATGTTCAGCAGGCTGTTCCTTACTGCAAAGCCTACTCCGTGCTCTCTTGGGGCATCAGAACTCTTTCCTTGCCAGAAGGTGTAGTCCCTTTCCTTTAGTGTTCCTGAGTCAGCCAGCCGTGTTTCCTGCAGAGTGGCAATGTCCACATTGAGCTTCTTTAGTTCGCTGTTTATGACGGCGGTTTTTCTGGCGTCGCTGATGTCTTGCAGATCTTGGGAGAGCCCAGGCATCATTATTCGGACATTCCAACAGCCCAGTTTCACTGCTGATCCTTTTCCTGATCCGTTTCTTGAATTTGAATTTTTCTTTTTGTTTGGTGCGGTAATTAACGACCTGCTTGTCAGATTTTCTCCTAATCTTCATGCACCCAATGAAGAAGGCAGGTCGTGGCGGGACAGCACCTAACTGGCTGGGGGCTGCCCAGCTTAGGCGGCGGTAGCTGTCCAGTAAGACACGAAGGTCTCTCCCACCGTCAAAAGCAACCCCTGGCGTCAGCTCTATGCCAGTTGAGCAATGACTTATAATAATAATAATAATTACAATATTTATATACCGCAAAATCTTGATAAAATCAAATCTAAGCGCTGAAGCAGACACACACGCAAGCACGCACGCACGCACGCACGCACGCACACACACGCACGCACACACACACACACACACACACACACACACACACACACACACACACACACACACACGCATGGCTATAAATGGGAGAAAGAATAAAAGCAATAAAAGCAAGAATATAAGCAATGGAAAATTATAGAGAGCATAGCATATACAATTATATATTATAACCATGTGATTCCCTCCGAGCGGAGACAGGCTGCAGAGGGGGGGGGGGGGGGTTGAGTGAGGTTAGGATTTTATGCGGAGGAGAAAAGGTGAGTTTTGAGAGCGGACTTGACGGAGACAAAAGTAGGTATCTGTTGCTTCCCGTGTTGTGCCGACACTAGTGTTAGTAGCGAGGCTGGAGTGTCCTCTCCAGGTCGTAGGTGCAGAGTGTTTGTGGATGAATGGACGGATGTAAGCCTGGGCAGTGTAATATGGAAGACAGGCTGTTGCCCATACAACTTGTCCCCCCTCTCCACCTCACTAACAGATCCAAAGGAACAGCAGGGCTGTTACGTTTTGGTGCCAACGCGGCCGCAGGAGCTGCCAGAAAGTGACAAAGTTTGCCATCCAACCGCCTTAGGGGCCCCACACCGGATTTACTGTCAGGGTTTACTCCCTTAGCTAGATGGCCGCGGGTAGCTCTCCAGAGCTGGCGCCCTTTGATGGATCTAATTTATTTCCACCAGGGTTTCTAGCCACCTCCTCACCATCCTCCTGAGAGGACTGGTGGGGTTGCTGGTTTAGTCGCCAGCAATTCCACCCTGTGACAGGTAGTACTGGGTTCCAGGTTACCAGTAGCGGATACATCTATCCGACCTGAAATGTACTGATAAGTCAGTACAGAACAGGCACATCCCTGCTGAATCATTTTCACACTTCTGGTTTTTATCAAAAACTGGACCATGCTCCTCCTTATTTATTAAACAAACATACAACAACAACAAAAAAGAAAAAAAAAGAAAAAACATACATGTATTTTTCGTCAAAACTTGATAATTGTAAAGTTTCCCAGACACAATCAAACCCACTGTCAACAGAGAATATTTGTATATGACAAAACCAAGCCAAGGAATCTATACATTTCGCACACATGTCACACAAGATTGCGCATAGCCGGACAGAACATTTTATAGAATCATTTCCTCTTAAAAGACCAACACACAGAAACACACACACATTTCTGTCTAGGCCTCTCTCACTCTCTCTTCCACTCACACATACATTAACGTTAATATACACATGCATGCGCACAATCTTACATTCTCTCTCTCTCTCCTTCTCTCACACACACACACACACACACACACACATGCACTCAGAAGCAGTGACATAACAACAAAAAAAGTACAAGTGAAATACAAAACCCTAAAAGTGTGTACAGTTGACATTATGAAAAAAGGTATACGTACAGGAATGGGATAGCCGGTGCTGACTTTGGGGAAGCGTAGCGCCATTTGCTTGTTCAAGATTTTCCGTCGTCGCTGTGCCCTGCAGTAAATGTAATGACTAATCCATCTTGCTCACAATAATTACAACTCATCATTAGAAGTCCTCAGTCGAACTATTCTATATTATGCTTGTTATGGAATTTCACAATCAGCCTTGCTCATGCCTCATGCAGAATAGAGCAACCCCCAAAAGTTCAATCATTTAGACAGACTAGACTGGCCTACAGCTGTCTGACAGTGTCAGTTAGAGTTGCCCACAGTCCTGAATCCCAATCATGAAATTCAATCACCAAAAGCACTAGAAGAGCTAAAAGATCAGAAAAAGTTATAGACTGAACATGGAAACACTCCATCTATCCCAATTTTATTCCCCTTGCACACACACACACACACACACACACACACACACACACACACACACACACACACACACACACACACACACATACACACACACACACACACACACACACACACACACACACACACAACCACACAACACATACATGCACAATGCATGAAAACACAAACATAGTCCTCATTCTGCATTCTTACCAACTATGCCTAATATTTAACATCAGGAAGAGAGTTCTTGAGTATTATACAGAACCAAGGGTGCAACTTAAAAAAAGTCAAAAAAAACTGAAAGGGGTCCAGGGGCCGGCAGCGCCCCGTATGGGGGGTCAGGGGGGCATAACACCCGGAGACGCTGAAGCTTTTTCAAAAAACGGATTTTCCGTTTCTGACTTTTGAAAGAACGGATTCTGTCGTCAAACGGAAAAAGTTGTACCCATGCAGAACCGATACTGTCATACACTTGTGAGGCGTGGCCTATCAATTAACATCAGGAAGAGAGTTCTTGGGTGTTATACAGAACCAATACTGTCATAACTTGTGAGGTTGGCCTATCAATTAACATCAGGAAGAGAGTTCTTGGGTGTTATACAGAACCAATACTGTCATAACTTGTGAGGTTGGCCTATCAATTAACATCAGGAAGAGAGTTATTGAGTATTATATAGAATCAATACTGTTGTACACTTGTGAGGCATGGCCTATCAATTAACATCAGGAGGAGAGTTCTTGAGTGTTATACAGCACTGATACTGTTGTACAGTTGTGAGGCATGGACAGTCAACACACAAAATCAGAACAAGATTGAGGTAGCTGAACTTTTAATAAGACAGAGTGAAGGCAAAAATGTTAATTCCTACCACATTTTCTGCACCATCTCACTACTGTCCCCGCATGCATCTTTCAACTCTCAAACCTACAAACCTACTGGAACTGAGGTCAGGTCATCATGACAGCTGGGCATGAAGGGCTTTTGGAACTGGGACATTTTTTGTCAATGACGTTGGATAGCAAACTGAGGTCATCTCACCATCCAACATCACTGAGAAAAAAAATGTCCCAGACAGCAGATACACATTAGAAATAGCCAACAGAATCGGCCAAGCTAAAAAAGCATTCAAGAAAATGAAAAGCATTCTTACCGACAAATGCCTATCAATTTACATCAGGAAGAGAGTTCTTGAGTTATTTAGAACCGATATTGTTGTATGGACATGGACAGTCAACATGTAAAACATGTAAAGTGAGAACAAGAGAGAGAGAGAAAAAGAGAGAGAGTGTGTGTGTGTGTGTGCATGCACATGTGCATGTGTGTGTGTATGTGTGTACGCGTATGCGTGCATGTGTGTGTGTGTGTACATGTGTGTGTGCATGCAGACAGGCACACACACACACACACCTGTCAAGCTGTGTACCACCTGCATGTCTGTGCACATGTGTGTGAGCATATCTACAAGCCAACAGTTCACACACATACACAGACAGGGACTTTCAAATATATGCGCTGCTAAACAGAGCCCACAGATTCAAGCTTCCCATAGTCTGCAAACAAATTCTGACAACACACACCACCAGTCACTGGCAGCCAGCCATACAGCAGGCCATGTGTGATTTGCATTTTCACAGACAACTGACATATGAGTGAACTGAGATACAGCAGGCCGTTTGTTATCTGCTTTCAGACAACTGACATATGAGTGAACTGAGATATAGCAGACCATTTGTCATCTGTTTTCACAGTCAACTGACATACGAGTGAACTAAGATATAGCAGACCACTTGTTATCTATTTTCACAGACAGACAATTGACATATGAGTGAACTGAGATATAGCAGGCCATTTGTCATCTGTTTTCACAGACAGACAACTGACATACGAATAAACTGAGATACAGCAGGCCATTTGTCATCTATTTTCACAGACAGACAATTGACATATGAGTGAGCTGAGATAAGCAGACCATTTGTCATCTATTTTCAGACAACTGACTACGAATGAACTGAGATATAGCAGGCCATTTGTCATCTATTTTCACAGACAGACAATTGACATATGAGTGAGCTGAGATACAGCAGACCATTTGTCATCTATTTTCAGACAACTGACATACAAATGAACTGAGATATAGCAGGCCATTTGTCATCTATTTTCAGACAACTGACATACGAATAAACTGAGATACAGCAGGCCATTTGTCATCTATTTTCACAGACAGACAATTGACATATGAGTGAGTTGAGATATAGACCATTTGTCATCTATTTTCAGACAACTGACATACGAATGAACTGAGATATAGCAGACCATTTGTCATCTATTTTCACAGACAATTGACACATGAGTGAACTGAGATATAGCAGACCATTTGTCATCTGTTTTCACAAACAAACAATTGACATATGAGTGAACTGACATATGGCAAGCCATTTGTCATCTATTTTCACAGACAATTGACATACATAATATGAACTGACATAGCAGGCCATTTGTCATCTATTTTCACAAACAATCGACATGTGAGTGAACTGAGATGTACCAGGCAATTGAAATATGAGAGGACTGACATATGGCAAGCTATTTGTCATCTATTTTCACAGACAGACAATTAACGCATGAATGAAAGGAGATATAGAGGCCATTTGTCATTTGCTTTCAGACAATTGACACAAGAGTGAACTGAGATATAGCAGACCATTTGTCATCTATTTTCAAAAAACAGACAACTGACACATGAGTGAACTGAGATCTAGCAGGCCATTCGCCATGTATTTTCACAAACAGACAATTGACATAGGAGTGAACTGAGATTTAGCATGCCATTCGTCATCTATTTCTACAAATACAGGTAGAACTGACCCATGAGTGACCTCAGACGTAGGCTCAAAAAAGTAGTGAAAATCTGTCAAGATGAAATTGAGATTTTACCTGTGACTTGTACAGTAAGTTTCAGAGTGAAATGCACCACACACACAAAAAGCATTAAACAATTGTGGTGATACCCGTTGGTAATGCTTGAATAAAATTACCCAGAATTGGCAGCAAGTACTCTTTTTCTTTTTTTTTTCTGACACTCCTTTTTATCTTTTTTTTTTTTTTTTTACAATACACAACGTCATTTACAATATAACATGGAACACATTTCAATGAAAGAGATGGACCAAAGTCTGGAAAACAAGGAACAAAGAAATACGAAAAGAGACGTACAAAGAAGCAAAACAGAGAGCAGCCGGTCAGCAATAACACTTCCAAAGCCAAAAACATAACAGGTCCAAGCTGTCAGAGTGAAGTATACAATACAAATAAAAGCCTTACATCATCACTGCCACTGACAAATTTGACATAACATACTCATACAATGAAAAGTCATAACTGATTAATCTGTGATGGAGGAATCAATAACTGAAGAATTAAACAACCAGTCTGCCTGAAATTTGACACAGTCACCCTTGATTTTTGCATCATATTCTTCAATTTTGTATCTGTATTTCACCTCTTTTTTGAATTTTGAAAGCAGAAATGTTTGGTACAATATTATTCAACTTAGCCAAGAGCACTCTTTGTCTTTAATTGATTACTTGACTGACTGATCTATTCATATTTGGAAGGGGGGGTGGGGGGGTTTGGGGAGCAGGAATACACTTTACTTTATTCATCAATATATGTCTCAACAAAGTCTACGTACTTCATGACAAGGCGAGCCGAACGTGTCGACAGAAGGTGACCAATTTCGTAGTGAGTCAGAAAGAACACCAAGTCCTCGTCTGGCAGTCGACCCTGGGGTAAAAAAAACAAACAAACAAACAAACAAAAATGTTGATCAAGCCATTAAACAATTCCAGATCAAGCATATTTTAAACCTTTGACTCTCGCACCTACCCACCACCCTGTAAACTTAACCTTTCGACCCTTGCAGCCTTACCACTGACTGCAAACTTAACTCTTGAATCCCTTGCCTATCCACCAGCTTCTGAAGGAAACAAAGGGTTAATTTTTGCTTTGCTAGCATGATTGACAATGTAGAATGTGGATGGACAGGGAACGGGAGTCAATGGGTTAACATTCCCAGGATCAAGTCATTTAAATATGTCCATGACCAAAGCCTCTAAATTAATGTCTCTGATCAAGCATCTAAACAATGTGCATGATCAAGCCATCTAACAATGTCGATGATCAAGCATTGAACATGTGCCATGATCAAGCCATTTGAACAATGCCCATGACCAAGCCATCTAAACAGTGTCCTATGATCAAGCCATCTAAACAATGTCCAGATAAAGCCATTTAAACAATTCCCATGATTACGCCGATCTACAATGTCCATGATCAAGCCATTAAACAATGTCCCATGATCAAGCCATCTAAACAATGTCCCTGATCAAGCCATCTAAACAATGTCCCATGATCAAGCCATCTACACAATTCCCATGATCAAGCCATCTAAACAATGTCGCATGATCAAGCCATCTAAACAATGTCCCATGAACAAGCCATCTAAACAATGTCGATGATCAAGCCATCTAAACAATGTCGCATGATCAAGCCATCTAAACAATGTCCCATGATCAAGCCATCTAAACAATGTCCATGATCAAGCCATCTAAACAATGTCCCATGATCAAGCCATCTAAACAATGTCCCATGATCAAGCCATCTAAACAATGTCCCATGATCAAGCCGTCTAAACAATGTCCCATGATCAAGCCATCTAAACAATGTCCCACGATCAAGCCATCTAAACAATGTCCCATGATCAAGCCATCTAAACAATGTCCTCGCATTAAAAATGATCAAGCCGTCTAAACAATGTCCCACGATCAAGCCATCTAAACAATGTCCCAGATCAAGCCCACTCCTCTAAACAATGTCGCATGATCAAGCCTCTAAACAATGTCCATGATCAAGCCATCTAAACAATGTCCATGATCAAGCCATCTAAACAATTCCACATGTCCTCAGTCTAAACAATGTCCCATGATCAAGCCATTAAACAATTCCATGATACAAGCCATCTAAACAATGTCCCATGATCAAGCCATCTAAACATGTCCCATGATCAAGCCATCTAACAATTCCATGATCAAGCCATCTAAACAATGTGTCGCCATTAACATTATCAGCCATCTAAACAATGTCGCATGATCAAGCATCTAAACAATGTCATGATCAAGCCATCTAAACAATGTCGCATGATCAAATTAAACAATGTCCATCAGCATAACAATGTCCATGATCAAGCCATCTAAACAATGTCCCATGATCAAGCCGTCTAAACAATGTCCATGATCAAGCCATCTAAACAATGTCCCACGATCAAGCCATCTAAACAATGTCCCATGATCAAGCCGTCTAAACAATGTCCCATGATCAAGCCATCTAAACAATGTCCCACGATCAAGCCATCTAAACAATGTCCCACGATCAAGCCATCTAAACAATGTCCCATGATCAAGCCATCTAAACAATGTCGCATGATCAAGCCGTCTAAACAATGTCCCACGATCAAGCCATCTAAACAATGTCGCATGATCAAGCCACCTAAACAATGTCGCATGATCAAGCCATCTAAACAATGTCGCATGATCAAGCCATCTCCCAACAGCAGTTTCTTTCATGGAGATAATCCCTGTAGAGAAGGAATGGAAAATGCAAAGTACAGTTGCAGTAACAAACAGTCCCTAGGCCTGTTGAAGCCTCACTACTCTTTCATTTCTTTTAAGACATCTTCATCATGTTGTTACTATTTCTGCCTTGACGAAAGCTGAACAATAAACTGCTGGCTTCAAATAACACTGGTCACATATTCACATCAAATCTTCCTGTCTTCACCATCAGAGAACAGAGACATTAATGACATAAGACTACATGTCCTCCCGACCAGCTTAATGTTATGTCCATGTTCCCCCCCCCCATGGGGATGCCGGGGGCTCTTTCAGTATAAATAGTATCCCCACCTTCTGGAAATTCTGTGTAACAAATTTCCTCTGTTCTGTCACTCTCCTCGTTTCTGCCTTGTTCCTCTTGGTAGCTGTGGTGGGCTTATTTTCTCACACTCCCTTGGACAGCTTGGCCATGACAATTTCAATTTCTCAAGATGACGTCTCCGCGCTTGGAATGAATTCCATATGCACTAAAGTCACAGGTGCCATGTGATGGACAAGATCCAGAATGATCACGGCACAAGCCTTAAGCCTGCATATAAACCCACAAGCTGGCCAGGTCCTCAGGTCCTACCTAAATAGTTCCATAACTCTGATCTGGGGTCGTAGAGGAACGAGATGGTAGAGACCTCAACTTTTCCTGGGACCAGCACTATGAGAGCGGCGCCCATCCCCTCTTCCTCGCTTCATATTCATAGTCATATTCACTTTTTTTTTTTAACCAAGACTTCAGAAAGGCAAGAAGGTTAATTGGTCTTCAAGAGGTGGGACCTGGGAAATCAACCTATCTCTCCAATGTTTTATGCCAAGGCAGCCGGACAATGCTCTGCTCTTCACGATTTTCAACTGCAGTGAGATCTTTAGTGTGCGCAGCCAGAAGGCACACGGGCCCAGCTCGTTTTTTGTCCCTTCCGAAGGACTAGACCTTCAGTTCAATTTTCCAGTCAAACTGAGAAGAAAAGTCGAGGCCTCTACAGGGAGTGACTTCCCAATCCACCAGTTGAGCTCTTGGTTGAGGGGCTGGTTGCTGGAAACTGTCATTCGTAGGTAGGTGAATTCATCTACCACTCCCATGGTACGACCGCTAGTGCTGATGCTGAGGTCTTCGCTGACTTGCTGGTCCATGACCTGTCTTCTTCAGACTGATGACGAGGCAAAACTCAGCAAGCATACACAATGGAATCGACTACTCACTGGAGACCACGCTATGCGTGACAAGTCAAGGCGGTGAAGAGATTTCTTCTGCTAACCAGGTTATAACATTTTGGTAAAGTCCATGAATGCAGCATATAGAGGTTGTCTCTGTTCCTGGCTCTTCACAGAAACACATAAAAAGCATGCATACACACAAATTATATAGTTCTCAATCAAAAGAGATAATTCAACTAAGGTAAAAAGTGAACCTGGATAAAATAAGGAAAAGCACACCACACACACACACACACACACACACACACACACACACACACACACACATACACACACACACACACAGACACACAGAGTCTGTATACACACCTCTTTTACCATCAAAGCAGCCAGTTTCCAGTACGCCGTTTTAAACACGTCATTCATTTTGACAGCAATGCTCTGAAAACATGTGAAAAACAATTTCATTAATATGCTGACAATAAAACAAAGATCAACCTATTCAAAATTTACTTATTTCAGATAAATAACACATAGACTGAAAAGCATATTGTTTATTTAATTAAAATAACATGCAGACTGATATACAACTGGTAAGTCATCTGATTATAAACAATATACATGAATGTAGGAAATCACTAAACACCAGCTGGTGAGTATATCATGTATTAGAATCCACAAGAAAAATATCTCAAACTAGAGATATACAAGACATTTACAGTTCTATAAACTCTAGGTGCACCCCAGTAACTCAGCTGGTTTAAGCATTGGATTTACATGCTAATGGTTGTGGATTCGAATCCTGCAGTGCGCTACATTGAAACTGGCCTTCTCACAGTCCCGTCTTAACATCATTGCTGTTCTGGTAGTGTCAGTATAGGATTAGATAAGTCCCCTTCCCCCACTTCTCTGGGATGGTTATCACCATTGACCATATCACCTGAGGTGGGTGTCGATATAAAAACTGAACCAAATAAATCAAAAACCTAGAAACTGAAAGGCAAAATCGGAGGAAAAAATTTTTGCTTGGCAGAGAAGCACAGCCCCTGCATTCTAATCTGACTGCGCGAGTTTGAGCCTTGCTCACAAAATACTGAGTGTGAAGCTTCCACTCCACCATGCTGTGAATGGGTACCTACTCCTGTTCAAGGTCGGAAAAGGTAAAGCAGTACAGAGAGGAGAAAGATCACCCTAAAAAAGCTGACTGAAGACTTGTAAGATCACTACCACATCAATCCTCAGCAATCTCATGCTTATTGGCATAACTGTTGTTTTTTTTATGACTACAGGAAGAGCAACCTGTCCCTTGATCCAGAACTCAACGAGCAGACAGGGAAAGAGCAGACAGGGAAACCCATGCTGCCATGGCCAAGCTGTCCAAGAGAGAGTGGGAAAATAACAAGCTGACCATGGCCACCAAGATCAGACTGTATAGAGCCTGCTTACTGAGTACCCTTCACTATGGCAGTGACAGCTAGGGAGTGTATGAGCTGTGTACTGAGTATCATTCTCTATGGCAGTGACAGCTGGGGAGTGTATGAGCTGTGTACTGAGTACCCTTCTCTATGGCAGTGACAGCTGGGGAGTGTATGAGATGTGTACTGAGTACCCTTCTCTACACCAGTGACAGCTGGGGAGTGCATGAGCTGTGTACTGAGTATCATTCTCTACGGCAGTGACAGATGGGGAGTGTATGAGCTGTGTACTGAGTACCCTTTTCTACACCAGTGACAGCTGGGGAGTATATGAGCTGTGGACTGAGTACCCTTCTCTACGCCAGTGACAGCTGGGGAGTGCATGAGCTGTGTACTGAGTACCCTTCTCTACGCCAGTGACAGATGGGGAGTGTATGAGCTGTGTACTGAGTACCCTTCTCTACGCCAGTGACAGCTGGGGAGTATATGAGCTGTGGACTGAGTACCCTTCTCTACGCCAGTGACAGCTGGGGAGTGCATGAGCTGTGTACTGAGTACCCTTCTCTATGCCAGTGACAGCTGGGGAGTGTATGAGCTATGTACTGAGTACCCTTCTCTATGCCAGTGACAGCTGGGGAGTGTATGAGCTGTGTACTGAGTACCCTTCTCTATGGCAGTGAGACCTGGGGAGTGTATGAGCTGTGTACTGAGTACCCTTCTCTACGAGAGCTGCACGACTTATGTACACCATGAGTACCCCCTCAACAGCTTCCACCTGTGCATTTCCTAAAGGACAGTGCGCCAAACAATGACATCTTGGACCAGACCAGCATGCAAATCGTATACGCCCTCTTCAAACAGTGACAATTGGACTGGCTTAGCCACACCTGCTGCATGCAGGATAGTCGTATCGAAAACGATCTCACCTGTCTCATCTGTCGGCATCACCGGGTTCGGTGTTGGCCGCTGCACTCTTTGACACCATCACCTCCTCCAGGCTGCTCTGTCTTGACTTTTGTGGACAATTTCTTGAATACTCGTATTTAGGCCACTGATGTTGGTTATGTTCTCAATGTATGAGATTGGAGGTTCTTGCCTTTTCTCCTTTTTGCCACTGTTTTTCCTTAAAACACGGTTGCCATGAGGTCTGTGTTCTTGCTGTGTAACACATGGCCAATGTATTTTAGTCTTCTCTTGTTGATTCTGCTAGTAGTTTTCTGGTGGTATTAAGTTCTTCCAGGACACTTTCATTAGTTCTTCTATCTGTCCATTTGACATTAGTAGTCTTCAATAAAACCACATCTCTGCTGCCTCAATTCTTCTGCAACCAGCTTTTCTGAGAGTCCAGGCTTCGCAGCCATAAATCATGACTGGCCACATCAAACATTTTAAAATTGTAATTTTCAGGCCATTTGAAGTGCCTCTGTTGTTGAGTTGGACCCTTTTTTCCTTTGCCATTCCAATTCTTAATTTGACGTCTTTGGGTCAGGTTTCCATCATCAGTTTCTACAGAACCAAGATATTTGAAATTCTTCACATTTTTTAAAGGACCTTTGTTAACCTCTTGAGTGCCGTGTCTGTAAAATTCAGGGAGCTCTCGGAGCCTTCTCTGGTGCCTACATACATGAAATTCACGGAGGTAGTTTGACGCACGTTTCAGCCTAATGTAAATGGGAGAGAAGCACTGACTGATGTTGTCAGTCTCAGAGAGGGTTCATAAAAGTGACTGGCTTCCTTTACATGGCTTTTTGACCTATGCAACCCTCACCAGATTGGTTTTATTTATCTGAAAAGAGAAAATGGTTTTCAGCAAAAATGTTGACACCAGGACTGCCTTGCAATGCTGCATGTTTTCAGCCTTTGAAAGCATGAGTTGAGTCAAGAACTTATAAATGACTGTAGGATGATTCAGAAGACAAATCTAACACAAGAAGAGGTTGAAAACAGCAGTAGTTACTGGCTGTTGGTATGAAACCTGCAGCAGACCATCCCAACACGAAAAGTATTGATTTTTCCAGCCCCTGACATGAAGGTTCCCCACCCCCCACCCCAAGGTTTGTGTTTCAGGCAATACTGGCAGCTAGCCAACACTTTCATGGACTACACTGTTGAATTATATAAGCCACACTGTCAGTGAGTAGTGTCAGAAGTGGCAAAAGGAAGACTAGGATATGGAGTGGGGTGGGGGGGGGGGGGGGGGGGGCGTGCCTCAGGGGAGGACTTGACCCCGTCAAGCCACTCAGTGTACTAGCACACTGTGGCTCTTTGTAACTTGTCAGCTGTCAGTGATCTCTTAGTAAGAGGTCTGCCTAAGTCTGAATACTTTTAGATTTCATCAGGAGGGTCATATCTTCTATTTTTTCCTTTGTTTTTCTGCTTTCCATCGCAAGCCGGTATGAGTTTTTTTATGAGAATTTCCACAAAATATTACAAATATGTAGTAATTTCAAGAAATTACTACATAAATCATCTGAAAATACATTTAGTCATGCCTAATGCACCATTCTGTGTAATTTCATGCATACATTCCCATAACTATGGAAGCAACACTTGTTTTAATGTACATGGTAGCGATGCAACATTTTTTCCCCTGGCACATGGAAAACACTGGGTGTCAAAAAACGTCGGCACTCAAGGGGTTAATAAAGATGTCATGATTGTTTCTGGTGTCTTTGCAAAAAGATATTCTGCATAAAGAGCTCTCTGTGGGATCTCAGCGCACAGAACACCAACTTCTGTGACACAGGGATGCCTGCAAACATGACCTAAGTCCACTGATGTCAGTATGGACGTTTGGGAAGAGACAACTATAAATCCCTGTGCCTGTCAACAAGATGTTGTGATGGCATCACAACTGCACAGGACAAATGAATCCAACCGTGGCCGTAAGAAGAGACAGAAGGAAAGCTGCAGCAGTGACCAGACAGCCACAGCCATCATGTGTGGCAGCTGTGCCCAGCACTGCCACTCAAGAACAGACTTGTTCAGTCACAGCCATTGCTGTTCCAAATCAGAGTCCTCAATCGGTACATCCACTGTCTAATTCAACTGATTCCTCAACAGGGTCATCTATGGTCACATCAGACAGACAGAACCATCATTATACATAAACATTTTAAAATCTCTCTAACATAATAGGAGAAGACAGAAAACTAATCACTGAGAAATAACAGGACAAATCAATGATTCAAAAACATTAAGATCAAGGGGGGAAATCATAACACAAATATACATAATGTTACAGATCACTGACATTACCTTTCCCCATTCTCTGGAACCGACAGCTGCCCATACTTTTGGTAGCAGATACTGCAGTATTTTCCTGAAACAGACAAACAGTCTTAACGCTCATAACGGTAACAGATATTGCAGTATTTTCCTGAAACAGACAGTCTTAATGCTCATAACGGTAACAGATACTGCAGTATTTTCCTGAAACAGACAAACAGTCTTAATGCTCATAACGGTAACAGATACTGCAGTATTTTCCTGAAAGCCTTGAAATCTCGACTCATGAGGTGACCACATCATTTCAGCTTCTGTATTTTTGTATATTATAGACATGACACAGTCCCCACATGTCTCTAATGACTTCATTTCTATCTTGTCTTGACATGTAACATTCATTGTCTTTCTGAGACACCTCATCTTGCAAGCTGTTCTTTTGCTTTTTTTGTCTCTGGTTAAGTGTCCATGCCTGGCACTGATAGCAAAGCGTTGGTATAAAAACAGAGCTTTGTAATTGACGCTTTGTATCCATAGGTATGTGTGGACATGATAGCGGAGGGGCCAGCTGATAAGTCACTGCATTTGCTTTCTGGATTCTTGTTTCAGTTTCCCTGTCCATGATGCCATTCTATGTAAAGATGCTTCCTAAATATTTGAACTGTTCAACTTGTTTCAGTTCCATGTTGTTGACTGTAATTCCAGCTTGACTGGGCTTCTGCTCCCTTCATAACCTCTGTTCTGGACATGCTGATTTTCATGTTATAATCTTCACATCTTGCATTCAAGTTATTATCATCCACGATTGTGAAAAACTGTCCCAGATTTTGCAGCTTTTCATACCGTGTTTCCATGGACCCTTTTTTTTTAGACGTACACTGGACAGCTGAAGTACTGTAATAAGCAGCATGGGGATCAGTGACATAAAAGCCTGCAAAACATAAGGCAGCAAAAAATAACCCAAACGAACACAAAAAATGTGAAACATTGTAAAGCAATGCTAAACCAGAGGGAAAAACTACATTTCAAACAACACACTGAGAGAAAAACATAATCCTGGAGATTTTAAATAAGCTGAAACACAGAAACCTTTTCTTTTTGTAACAGGAAAACATACCAGTAACAATACATACTTAGTACTTAGTAAATTTCTTGATATGTTAACATGTGAGTTTCAGTTTCAGTTTCAATTTCTCAAGATGACATCTCTGTACTCAGAATGAATTCCATATGTGCTAATGTCACAGGTGCCATGTGATGGAGAAGATCCAGAATGATCACGGCACAAGCCTTAAGCCTGCACATAAACCCATGAGCTGACCAGATCCTGAGGTCCTACCTAGATAGTGCCATGACCCTGGGGTCGTAGGGGAGTAAGGTGGCAGAGACCTCAACTTTTCCCGAGGCTAGCACCACAAGGGCAGGACCCATCCCCTCTCCCTTACTTCAAATTCATATTCACTTTTTTTTTTTTACCAAGACTTCAGAAAGGCAAGAAGGCCAATTGGTCTTCAAGAGGTTGGACCTGGGAAATCAACCAATCTCTCCAATGTTTTATACTAAGGCAGCTGGGCAATGCCCTGCTCTTCATGATTTTCAACTGCTGTGGGATCTTTAGCGTGCACAACCAGAAGGTGCATGCATCCAACTCATTTTTCGTCCCCTTCCATTCAGTTCAATTTTATGGTCTCAGCTGAGGAAAAAAGTCGAGGCCTCAACAGGGAGCGAACCTTGAAACCTCGTGTTTAGTTACTGGCAGGCAAACGTCTGAACCATTCTGCCACTCTTCTCTCTAAACACGTGAACAGATAAATAATGTGTGTCTGAAGGTCTAGCAATTATCTGACAATTTTTTTCTACTGTACACCTTCCCTCTGACATCATGAGTGGTGAGATCATGAACAATACCAGATATTAAAACAAAGAAGACTGTGATACCCAAACATCTTTGTACACATATTCATAGTCAAATACCAGATATTAAAACAAAGAAGACTGTGATACTCAAACATCTTTGTACACATATTCATAACAAAGAAGACTGTGATACTCAAACATCTTCGTACACATATTCATAACAAAGAAGACTGTAATACTCAAACATCTCCGTACACATATTCATAACAAAGAAGACTGTGATACTCAAACATCTTTGTACACATATTCATAACAAAGAAGACTGTGATACTCAAACATCTTCGTACATATATTCATAACAAAGAAGACTGTGATACTCAAACATCTTTGTACACATATTCATAACAAAGAAGACTGTGATACTCAAACATCTCCGTACACATATTCATAACAAAGAAGACTTGTGATACTCAAACATCTCCGTACACATATTCATAACAAAGAAGACTTGTGATACTCAAAACATCTCCGTACACATATTCATAACAAAGAAGACTGTGATACTCAAACATCTTCGTACACATATTCATAACAAAGAAGACTGTGATACTCAAACATCTTTGTACACATATTCATAACAAAGAAGACTGTGATACTCAAACATCTTCGTACACATATTCATAACAAAGAAGACTGTGATACTCAAAACATCTTCGTACACATATTCATAACAAAGAAGACTGTGATACTCAAACATCTCCATACACATATTCATAACAAAGAAGACTGTAATACTCAAAACATCTTTGTACACATTCATAACAAAGAAGACTTGTGATACTCAAACATCTCCGTACACATATTCATAACAAAGAAGACTGTGATACTCAAAACATCTTCGTACACATATTCATAACAAAGAAGACTGTGATACTCAAACATCTCCGTACACATATTCATAACAAAGAAGACTGTGATACTCAAAACATCTTCGTACACATATTCATAACAAAGAAGACTGTGATACTCAAAACATCTTCGTACACATATTCATAACAAAGAAGACTGTGATACTCAAACATCTCCGTACACATATTCATAACAAAGAAGACTGTGATACTCAAACATCTCCGTACACATATTCATAACAAAGAAGACTGTGATACTCAAAACATCTTCGTACACATATTCATAGTCATTTTCTTTTAGGCAAGAAAGCTGACTGGCCCTCATGGGGATGGACCTGGGAAATGAACCTATCGCTCCAAAATTTTATGCCCAGGCATGCTAAACAACAAACCATCGATCAAATATGAAACCTGTAAATAAAAAAAAATCTTTTACCTGGTTGAAAAGGAAGAAAACTCTGATGCTCAAAAATCTAAATAAATAAACGTCCCCAATAAACCAAACAATAAAGGAAACATGAGACCTGTAAATAAACTATTACATAAACCTCCTTTCCTACCTGGTCAGAAATGGAAGAGGTGTCTTGATTTCTGAGACCAGCTGCTTTGCTGTCTTAAGTTTCTTCACCGGTTTGTTGTATGCTCCAGTCTCTAAAACTCTCTGTAACAGATTACCACAATCACTGTAACAGATTACCACAATCACTGTAACAGATTACCACAATCACTGTAACAGATTACCACAATCACTGTAATAGATTACCACAATCACTGTAACAGATTACCACAATCACTGTAATAGATTACCACAATCACTGTAATAGATTACCACAATCACTGTAACAGATTACCACAATCACTGTAACAGATTACCACAATCACTGTAACAGATTACAATCACTGTAATAGATTACCACAATCACTGTAACAGATTACCACAATCACTGTAACAGATTACCACAATCACTGTAACAGATTACCACAATCACTGTAACAGATTACCACAATCACTGTAATAGATTACCACAATCACTGTAATAGATTACCACAATCACTGTAATAGATTACCACAATCACTGTAATAGATTACCACAATCACTGTAACAGATTACAATCACTGTAATAGATTACCACAATCACTGTAACAGATTACCACAATCACTGTAACAGATTACCACAATCACTGTAATAGATTACCACAATCACTGTAACAGATTACCACAATCACTGTAACAGATTACAATCACTGTAATAGATTACCACAATCACTGTAACAGATTACAATCACTGTAATAGATTACCACAATCACTGTAATAGATTACCACAATCACTGTAACAGATTACCACAATCACTGTAACAGATTACCACAATCACTGTAACAGATTACCACAATCACTGTAACAGATTACCACAATCACTGTAACAGATTACCACAATCACTGTAACAGATTACCACAATCACTGTAACAGATTACCACAATCACTGTAACAGATTACCACAATCACTGTAACAGATTACCACAATCACTGTAACAGATTACCACAATCACTGTAACAGATTACCACAATCACTGTAATAGATTACCATAATCACTGTAACAGATTACCACAATCACTGTAACAGATTACCACAATCACTGTAACAGATTACCACAATCACTGTAACAGATTACCACAATCACTGTAACAGATTACCACAATCACTGTAACAGATTACCACAATCACTGTAATAGATTACCATAATCACTGTAACAGATTACCACAATCACTGTAACAGATTACCACAATCACTGTAACAGATTACCACAATCACTGTAACAGATTACAATCACTGTAACAGATTACCATAATCACTGTAACAGATTACCACAATCACTGTAACAGATTACCACAATCACTGTAACAGATTACAATCACTGTAACAGATTACCACAATCACTGTAACAGATTACCACAATCACTGTAACAGATTACCACAATCATAATAATGTGCTGTCTTAAGTTTCTTTGCTGGTTTGTTGTATGCTCCAGTCTCCAAAACTGTCTGTAGTAGATTAACCCTTTGACTCCCGCACTCTGTCCATCAGCATTCTGCATTGTCAACCAACCATGCTAGCAAAGCAAAAAAATTAACCCTTTAACACCATCACCCTATCCACTATCCAGGAAGCAGGAACCTGGTGGATAGGGTTAGGGAGTCAAAGAGTTAAGTTTTCGCAGTTGGCGGATAGGGTGAAGGAGTCAAAGAATTAACACAATCATTATAATGTGCTGTCTTAGCCCTTTGACTCCCGCATCCTGCCCACCAGCATTTTGCATTTACAACCATGCTAGCAAAGCAAAAACTTGACCCTTTGATTCCCTCACCCTATCAGGAAGCTGGTGGACAGTATAAAGGAATCAAAGGGCTAAGATTTTTGCAATTGGTGGATAGGGTGCAGAGGTCAAAGGGTTAACACAATCATCATAATGTGCTGTCTTAATCCTTTGACTCCCACACCCTGTTCAAAGGTATCAATTAATAAAGCAAGCAAGCAAACAAGCAGTCAACCAATTATATCAATCAATCAATCACATCAATCAACCAATTATATCAATCAATCTTACCAATCAATTATATCAACCAATCATATCAATCTATCAATTATATCAATCAATTATATCGATCAATCAATTATATCAAATCAACCAATCAATCATGCAAATAACTTTACTTATTACACATCAAATCAACCAATCAATCATGCAAAATAACTTTACTTATTACACACCAAATCAACCAATCAATCATGCAAAATAACTTTACTTATTACACACCAAATCAACCAATCAATCATGCAAAATAACTTTACTTATTACACACCAAATCAACCAATCAATCATGCAAAATAACTTTACTTATTACACACCAAATCAACCAATCAATCATGCAAAATAACTTTACTTATTACACATCAAATCAACCAATCAATCATGCAAAATAACTTTACTTATTACACAAGGACCAATTACTGTTTGTTGGATGTTCAAAATCAGCATCCATTCAAAACACGCCATAGTTAATACAAAACGGTGTAAATGTCATCATCCTATCTCTCTTATTTACACACACACACACACACACTTGAACACCCACATACACATACGCTAATACACACACATATACACACACATATGCTAACACACACACATGAACATATTCCTACACACACATACATCTACACACACATACACATGAACACATACATACATCCACACATACATATACAACGGAAATCCTCGAACCTCGATAGTCTTCTGTTACAGTCCCACTAATGTAAGAGATGAAGTGGAAGACGAAAGATTTTATCAGGACTTAACATCAGTCATCAGACAAGTCCCAAAGCACAACATGCTCATTATTGGTGGCGACTTCAATATGCACAACTTGGAAATCTTGATGGCTTCAAATATGCATATCACTCTCAGACTAACAGAAACGGCTCTATGCTAAAAGACTATCTCAATGAAAACAGTCTCATATGCCTCAACATTCTATACCAGAAAAGACCAGGTCAGCTATGGACACACAAATCTCCAAATGGGAGCAAAGCACAACTCGACTATATTATCATCAATAAGAAATGGAAAAATAGTGCAAACAATTGCAGAGCATTCAACTCGTTTGTCAATGTTGCATCAGACCACCGCATCGTTTCTGCTCGACTTCGATTGAGCCTTCGAGCAAATAAAAAGAAATCTTGCAATACTACCCCATATGACTGGTCAAATCTAACCGACAACCCTGAAATTTGTAACATCTTCATTACAAGGGTGAGAAATAGACTTGCTGCCCTACAAGATTCAGTCTCAGAAAAGATTGCTACCATGACATACAACCACTTTGAAATGGCTTGTAAAGAAACAGCTGCAGACATTATCCCGCTGAAACCCAAAGTAAAAAGACAAACTCCATGGGTGAATGAGGAAATCTGTCAAAAACTCAAGCAATTAAAAGAAGCTGCACAGCTAAAAGACACTCATCCATCCCCTGAGAACATCTTTTACCTCAATAATGCTCGTGCTGCTCTCATAGAGGCCTATGAAGCAGAGCAAACGAACTATCTACAAAGCAAGATCGACCAGATCACAAATGCTGACAGCAACAAAAAGTCTGCTGTTGCCTGGAAGACCGTGAGCAAAATAAGTGGTAGAAAAACCTGTAACAGAGCTAAGCTAAAAGCATCTAGCCAAGAAGAGCGAGTAAAACTGTGGCAACAACACTTCCAAGACCTACTTGGGAAACCTCCAGACATTTCTGAAGAAGAAATAACTCCGGTCTTCATGGAGGAGCTGAATATCAAGAAAGGGCCATTTACATTGGACGAACTACTGACAGCAGTGAAAAGCATTCAGTGTGGAAAAGCATGCGGACTCAATGAGATACCAGCGGAAGTATGGAAAATAGAGGAATTTCACCAGATACTGCTGGAATACTGCAACAATGTTTATAACCAAGACCCAACAAACAAATGGACTAAAGGATGCCTCCTTCCTTTCCCCAAGAAAAGTGACCTCGGAATCACAAAGAACTACCGCGGAATCACATTAACTGCAATTTCTGCAAAGTTCTACAACCTAATGTTCCTAAATAGGATAAGGCCGGAGATAGATCCAGTTTTGAGGAAAAATCAAAACGGGTTTCGCCAAAACAGATCGACATCAGGACAAATACTCACCATCAGACGTATATTGGAAGGCATAAAAACCAAAAACCTCCCAGCTGTTCTCCTATTTATTGACTTTTCCAAAGCTTTTGATTCGATCCACCGAGGAAAGATGAAGGAGATTCTAACTGCATATGGACTACCCAAGGAAACAGTAGACACCATCATGATGCTGTATCAGAATACCCGCTGTATGGTTCACTCCCCCGACAGAGACACAGACTTCTTTGACATCACTGCTGGAGTCCTTCAAGGAGACACGCTTGCCCCCTACATTTTCATCATCTGTCTCGATTATGTGCTGAAGAAAGCAGTGGATAAGAACAAAAAACTCGGCTTTACCCTCACAGAACAGAAGAGCAGATGCTAACCTGCGGTAAAGATAACAGGTGTGGATTACGCTGATGACCTGGCTGTTCTCGCAGACCTTCTAAAGGATGCAACACCTCTCCTTCACAATGTCGAAAGAACAGCAATGGAGATCGGGCTTCACCTCAGTGCGAACAAAACAGAGTTCATCTGTCTGAACCAAGACGCATCAGAAGATATGAGAAGTCTCAATGGAGATACGATCAAACAAGTTCAAGACTTTAAATACCTTGGCAGCTACACTGACTCCACAGAACAAGACATCAACACCAGACTCGGAAACGCCTGGGGCGCACTAAATCAACTTGACAAAATCTGGAAATCCAATCTACCAGAAAAACTGAAAAGGAACTTCTTCCGAGCAGCAGTAGATTCCATTCTTATATATGGCTCAATCTCTTGGACCCTAACAACGACATAGGAGAAGAAGATTGATGGAGCATACACACGAATGCTGCGTGCAGCCCTGAACAAATCCTGGAGAGAACATCCAACTAACAAAGAGTTATATGATAAGATCCCACCAATCAGTAAATCAATACGGCAACAAAGACTGCGCTTTGCGGGACAATGCTGGCGTAGCAAAGAAGAACTGGTGGGGATGTTCTACTACGGAGACCCAGCCGCGGCAAACAAAGACCAAGACGTCCAAAGAAGACCTTCATCGACCAACTGATCGATGATACAGGCTGTCAGTATGATGAACTACCTGCTGCAATGTCTGACAGAGAAGGATGGAAGAAATGTGTCGGCCATCCCATCAACTCACAGCGATAGATCTAACTTAAGTATCACGATCCCTAGCGATAAACATCACTTGGAAAACGGATGAGGACTCATTAGGTTCAAATCACATCCCTATAATTCTCAGCCTAAACCATAGTCCTGAAACAGACAAAATCTTTTTTATCAAGATAGTGTCATATTACACGATAGTATATCAAAATTTAATTATAAAGAAGCAGACTGGGCCAAACTTAAAGGAATCCTTCAAACTACAAAAACAGATCTTTCTTATTGGTTTATTTTTTGTCTAAATCACTTAAATGAATACACATGAAACCAATGATCATACCATAAAAACATACACGCACACATACACACACACTCACGTACACACACACATACACACACACAAAAATATATATATATACAAACACACACACATACGTACACACAAACATACACAGACATATGAACACACACATACATGTACACATACACAGACACATGAACACACACATACACACACACATCTACACACACACATACACAGACTCATGAAAACACACACACACACACACACATACACACACACTCTCTCTCTCTCTCTCTCTCTCTCTACTGTGTAGTACCTTCAGAACACTGGTAAGTCTGGATGGATCTAACTGCCAAGATTTCTCCCGCATCTCTGCCTGAAATATACAAAAGATGGCTATCATCTGTCATTTTGTTATTACAGATAATTATGTGTAACTTTATTACCATACACTGTGTGTGTGTGTGTGTGTGTGTGTGTGTGTGTGTGTGTGTGTGTGTGTGTATGCATATGTGTGTGTGTGTGTGTTGTATGCATATGTGTGTGTGTGTGTGTGTGTGTGTGTGTGTGTGTGTGTGTGTGTGTTTGCGTGTGTGTGTTTGTGCACACGCATGTGTGCGCATGTGTTCTTGCGAATGTGCCTATGTGTGGGTGAACTCAAAGAAGGGATGGAATGGGGAGGGGGATAGAGTGGGGGTAGGTATACTGCCGGGAACAGATTCAGATACTCTCTTACATCTGCTGTGATAACATGTACGCACACACATACACGTGAACATACACATCTACACACACATCTACAAACACACAGCTTTCTACATGAAAGCACTATACTGATATCTATCAATGCCATTAATCATTAACCTTTTGACTCCTGCACCCTGTCAACTAACATCCTGTACCTTGTGGATTTGTTGCTGTGGTGTTATTGAATAAGGTTTACCATATTCTGGCCACCTTGCATGAATGTCTTCTGTCTTGGTTAGAGTGGCACCATCTTTACTGTTGATGCACTGATTTTGTGGCTGAAATTTGGTTGTTTTAACTTTCTTAATTTGTTTGAACATCTCCTTTGATTTTCTTTCCACATTGCAATCAAAGATTTTAGTACACTCTTGCTCAAGCCACGCTGTCTTGTTTTTTCTTACTTTGATTTGTATTTCTCTCTTCAGTTTCCTCTAATCTTTCTGATCGTTATTTTTATGTGCTTGAATTTTCTTGTTAGCTAGTCCTATTACTTCATCACTTATTTTGGTGCCTTTCTTGTTTTTCTGCTTAGCTATGCATCAGCAATTTCTGTCTAAATTCGTTTCATGTCTTCCCACAGTTCATTTAGATATTTTCTGTTAACAGACCATTTTTCCAGTATGGCTTGAAACCGACTGTCTGTCTGAATTTGGAAAGCACCTGTGGTTTCTTGATCTTGGAATTTGTTTTTATAAATTCTAGTTTGTTGATCTGCCCTGTTTATCCTGTATGCCTTTAACCTTAACTTTGCAGTCAGCAATATGTGGTCTGAAACACAATCCACATCCGGTCAAATAAAGCACTGTTGTTTTCCATGCTTTGTCAACCATTATGAAGTCAAATAAAGCACTGTTGTTTTCCATGCTTTGTCAACCATTGTGTAGTCAAACAAAGCACTGTTGTTTTCCATGCTGTCAACCATTGTGTAGTCAAATAAAGCACTGTTGTTTTCCATGCTGTCAACCATTGTGTAGTCAAATAAAGCACTGTTGTTTTTTCCATGCTGTCAACCATTGTGTAGTCAAATAAAGCACTGTTGTTTTCCACACTGTCAACCATTATGTAGTCAAATAAAGCACTGTTGTTTTCCATGCTTTGTCAACCATTATGTAGTCAAATAAAGCACTGTTGTTTTTTCCATGCTGTCAACCATTGTGTAGTCAAATAAAGCACTGTTGTTTTCCATGCTGTCAACCATTATGTAGTCAAATAAAGCACTGTTGTTTTCCATGCTGTCAACCATTGTGTAGTCAAATAAAGCACTGTTGTTTTTTCCATGCTTTGTCAACCATTGTGTAGTCAAATAAAGCACTGTTGTTTTCCATGCTGTCAACCATTGTGTAGTCAAATAAAGCACTGTTGTTTTCCATGCTTTGTCAACCATTATGTAGTCAAATAAAGCACTGTTGTTTTCCATGCTTTGTCAACCATTATGTAGTCAAATAAAGCACTGTTGTTTTCCATGCTTTGTCAACCATTGTGTAGTCAAATAAAGCACTGTTGTTTTCCATGCTGTCAACCATTATGTGTCAAATAAAGCACTGTTGTTTTCCATGCTGTCAACCATTATGTGTCAAATAAAGCACTGTTGTTTTCCATGCTGTCAACCATTATGTAGTCAAATAAAGCACTGTTGTTTTCCATGCTGTCAACCATTATGTAGTCAAATAAAGCACTGTTGTTTTCCATGCTTTGTCAACCATTATATAGTCAAATAAAGCACTGTTGTTTTCCATGCTTTGTCAACCATCGTGTAGTCAAATAAAGCACTGTTGTTTTCCATGCTGTCAACCATCGTGTAGTCAAATAAAGCACTGTTGTTTTCCATGCTGTCAACCATTATGTAGTCAAATAAAGCACTGTTGTTTTCCATGCTGTCAACCATCGTGTAGTCAAATAAAGCACTGTTGTTTTCCATGCTGTCAACCATTATGTAGTCAAATAAAGCACTGTTGTTTTCCATGCTGTCAACCATTATGTGTCAAATTTAGCACTGTTGCTTTCCATACTGTCAACCATTGTATAGTCAAATAAAGCACTGTTGTTTTCCATGCTGTCAACCATTATGTGTCCAATAAAGCACTGTTGTTTTCCATGCTGTCAACCATTGTGTAGTCAAATAAAGCACTGTTGTTTTCCATGCTTTGTCAACCATTATGTAGTCAAATAAAGCACTGTTGTTTTCCATGCTGTCAACCATTATCATTATGTAGTCAAATAAAGCACTGTTGTTTTCCATGCTGTCAACCATTATGTGTCAAATAAAGCACTGTTGTTTTCCATGCTGTCAACCATTGTGTAGTCAAATAAAGCACTGTTGTTTTTTCCATGCTGTCAACCATTATGTAGTCAAATAAAGCACTGTTGTTTTTTCCATGCTGTCAACCATTATGTAGTCAAATAAAGCACTGTTGTTTTTTCCATGCTGTCAACCATTGTGTAGTCAAATAAAGCACTGTTGTTTTTTCCATGCTGTCAACCATTGTGTAGTCAAATAAAGCACTGTTGTTTTCCATGCTTTGTCAACCATTATGTAGTCAAATAAAGCACTGTTGTTTTCCATGCTGTCAACCATTATGTAGTCAAATAAAGCACTGTTGCTTTCCATACTGTCAACCATTGTGTAGTCAAATAAAGCACTGTTGTTTTCCATGCTTTGTCAACCATTATGTAGTCAAATAAAGCACTGTTGTTTTCCATGCTGTCAACCATTATGTAGTCAAATAAAGCACTGTTGTTTCCCATGCTTTGTCAACCATTGTGTAGTCTATCTGATTTCTGTACCTCTCTACAGGGGACATCTATCTGTTATGTTTGCCATGTGGCTGTTTAAAGAGAGTGCTAGCTATGACAAGATCATTTATCCAACAAAAAAACACCAACATGTCTCCATGTTCGTTGTGTTCACCCTGCCGATAAGGCCCTATTCCAAATTCCGTGTCTTCATCTTCTCTGATCTTTGCATTTAGATCGCCCATGACTATACACATTTCCCTCATAGGTATTCTTTCATCATTTGCAGGTCATTATAAAAACGTTTCGTCGGTCATTACAAAATTGCTCTATCACTTCATCTGAGCTCACAGATAGATGTATGTGCATATACTTGATGATATTTAAGGTGACAGACTTGGAGCTGAGATTCACTAACAGAGCTGTTATTTTTCAGGGTGGCTGAAAGATCCTTGTCCAGAACAACAGCGACTCCATTTGAGCCTTTGTCATCTCCACAATAAATGATTGTAGGTTACCCGACGTAAAGATACCTCCATCTGATTTCACACTGTCCCGTTATGTCTACATATGTTCCGTAAGTTCTTCAAACAGGCGTTCAAGTCTGCCTAATTCTTTCATGGTCCTTATGCTTCAAGTACCAACACTTGACACTTTTCTTTCTCTTAAGTTTTGATGAGGAGACTCAACATACCTGCTTCTTACAACTCAACATACCTGCTTCTTACAACTCAACATACCTGCTTCTTACAACTCAACATACCTGCTTCTAACAACTCAACACGCCTGCTTCTTACAACTCAACATACCTGCTTCTTACAACTCAACACGCCTGCTTGTTACAACTCAACATGCCTGCTTCTTACAGCTCAACATACCTGCTTCTTACAACTCAACACGCCTGCTTGTTACAACTCAACATACCTGCTTCTTACAGCTCAACATACCTGCTTCTTACAACTCAACACGCCTGCTTCTTACAACTCAACATACCTGCTTCTTACAACTCAACATACCTGCTTCTAACAACTCAACACGCCTGCTTGTTACAACTCAACATACCTGCTTCTAACAACTCAACATACCTGCTTCTTACAACTCAACATGCCTGCTTCTTACAACTCAACATACCTGCTTCTTACAACTCAACATGCCTGCTTCTTACAACTCAACATGCCTGCTTCTTACAAAATGCCCACTTCTTACAACTTCTATCGAATACTTTCATATCATCATCATAGTTGTTGTCCACAATCACAGATCCTCTCTACCCAGTAGCTACTGAGTTCTGTCCCTCCTTGGGGGTCCCAGAAGGCGAAGAACTATATCGCTTCTTTCTTTTATGCTGTAGCCTCTTTAGCTGTTTTGGGCAAATTTACATCTGTTAGCTTACCACTGCTTTCTGGAAGCACACATACTTTTCAGAGATCCCAACCACTGTTTCTTAAGAAATATCTGTCCGCGACCATAAAGAAAAAAGACGGTTCCAAAGATCCTCCAGTCACCTTTTGACTTCCTCTATTCCTTACTGCTGGGATTTCACCAGACCTCAGCATAACATAAAATTCTTTGTGTCCTTACAAAGGATGAGGCAAGTCTGCGTGGATTAGACATCTAACCAAGCCTTTATATAGCAGGAACCAGAAAAAAAAAACACGAAAAACAATAAAAACGCGTATTTAATACAACAAGACAAGACAGGTGCAAATTTTCAGCCAACTGGCCTTTGTCAAGCGTAAGATCACAAACAAACACCAGGTACAAAAATAAGGAGAAAAAGACTGAAACTTCCCTGCTGCTAGTTCCAGTGTGAGAAAAGGAATACCTGTACCTGGTGTTTGTTTGTTTGTAATCTTACCTTGACAAAGGCCAGTTGGCCGAAAATTTGTGCCTGTCTTGTCTTGTTGTATTAAATACGCGTTCTGATTCTTTTTCATGTTTTTTCTGGTTCCTGCTTGCTTGAACATGGGCAGTCCACTTGTTTTGGATTTCTTTATATAGCACATACACTCACTCTATACCAGGAATCAAGTGGAACCACAAAAGAAAAACAAACAAACAGTTTCAGTTTCTCAAAATGATGTCTTTGCACTCGGAATGAATCCCATATGCACTAATGTCACAGGTGCCATGCGTATGATGATCATGGCACAAGCCTTCTATGAGCTGGCCAGGTCCTGAGGCCCTACCCAGGCTATGTTTTACCTAGTCTACATTTTATACTGGTATTTTATCAGCCTACCGTTAGAATAATCTTGGTTATATGTAAATGAAATGTATATTTGTGTATCTTACCTTCAAAAAAGGAACATACATATAAAGTAAATAAATAAATAATCAAAGGTCTGAATCATAACACAACTAGCTATTCTGCATAAACTCGTCTCACATGACAGACCCCCCCCCCCCCCCACAGTCAATGCTCAAATGCTCAGCTGTCTATCAATTAGATGAAGGTATTATTTTCTTAATCATAGATAGGTATGTAAGTGAGTTAGTAAGTAAGTAAGTAAGTAAATGAGTGAATGAGTGAGAAAGTGAATAAGACGTAAGTAGGTAAATAAATAAATACAAAATAAAGGAGTATGTAGATAAATAAACAGGTAAGAGATGAAAATAACAAATAACAGTAAATACATGCATATACCCACATACCCGCACACAGACATATACACACACATTTATACAGACACACCCATATCGACACAGCATGATGGCTGACAAAAACACTAAAACAACAACATCAGCACAGAGGAAACACCCATATCTACATACCATGACAAACTTAAAACAAAAAAACAACACATAAAGAAATAAAGATGGTTAATCCATACTAACAACCTCCCCATTTACAGCTCTCTCTGTGACATGTTTTGTGTTATACAAGCCCTCAGCAATCATCATCATCATCATCAGGTGCCTTGCCACATGGTGCTGGCGATCATGGACTTCCATCTGTTTCTATCTCTTGTTGCCTCAAGCACCTCTTCAACCCTCTTTGTCTTCAGCCACTTTGCAAGTCCATCCAATATCTTCTCCCTGGGTCTACCTGGTGCTCTCTTTCCCTCCAGCTTTCCCGTTGTGACCAGGTACTCCAATTCCCTTTTCCTCATAAAATCCTTCTGAATTTACAAGACCGGACTATAACCACATAGACCTGGTTGGTGCACAGCTACCACCTTCCAATCTGACTGCATGGCTTCCAGCATGGCTCCATAAAAACTCTGTACCTACGGTCTTAAGTCATCAAACGTGTATGGGTACCCAACCCTGTTCACAGATATCCCTTTGACTCCCACACCCTACCCACCAACTGCAAAAACTTAACCATTTGACTCCTTCACCCTATCCACCAACTTCCTGCAGGGAGCAGGTGGATAGGGTGAGGGAGTCGAAGGGTTGTTTTAGCTTTGCTAGCAGAAACCAGGAAAACATGAAAATAGAATCAGAACGTGTATTTACTACAACAAGACAAGGCAGGCGAAAAATTTCGGCCAACTGGACTTTGTCGCACATAAATGCAAGATCACAAACAAACACCAAATATAAAAATTAGGAGAAAAAAATTTCCTCCCACTGGATGAAGCAGCAGTGAAATTTCAAGTCCTTTTCTCCTAATTATTGTATTTGGTGTTTGTTTGTTCATGATCTTACATTCATGCTTGACAAAGGCCAGCTGGCCAAACATTTGCACCTGTCTTGTCTGGTTATATTAAATATTGCGTTCTGATTCTATTTTCGTGATTTTCTGGTTCCTGTTTGCTTGAACGCAGGCAGTCGCACTTATTTTGGATTTTGCTAGTATGGTTTACAATGCAGAATGCTGCTGAACTGGGTGCAGAAGTCAAAGAGATAAAAAGAGGAAGATAAATAAGTAAGAAAGGATGCAGGGAGGGAGAAGAAATGGGCATCACTCTCACAGTAATAGTCTCTGACAAACGCAATCACCTCACCCCTCTGTGACCACAGCGATATGGAGCAATGTGTTCACTTCTTTAACATATACACACAACACCACTGAATGACAAAGACAACAGCCGCACAGCAACACATCTTACCTCTCGAAGGCACCGGTGACCATGGCGCTGAAAAAAGGTCCTGGTCTTCTGCTGTAGGACTGGGTATTTGTCGTTCTTCAGCAGGTTCAGGCATTCCTGTCATGCAATCACAGGAGGGAGGGGTGTGGGGTGAAAATCACAAATAAAATGAGAGAAAAGAGATTGGGCGAAAGAGAGAAGGAATGATGGCAAAAAGCAAAAATTTCAAGATGGACAAGCCATTCTAACAACTTCCATTTTTACACCAAAGGCCACCTCCAACCTGGTAGTGAGGCAGCCGTCCCTAACCCAGCAGGTGACAAGTGGCGGACAGCAGATGGCCTGTAGATATCAAGATTAGTCACCAGACGGGCCAGGCTAGCCTGGACAAACAAGCAGTCTCAGACCAACTGGTGATGGTTTTTGTCCAGATCAATCGGGATGACACTTGACATGGCCACACCTTATGCATCCTACGATGGAGCCATTAGGCTAACAAGGGCCGCCCAAAGCTCTGCACTCAGAGGGTACCTCTTTTGGCCATGAACTGAGGGTGGGGTACCACCTGCAGAAAATCTGAAGGGCTGGAGTCAGAGGTACCAGGCCTGCATACACCACACCTACAGGCGCCTCAATCAATCATTTTATGCAATACAAATGTCTATACTGCATGCACCACATCTGCAGGTGCCTTCTTACAATCATCATGTGCCCTGCTGCATGGCATTGGTGATCATGGCCCTCCATATGTATCTATCCCTTGTCGCTGCAAGCACATCTTCCAACCCCTCTGTCCTCAACCACCCTGCAAGTCCAACCAATATTTTCTCCCTGGGTCTACTTGGTGTTCTCTTTCTCTCCAGCTTTCCTGTTGTGACCAGGTGCTCTAATTCCCCTTTCCTCATAAAATGGCCTACAAATGTTGCTTGTCTTTTCCTAATCTTCCTTATCAATGCTCTTCTTGTGTCTGCCACTCTCAGGACTGTCTCGTTTGTTTTCTCTGCTGTCCATGGAACTCTCAACATTCTTCGTAAAAACCACATCTTGGCTGCCTCAATCTTGTTTTGGCTTTGCTTGTTGATTGTCTATGCCTCACAGCCATGTAACATTATCGGTTCTCTGCAACTGCCAGGACTGTGGACACCAGAAACAGTCAGACTGATGTAGTACATGATGACAGAATGCCGGACTCTCATACTGGCCATGATTAGACAGCATTAGTCAAAGGACACATGGATATGTGTAACAATGCTGTGACCAACAAAGGAGTTGGTATCCTCACCAACATCCCAGGGACTCAAACCACAACTGCCAATGTTCCTACAAACAAACACTACACCCACTAGCAACCAGATACACAGGCACTCATGGAAACAGCCTCCACGGTTCATAATACAGGTCTCACCTGTCGGTGTCACTGGGTTCAGTGTTGGCCACTGCACATTTTGACACCACCTGCACAATAACTGGCTTCTACTTCACGGTCGTGGGCAGAGGATTTCCAAGGAAACAATGGCCAGGACACCTGCACAGAATGTGCACTGCGCTTGAGGAAGGTAATGGCAACCCACCTGAAGTATTTTTGCCAAAAAGTGCACATAATGACACACAAGAAAAGGAAAAAGTCATAGTTCTATGTCTTCTGAGATCCCCAGTGAAAAACAGGATCCAAGAATGTGAAAGGCAGCAATGATACAGGTGACCCATGTTATGTCTTTTTCTCTGTTTTCCAAGCCCCAGAGAATGACAAGTTCCCCGCACCTGACCAAAGCCTTCCACCAAGTCAGAAGAACCAGAAGCATAGTTCTCTGACACTGCTCAAAGTGGGGTATCAGAAAACAAGACAGTAGATGAACTAGCAAGAAGAGGAGCATAGCGAGAGAGACAGAGAGTAGAAGGTGGTACTGAGAGTTATTCTTCATTCTATCTCAAACATACAAAGACACACATGCATACACACACCCACAGCCCACAGCCACATGTGCACACACACAACACACATGCATACACACCCCCACATGTTCACACACACACACACACACACACACACACACACACACACACACACACACACATACACACATACACATGATTTATCACCTCATCTGAGGAAGAACAAAACATTTCCTTCAGTCCATCATCAGCAATTTGTTTTGCCAGGTCCTACAACAAAATGAACACACATCCAAGGAATAAATTAACTGTCACATTCATAATGAGAAAACAACAACAATTTTAATACTGATAGATTTCATGGTGGGAACATTTGTATAATATTTTTTTTCTGTCACATTCATAATGGGAAAAAAACAATAATTTCAGTACTGCTAGATTTCATGGTGGTAACATTTGTACAATATTTTTATGTCACATTCATAATGGGAAAAAAACAGCAATTTTAGTACTGCTAGATTTCATGGTGGTAACATTTGTAAAATATTTTTATGTCACATTCATAATGGGGGAAAAAACAACAGCAATTTTAGTACTGCTAGATTTCATGATGAAACATTTGTAAAATATTTTTCTGTCACATTCATAATGGGAAAAAAACAACAACAATTTTAGTACTGCTAGATTTCATGATGAAACATTTGTACAATACTTTTCCATCATAAGTTGATCACGTGTCATCACTCAAGGAAGCTCCCAACAAGGTAGGAAAACTCCAGGCTGGTGCAATGAAATGCTGGTAATATTGCAGAATACAGATACCACATCCACTCACACAGGCCAGATGAACACAGAATTATTATTGTTATTGTTATTTTTGCTTAAAGCCCAGCCGACTGCATACAGCCATATTAGAGCTATAACCGTTTCAAAACATACACAATACTTTAACAGGAAAAAACTGGACAAGAAAATTAAGTACACATATCAATCCTAAGAGAAAGTGCACAAGACTTTATCGAACACATACAGGTAAATGGGCCAGCAAGGCAGAAACTGACAGGAAGAAATGACAGAAAGCAAAGGAACAAGGCAGAAACAAAGCAAGTGACAGAAAAAAGGAAATTTCCAGCACAGAATATCCAGAAGGTGGGGATACTATTTGTACTGAAGAGTCCCCGGCAACCACACAGGGGGGTGAACACAGAATACAACGTGATGACATTTGACCTCTTTTCAAAATGGGTACTCCTGGACCATCCACAAAATCAAAGGCAATTTTTGAGATGATAGCATCAAAACTTCCAAGAAGCAGAAAATAAGACAAGAGGGCAAATAGACAGTCAGATGATGAAATAAACAATCATTTTGTGAAAAGAACTTTCAAACGTGACTGTGAGATTCATGCTGTACTCAACAATACGGCCAATGAGGCAGCCTACAATGTGACTGACCTTTGACCTTTTTTCAAAGATCAACTTAACTGGCACTCACATTGCTGACAGAGTCAGACATATGACCTATGATCAAACAAACCCACTAGATTTAAGAGAAAAGTACAGATCATCCAACTTTCTTGATGTTCCATTCATGTCTTAAGATTCATAGGCTAGGTAGGGCCTCTGGACCTGGCCAGCTCATGGGTATGTGCAGGCTAAAGGCATGTGCCATGATCACCATCACATGGCACCTGTGACGTTACTGCATATGGAATTTGTTCCAAAAGCGCGGAGACGTCATTTTGAGAAACTGACGGTAAAACTGTTCCACTGAGCATTGTTGTTGCTGTTGTTCTTGCTGTTGTTGGTGCTTTTTTTTTTTCAAAAATCCAGTGACAATATTTCTTTGTTGTCTTACATGTTTGCTTGAAAAAAGGCCAGTTTGCAACAACTTGTGCCTGTCCCGCTTCATGACTTAAATAGATGTCCTCATTTCATTTTCATGTGTTTCTGATTTCTATTTGCTCCAACACTGGCAGTCATTTTCATTAAGATTATATTTGTCCACGTTGAATTTGAATTGTTACTATCTCCTCAAGATCAGCTGATTAAGAATGATATTTCGGGATGAGACTTTATTAACCCTTTGACTCCCGCACCCTATCCACCAACTGCAAAAACTTAACCCTTTGACTCCTTCACCCTATTCACCAACTTCCTGCAGGAAGCTGGTGGACAGAGTGAGGGAATCAAAGGGTTAAGTTTTTGCTTTGCTGGCATGGTTGGCAATGCAGGATGCTGGTGGACACGGTGCAGGAGTCAAAAGGGTTAAAGAAAATGCTGGTATGTACATGCCCAGAAATGTAGAACTTAAGAAACATTTATAGAACAGTCTATGTTGGTGGATAGGGTGAGGGAGTGATATGGTTGATGTTTTATTTTGCTGTCACGGCTGACAATGCACAGGCTGGTGGACAGGGTTGTGGAGTCAAAGGGTTAAAATTAAATCAGGAATAGCTATTCAGGGGAACTAACCCAATCCTGTTCCCTCAAAGCCGGAGGAACACTTTCCCTACTACAGTATGAATGACAATGGTGCAATACACACACACAGGAGCAAGGCATCAGGAACCTTTTTTCTTCTACTCAAGGATACCTCATTTCACATAATGTATAATCATGCAGACATCAGGCAGCAATTTCTCCATGTATGGAAGGGAAAAACCAGTATTTCTGGCACCATTTGATCTCTTTAAAGAGATGATTGCAATGATTGTTACTTCAATGTTTGTTAGAAATATTAACCCCTTAAGTGCCAAAATGTAAACGAAGAGGTAAATAACCTGTGTCAGAGAGTCTTAAATGTTTTGACTTAAAATTTAAAAAAATCATATTTCTTCATCCAGCCCAGAAAACCCCACAACACTATATATTTTTTTGTTCAGTATACTATACAATACACCAGGAGCAGTATTGCTTTTGGTTTGAGGATCGCCAATGCTAGTAATGTCACTCTGACTCTTATCTGGGTCAAGTCCGACTTCGGACATCAACGTCGAAATATCGCCTACATGCGCCAGATTATTGTCATTTTCACTCTTATCAAGTGAATCAAGACTCCAAATCAGAATCACCTCCTCAAGTAATGATTTCTGCAATTTCTTCTGCTGTATAAGTTGTTTTTTGTGCCACTCAGCATTGAAACTGGTTTGTCCGCCATTGTTTACAGTTGCTGAATAGTAATCAGCTGTAGGGGTCACCGTTTCAATAGCACAGGCGGAAAAGACTGTAAAATGGCACGCATAAATACTTAGCATCTATTCATAGAGAGAATCTGTGGATGTCTCACACATCACTGAAAGTGTTGAGGTTTTCTGGCTAAAAACAGGGAAAGGTCGCTGACTGAATATAAGGTCGGAGCACTGGAGGTGTACGTTTCTTTCAATGGAATATTTTGGTCGGAAGCAGTTAACAGGTCAACTTAACTGCAAATCTGTTTGTTCCCCCACACACATGCACATACAATGGAATAAGCTGTATCTTGAGAGCCGGAGATTAGGTTACAGCTGAAATGATGCGCATGTGTACCTCTGCAAGTGAAAACATACAAACACTTGCCTAGACTGGAATGCAATTTACTTTTGTCAAAAACGGAAATCATTTTTCTATACATAACTTCTATCAGCCAAGATGTGAAACTTCTGTGCACACGAAATCAAATTCTAATGACAATCCTGGTATTTTTCAAGGTCATTCTCTAGCAATATGAGAATGATGCATACTGACACAGACAGACAAAAACAAATCACAGAATAAAAACCTGAAAAGAGAAATGGCACGAGTTACCTGTAGTGCACTGGGCACTTCAGCACTGTAGACATTCTGACACTGTGACAGCAATAGAGCAATGTCCCCGTACTGCTCCACTTTCCCTGCTGCAAACACAGAGCATTAGCATGGCCTGTCAATGCTGAAAATCAGATTCACAGATGAACACAGGGTACCCAACAGGCCCACTGTTTCATTATTGTTGTTTTTGTTTAAAACCCAGCTGACTGCGTAGAGCCATCTCAGGGCTGTAACAATTTCAAAACATAGACAATACTTCAGCAGGAAAAAAAGGAAAAGCAGTTTAAGTACACATATCAATGCATCACGCACATAATCCAAGGAGATGCTCCTGGCGATGACCGCTCTGTCCAATTACCGCAAAGGGGATTTAAAAAACATACCTGAATACAAAATTTAAACATAACTAAGGATACTGAAACATATATAAAAATGGGCCTAAATTACCTAAAATTGCTTCCACATATCACATTTCCCTAGAGCCAAAACTGCACTCAATATATGTACCCATTTATTAATCCTAAGAGAAAGTATGTAAGACTTTATTGAACACATACATGTGAATGGATCAGCAAGGCAGAAAATGATAGGAAGAAATGACAGAAAGCGAAGGAACAAGGCAAGAAAAACAAAGAAGTGACAAAAAAGAGGAAATTTCTGCACAGATTTCTAGAAGGTGGGATAGCCCCCTCCCCCCCCCAGCCCCCTCCCCCCCAGCCCCCTCCCCCCCCCAGCCCCCTCCCCCCCCCAGCCCCCCCCCCCCCCAGCCCCCTCCTCCCCCCACCCGAAAAAATCTCCCCAGTCAATGCACAAATCCTCAGCTGCCTATGAACAAGGTGTAGACAATATTTCCTTAACCCTTTGACTCCCGCACCCTCTCCAACAACAGCAAAAACTTAACCTTTTGACTCCCTCACCCAATTCACCAGCTTCCTGCAGGAAGCTGGTGGATTGGGTGAGGGAGTCAAAGGGTAAGTTTTTGCTTTGCTAGAATAGTTGACAATGCACAATGCTGATGGACAGGGTGCGGGAGTCAAAGGGTTAATTACAGCCCCGCTAGTCTGTCATCCATTTCCAAGGAAAGAAAAGAGAAAACAGATGAATGAATAAATAAACAGATAAAAGATAAAGGAATGTATAGATAAATAAACAAGTCAGAAATGAGAAATAACAAATAACGGTAAATACACGCATATACACACATGCCTGCACACAGATACACGCATACAAGGAATGAGAAATAACAAATAACAGTGAATACACACATCTACACACACACCCGCATACACACACACACATATATATATATACATCCATACTCACATCCACACAGCATGATGGCCTACAACAACAACAACAACAGCAAAAATGAAATAAGTGCTCACATATACACCACCCAACGACAGTGGTGGTGATGAAAGCAGTAGTGGTGGTGGTGATGGTGATGATGATGGTAATGATGACGGTAATAATGATGGTGATGATGGTGGTGGTAGTGGCAGCGGTGATGGTGATGATGGTGGTGAAAGTGGTGGTGGTGATAACGGTGGTGGTGGTGATGGTGACGATAATGATGGTGCTGATGATACGCTGGTGGTGGCAATGGTGTTGGTGGTGGCGGTGATGGAGGCAGTGGTGTGATGATGATGATAATAGTGATGATGATGATGATGGTGGTGGTGGTGATGGAGGCAGTGATGTGATGATGATGATAATAGTGATGGTGGTGGTGATGGTGGTGGTGGTGGTGGTGGCACTGGTGGACATGGTGATGATGATGATGGTGGTGGTGGTGGTGACGGCGATGGCGGTGGTGGAGATGATGATGATGCTGATGAAGGTGATGATAGTGAAGTTTGCAGATATACACAGTGACAAGTACAAACAGATATTTTACTTGTGTAGTTTTGGGTGATGATTCTGAGGGGCAGAGAAGACCAGAATCCACTTTTAGAGCTGGTGACCAGCGACGAGTACCATGCCTGCAAAACACAAGGAACTATAATTTGTCACACTGCACTGAAATGCACAGATTTTTCTTGCGGGGAAAGGTGGGGTGGGGAGAGAGGGTTGTTTCACTTTTTTCATCACAACATAAGCCGCACTGGTTTATAAGCCACACTTTTTCAATGGCCAGGTTGATTGCCTTCAACTTGAAGGCTGCTTCGTAGGCATAACGTCGCGTTTTCGGCATGATGAGGGTGTATGCTTGCGCAGAGCAGATCTGAATACCAATCAAAATGCTTCAATGCCTGCGGATTTGATTTAAAAATGTGAACAGTTAACAGTTAACACTTTAACATGGAGCTCACCTGAAAATTCATGAAGAGTAAACAGGATTTTGGTGAGAATAGACAAGAACGTGACGCTACTGGGATCGAGGAAAATCCGCAAATAAGCCGACTCGTTTTTTAAGCCGCAGGGGTTAAAGCTGGGGAAAAAAATTGCGGCTTATATCCTGAACTTTACGGTATGTGCATTTGTGTCCATGTGTGTATGCAAGATGGGTTTATAACTCAGTTGCTTTTTTTTTTCTTTCATACCAGTGACAGGATGCAATTTATTACTTTCATTTTACAGACTACGGCTGAGGTATATTCCATTAAGTTTGGTTTGTGGTGTCCCTGTAAGGATGGATTGTGGTGTCCCCGTAAGTTTGGTGTCCCTGTAAGGGTGGTATCCCTGTAATGTTGGTGTCCCTGTAAGTTTGGTTTGTGGTGTCCCTGTAAGATGGTTTGTGGTGTCCCTGTAAGTTTGGTGTGTGGTGTCCCTGTAATGTTGGTTTGTGTTGTCCCTGTAAGATGGTTTGTGGTGTCCCTGTAAGATGGTTTGTAGTGTCCCTGTAAGATGGTTTGTAGTGTCCCTGTAAGATGGTTTGTGGTGTCCCTGTAAGATGGTTTGTGGTGTCCCTGTAAGATGGTTTTTGTGGTGTCCCTGTAAGATGGTTTGTGGTGTCCCTGTAAGATGGTTTGTGGTGTCCCTGTAAGATGGTTTGTAGTGTCCCTGTAAGATGGTTTGTGGTGTCCCTGTAAGATGGTTTGTGGTTTACATAAAATCTTGTCAACAGAATGAATAACTCTTTCCGGTTTATTTAGTGACTTAGACTCGAGTGGCTTGGCAGACCTTGTGTTGAGCCAAGCAAGAACAGAAATGAGGATTTTTTTCCTCAAACCCTGTCCAGCAATATGCAGTTTACTTTTCTAACACATGCTACCCTAGCTAGCTCAATTCTCTGTCTTGGCCAGCATTTTGGTCTGGGCCTCATTCTGATACAGCCAACTAACGCCATTCCCCACCAGTCGCCGTGGCGTATTGGTTAATGCAACCAACTACTGACTGGAAGGTTGTGGGTTCGAATCCCCATCAGTACCTTCAAAAATCATTGTGGGATTCTTCGGCTCTAACCGGCTCCTACCCAGAGTTGGGCATGCTATGGGCTCATTGGGAAGACTGGAACCACACAGTCGAGTCTCATCCACTTCGCGGATGCTCATTGAGGGTGTTGCTCAAATCTTCTGACCAACACCGCAGGTGTCTGTATCTCTCGGGCCTGGTTGACACCAGGATATACTATGATAGAAAGCTTAGAGTACAACCCTGTCACGCAGTCTCAATCCTAGATGGAACTCCATAGCATCATGATTATCACCCACATTGACATCATCATCATCACATAATAAAAACTGTTTCAGCTTCTGTTGCCATGAAAGAGGTGTGGAAAATGGGACAAAAACAACAACAAAAAACAAACAACAACAAAAAAAGAGCACAAAGGTAACCTCCCTGAATGCAATGATGCTTACAAAAACAAAACAAAACAAAATAAACCTAATGCCATTCCAGCTTGACAAACCTCTAATCAACTTGCTTTGTGTCATTCACTGGCTTCTAAAGATGTCCCTTGTGAGAACCACCTGAGTGATACCACAGGGGATGGTATGTCGGGTATTTTCTGTTAGAAAAATTAATTACATGTAGCTAAAGACAGATTTGAAGAATTATTCTCACTTCAGCTTCATGCGCAATTACCATTCCTACCACGTGTGAAGTTAAAGAATGAATCAGGGGTGTATGGTGCATAGATTTGTATGGAGGGCGAGAGGCATGTCACCCTTGAGGTTCAAACTGGGCCCAGGGATGGAGACGGTGGAGTGTGTAGTAACAAATGGATTCCATGGGGACTGTCCCATCAAGAGAAGTGGAGACCTGTAAGTTAATAGTTAATAAATAGGTTTTCTGCCAGTACGCTGCTGCTAAAATGTTTTACGGTGGGACAGAATGACGCAAGCCCAAAGATGCAGCCAGGGTCTACATTTCAAGGGCTCTGGAATTCAAACTGCTTGTGTCTTATTGGGCAATTAGTAGATCATCTGGATGATCCGTCAGAATATTGCTGCAGATTTGATGATGTGTCTTTTGTGGTACTCACTGACTGACATGAAAAGATGGTTGTCAGTGGCTTGTTTTGTTTTGGTGTGATCCCAGTGCCATGTAAAACAGCTTACTGGGTACAGGTAATGTTCCTCAACTGACTTATCTGTAATTTGACTTAACTATAACATCTGCAAAGGGACAAAAAGAAGGCAAGGTGACGGTTCTTGCAGAGGTTGTTTGTTCTGAACTCTTGAAGGAAAGCCAAGGATATTAAGTCATCTTGATGGAAGGTGATGTCCTGCTTGTTGCTCATGCATCTGATCATGGCACAGGTGAGTAGAAAGCACATTTTAATTGATGGTGTTGTACAGGGAGGCTTTGTTTCTAGGCTCGTATTACATTTGCTTAGAGTACTGTGGACTAGCAAGACATCTCACCTGTCTCACCTGTCGGCATCACCAGGTTAGGTGTTGGCCGCTGCACACCCAGCCACCATCATCTCCCTCCAGACCGCTCTGTCTTGAATTTTGTGGACAATTTCTTAAATATTTAGACCACTGATGTTAATTACGTTCTCGAAGTATGAGATTGGAGGTCTGCCTTTCTTCCTTTTTGCCACCGTTTTTCCCTGAAAGATGGTTGACAGTATCTGTTCTTTTGCATTCATACTCTGAGTGTACTAATAACTGACAGTGTCTGTTGTTTTGCATTCATACTCTGAGTGTACTAATAACTGACAGTATCTGTTGTTTTGCATTCATACTCTGAGTGTACTTATGACTGACAGTGTCTGTTGTTTTGCATTCATACTCTGAGTGTACTTATGACTGACAGTGTCTGTTCTTTTGCATTCATACTCTGAGTGTACTTATGACTGACAGTGTCTGTTGTTTTGCATTCATACTCTGAGTGTACTTATGACTGACAGTGTCTGTTGTTTTGCATTCATACTCTGAGTGTACTTATGACTGACAGTGTCTGTTCTTTTGCATTCATACTCTGAGTGTACTTATGACTGACAGTGTCTGTTCTTTTGCATTCATACTCTGTGTACTTATGACTGACAGTATCTGTTCTTTTGCATTCATACTCTTGAGTGTACTAATAACTGACAGTGTCTGTTGTTTTGCATTCATACTCTGAGTGTACTTATGACTGACAGTGTCTGTTGTTTTGCATTCATACTCTGAGTGTACTTATGAATGACAGTATCTGTTGTTTTGCATTCATACTCTGAGTGTACTTATGAATGACAGTATCTGTTGTTTTGCATTCATTCTCTGAGTGTACTAATAACTGACAGTGTCTGTTCTTTTGCATTCATTCTCTGAGTGTACTAATACCTGACAGTATCTGTTGTTTTGCATGCATACTCTGAGTGTACTAATAACTGACAGTGTCTGTTGTTTTGCATGCATACTCTTGAGTGGTGTACAAATAACTGACAGTGTCTTATACATGATGCTGATTACATTCTGCTATCATTACATGTACATGTACCTTCAAATACAAACAGAGCATACAATTTAAGTTTTGCTTAGATAAAGAATTGGAGGAATGCACAAGCTGACATAATCCTCCACGATCAGAAAGAAAAGCACTTCAACATATGAATAGAGAGTTTTCAAACAGTCCATCACAAGCATCTCACATCCAACAAATCTGGAAGTTGTCGCTCCATGTCTGCATACAGTTCTGATGCTGTTTCACATCCTCCTCCAAGACTGTACCCTTCCAACCGTTTCTCCCAGTATTCTGACTCACCAGAGTTCCTGATACGCTGAAAATATACAAATTTACTAAAGATTGCAATAACCAGGAAACAGGCACCAGAAAAAAACATGAAAATAGAATCAGAACGAGTATGTAAAATAACGAGACAAGACAGGTGCAAATTTTCAGCCAACTGACCTTTGTCAAGTGTACGCTCGTAAATGTAAGATCACAAGCGAACAAACACCAAATACAAAAATTATGACAAAAAAACCTTTTCTCCCACTGGACGAAGAGCATGGAAGCTTTGGTATTTCTTTCCTAATTTTTGTATTTGGTGTTTGTTTGTTTGTGGTCTTATGATTACGCTTGACAAAGGCCAGCTGGCCGAAAATTTGCGCCTGTCTTGTCTGGTTGTATTAAATACGCGTTGTGATTCTATTTTTGTGTTTTTCTGGTTCCTGTTTGCTTGAATGCGGGCAGTAGCACTTGTTCTGGATTTCCAATACGCAGGAAACAGAACAAAATGATATGAACTACAGGTGATTCCACATGTACCAAACCCAACTTGATGCTCTGAATGACTCTAACTAATAAGCAAACTTGAAAATCAAATTCAACACATACAAAAACTACATAAAAGTCAGACTTTTATCCTCTCACTCACAAGTAGCATTTTCTCAAACAACCAATGATACAAATTCATTATGGACAGTATGGTAGAGAAATAAGTGGTGCTACTACTAAGAGCTGTATTGTTCAAAGAGATAAGTTTGCATGGAGTCAAAGCTTGTCACAAGTTGGCAGGGCCAGCGTGTGCATCTAATAGTTCTTTTGAGTAATGGGCCTTTTAACAAAGCACCAAATCTGACAAGAAAAATGTCAAAATTTCTAGGCAGCTAAACAAATGTTTCAAGAACAAAATTCAAAGAAGCTCTGGAAATCATTGGAAAGGGGCCATCCATCAACAGCAACGCCGACAAATGAACAACATCCTTCTATTAACACGTTATTTACTCTATATAAGACCACCAATCAGTGAAGATAAAAGTTGTCCTATAACCCTGAGGTAGTAGGGGAATGAGACGGTACAGACCTCAACTGTTCTCAGGACACATTATGAAGTGGTGCCATCTCTCACGTAGTAGGAATGAGACGGTACAGACCTCAACTGTTCTCAGGACCAGCATTATGAAGGTGGTGCCCATCTCTCACATAGTAGGGAATGAGACGGTACAGACCTCAACTGTTCTCAGGACCACATTATGAAGGGTCCCATCTCTCACTAGTAGGGAATGAGACGGTACAGACCTCAACTGTTCTCAGGACCAGCATTATGAAGGTGGTGCCCATCTCTCACATAGTAGGGGAATGAGACGGTACAGACCTCAACTGTTCTCAGGACCAGCATTATGAAGGTGGTGCCCATCTCTCACGTAGTAGGGGAATGAGACGGCACACACCTCAACTGTTCTCAGGACCAGCATTATGAAGGTGGTGCCCATCTCATTTCCATCACTGTTTCACCTTCCCATTAACCCTGCCTGGACAAGAGACTGCATGCACCAACTTTCTCCTCAGTCAGACTCTAATTAATATGGTTAGACTGGAAAGCAGGAGCAGTATCTCTATGCCGAACAGGCCTCTATGACCACAGACAAAACACAAAAACACATGCAAACAAATCTTAGTTAATCTCACAATTCAACATTCTACCTGACAAATGCCTCAACAAATGTCTGCAAGCAATTAACAGTAGCAAAACGTCTTTGCAGAGGTGGCTTTCTTATATCTGACGTTGTACTCAAATCACTGACCCTTAACAGCGACACACTATTCCAGATCCTCCTGAGAAGGCTTGAGGGTGGTCTGCCGATGTAGTCGTAAGCAGTGGCAATGTCCAGATCCGGTCGTGTCTCTCCCAGCAGATTTAATTCCATGGCATTCTTTTCGAAAAGGGCCACCTCTACAATGCCAAGGTAGATGTCCTGCAGCCAAAAGAAACAACACACATTCACCTTCAAACAGCAAAAAATGTTGAGAACTGTTTGCTGCGTCTGGGTAACTGTGCCCCCAGCTATGGCCACAGCTGCTCTATGGCTTGGATGCTGCTAGAACTAGGGTCATAAAAACAATATGCAAATGAATGCCACTCAGCTGCACCCACCTGTAACAGCTGTGGGTGAACGCCTGGCTTGCTGAAAAGCCCTCTCCAGTCTATTCTACAATGCCCAAGCGTAATCATTTTTAACCCTTTGGCTCCTGCATCTTATCCACCAACTGCAGAAACTTAACCCTTTGACTCCCTCACCCTAACCACCAGTTTCCTGCAGGAAGCTGGTGGATAGGGTGAAAGAATCAAAGGATTAAATTTTTGCTTCGCTGGCATGGTCAACAATGCAGGCTGCTGGTGGGCAGGGTGTGGGAGTAAAAGGGTTAAGTATCATGGATTTTCTGAAAGAATCAACTCTTTTGCGCGGAGTTTCTAACTGAAAATAGGTACCGGCAGCCTCTCTTCAGCAATGCGGGAATTGTGTCAGTCAGTGGAAAAATTGCACATGTTTATCAATCAAATATTCTTGCAGATGAACATGGATGACAAAGTTGTTATCATGAAGATAAAGATCGGTCTTTCCTCTATCGATCTGTGCTGTTTGTTTTTGTTATAAATGCACCCATACAAAAATCTGCACAAAGAAAACAAAACACGCCGACCAACGAAGTTTCATCGTGTGTCACGTAATGGCGACTGGCTCACGGCAGTGCTTGGGTGACTGGTTAATGGCAACTTAAATCATACGGGTCACACAGGGCTACCTTCATGCAAATTAGTACAGTTGACAGGTCAAAACCCTGTCCTTCATTCCCGTATAATATTTATTTTATAAGATTATTAGTTTGTTAGTCTTCTAAAGATCGGAATATTGGCAAACTTTGAAGAAAAATATCTGAGTCCCTACTTGATAAATCAGATCGTTTCCGCGGATGCATAAATAGCTTTTTTTTTGCTGAATCCCAACTGTGTACGGAACTATGAGATGTGACATTTCCAGGGTGTGCACGAGCATCCGAAGGGCGAGTACCTGTGATCTGCCAGTTTAGCATATGGGAACCTTGAATCATGGCGGCTTTCGAAGCGATCGCTGAAAGTCCAGTCAACGAATTTCTACCTGTGATCGTCAAGCTGAAGGACAAACTTTGTAAACATCGACTGATTTTTCATGAAAATTGACTTAGAAGTTTGATTCAGTGAATTATTTTTGATGTTTCTCTTTATTTAGAAAGATTTCAAAAGAAATCCGCGGCAGGTATAGCCTGCATAAGCAAAGAATAGAAAGTACAATCTCCGGTTTGATGTTTTATCGCCTAGGGATTTTTTTTTGGGGACCTGGAATTAGTAGAAGTAAAAACTGTGTGAAGCGACTGCTTTCCAAAGGTGTTTATATTGCTAGTATTTAATGAATACGATGGAATTTTGTTTTAATACATCGAAATCATCATATTTGTGCTAGTACTTGGCCAGAAATTCAAACCGGAAGTTGGTCGGCGAGTGCACGTCGTCTATCGGATCAGATTCAACAATGTTTATCATCGCAAAGAAACAGCAAATGGCGGGTTTGCACAGTCACATACGCGTGCACGCATGCACGCACACATTATCAGAACACTATATAGCATCAGGCAAACATGGACACATAGCTCCACAAAGTCCAATCAGCCTTTCTAATGGCACACAATATAAGAATACTTTACTCTCAGAAATATGTACTGGGAACAAACAGCTGCAATGAGAATAGAAAACAATGTAAGCTCTTTCCAAAACATCAAAAGAGGAGTCAGACAGGGTTGTGTTTCGTCACCAGATCTGTTTTCACTTTACAGCCAAAACATGAAAAACCTAGAAGAAGACCCTGGATTAAAGGTTGGAGGGAAAATGATAAACAACATTCGATACGCAGATGACACCGTGCTAATTGCAGAAAATGAAAGGGACCTACAAAACCTTGTGAATATACTAGAAATAGAAAGCAAAGGTAAGGGGCTGGAACTAAAAACAGCAGGAAGACTGAAGTCATGGCGATCAGTAAAAAACATGAAATCCCCTCATGCAAAATAACAGCAAATGGCACAACCTTGACACAGGTTGATAAATTTAAATACCTGGGAACGATCATGTCATCAGACGGCAGATGCACATCAGAAATAGCCGGCAGAATCGGCCAAGCCAAAATAGCATTCAAGAAGATGATAAGCATTCTTACCAACAAATGCCTATCAATTAACATCAGGAAGAGAGTTCTTGAATGTTATATAGAACCAATACTGTTGTACAGATGTGAGGCGTGGACAGTCAACAAGCAAAGCCAGAACAAGATTGAGGCAGCTAAGATGTGGTTTCTAAGAAGAATGTTGAGAGTTCCATGGACAGCAAAGAAAACAAACAAGACAATCTTGATGGAGGCAGACACAAGTAGATCACTCATAAGGAAGAATAGGAAAAGAAAGGCAACATTTATAGGCCATTTTATGAGGAAGGGGGATTTGGAGCACCTGGTCACAACGGGAAAGCTGGAGGGAAAGAGCACCAGGGAGAAAATGCTGGACTGACTTGCAGAGTGGCTGGGGATGAGGAGGGTGGGGGAGATGCTAGGGGCAACGAGAGATAGAGACAGATGCGGCAGGGCACCTGAGACAGATGCGGCAGGGCACCTGATGATGATGATGATGATGATAAAAAATTTGGATTTTATTTCTATTTGTTTTCAAGGCAATGATGATTTTTTTGTGGATGAAATTAACCATCACTGCCACCAAAACTTCAAGCAGACACTTACTAATAAACTACTTCTACAGTTAAAACTGTTGAGAACTGAGTGTGATAAGTCGGGGGACGAGAACACAGCTTTTGTTTCAAAAATTAATAACACTGATTAATCACCACCTCAGGGGCTAAATCTGAAGACAAAAACAGAGAGAGTTTTAAAAGAAGCGGAGAGATTTTCAGTAGATAGACCAGACATTGAAAATTTCTTTGTCTATGGATATGGGAAGATGCATGTTACTGCAAATAAACTGATGAAAATAACTTATTGATAAACATTAGGAATGAGTATAGAAATGGCTGTAAGTCATATATTGCATTGCCAGGCATGTAACTTCTGCTGTTACACATTTTAGCTTCATTATGTTATTGAGAAGGATGTCTTTCTGTGCTAGTATAATACAAAGTCATCTGTGAATCACATTGTTTCAGACTAAATCAACACAAAATCTTAAAATCCGTATATTAACAACATTTGCTTGTAAAAAGTGAAGCTGTAGCTTTGTATTTGATTCACATGCAAAATTTAAGGATATTCATCAAGACATAATGTGAGTTATGTCTGTTTTTTTAAGTTGGCCCGACACATGGGCACTCACATTATTTGGGTGCAAATGCATACAAAATATCTTACATCTTGAATATAACTAAGCTTGTAAATAATTTACTGGTACCTTTCTATTTGATTCACATGCAAAATTTCAAGGACATCCATCAAAAAATAAGCGAAATATGTGTGTTTTAATTTGGTCTGGTATGTGAACCGTGCTTTTTCCATCGTTCAAATGAGATATTTTGCCATTTTTGGAGCCATATAACTATGACTTTGTCACTTTACGCTGCCCCCAAAAATTTAAGATTCATACAATAACATTGTTTCTGAGAAAAAGTAAACTCTAGCCAATTCTATCTTCTTATTTTTGTGTAATGGGGGTGCAAAAGTGGCTTGTCATGCAATTTCGAACATTGACGAAATGGTATATTTATGAAGTTTGCAGCACTGCTGTGTAAATATATGAATAGATATGCTTGTATGCTTGCTTTTTTATGTAGTTTATGTTGTTAAGAATTAAAATCAGGAACGACATTCTCTGTCTGAGGATGTCTGGAAAATTTAGGTTCCTGTAAACCTGCTACATTTTACAATTGGCGAAAACTTACGTAAACTGCCGTTTCAAAGTGTGTTATCTCTGGACCTAATACAGCTAGAGACTAATTTTTTTTTGCATTGTGCTTATATTTTCTTGTACTTTTCACAAATATAAGTGTTAATAACCTTTCCAGAAGGTTAATTTTTGGCTGCCGGTACCTACTGAAAAATACTACTGGTAGCGTAATGGACTACCGACTGGAAGGTTGTGGGTTCCAATCCCCCATCAGTCCTTTCAAAATCAATGTGGGATTTTTCAGCCCCAACCAGTTCCCGCCTAGAGCTGAGCATGCTATGGACTCATTGGGAAGACTGGGACCACACAGTCCAGTCTCCTCCACCTCGCAGATGCATCACTGAGGGTATTGCTCAAATCTCTTGACCAATGCTAAAAGTGTCTTCAACTCTCAGGCCTTGTTGAAGCCAGAATATATTATGGTACAGCCCTGTCACGCAATCTCAATCCTAGCAGGAACTCAATAGTATCAAGGCTATCATCTTCACTGCCATCATCATCATAGGATTGTAAAAACTGTCCCAGCTTCTGTCAGTCAATGCACAGCCAACCAAGCCATTCAGTCTGTGTCAAAATGAGTTGGTTTTACCATACAAAACTTGGTCACAGCGTATAAAGGTTTCATGTCAACAAATGCGTGGGGAAATAAGCTGCTGAAACAAACCCTGTAACTGTGTGAAAAACTGTCTTTTGTAACATGAACTTCAGCTGTTGACACAAACTTTGTGACCGAGTGAAAAACTGTCTTTTGTAACATGAACTTCAGCTGTTGACACAAACTTTGTGACCGAGTGAAAAACTGTCTTTTGTAACATGAACTTCAGCTGTTGACACAAACCTTGTGACCGAGTGAAACACTGTCTTTTTTAACATGAACTTCAGCTGTTGACACAAACCTTGTGACCGAGTGAAACACTGTCTTTTTTAACATGAACTTCAGCTGCTGACACAAACCTTGTGACCGAGTGAAACACTGTCTTTTTTAACATGAACTTCAGCTGCTGACACAAACTTTGTGACCGAGTGAAACACTGTCTTTTTTAACATGAACTTCAGCTGTTGACACAAACCTTGTGACCGAGTGAAAAACTGTCTTTTGTAACATGAACTTCAGCTGTTGACACAAACCTTGTGACCGAGTGGAAAACTGTCTTTTGTAACATGAACTTCAGCTGTTGACACAAACCTTGTGACCGAGTGGAAAACTGTCTTTTTTAACATGGAGTTCAGTGTCAACCAAAGATGCCTGTGGTGGTGAGCGGTAGTGGTGACTAAAGTTGCCTATGGCAGCAAAAGAGCTAAAAGATGATACAAAACTGATTAACGTTTGTCAATAAACAGAGTGAAACATGGCAATCTTTTATTCTGTGTCATGCACAAAGCAAACACAATTCTAATTTGTTTGTAATAATAATAATCTCGCCTGTCACACCTGTCGGCGCCACTGGGTTCGGCGTTGGCTGCTGCACACCCAGACACCACCATCTCCCTCTACACCACTCTGTCTTGACTTTCTGGATGTATGAGACTGGAGGTCTGCCTTTCTTCTTTTTTGCCACTGTGTTTCCCTGAAAGATGGGTGCCATGAGGTTCGTGCTCTTGCTGCGTGGCACATGGCCAATGTATTTTAGTCTTTTCTTGTTGATGTCTCCTAGTAGTTTTCTGGTGGTACCAAGTTCTTCCAGGACACTTTCATTAGTTCTTCTACTGCCCATTTGACACGTAGTTGTCTCCGATAAAACCACATCTCTGCTGTCTCAATTCTGTTGCAATAAGTTTTTCTCAGAGTCCAGGCTTCGCAGCCATAAATCACGACTAGCCAGATCAAACATTTTAAAAGTCTTTCAGGCCATTTAGTATGCCTCTGTCTTTCCAGATGTTGAGTTTGACCATTTTTGCTTTGCCATTCCAATTCTTATTTTGATGTCATTTGGAGAAGGTTCCATCATCAGTTTTTACAGAACCAAGATATTTGCAATCCTTAACATTTTCTAAAAGGAACTTTGTTAATTAAGATGTTATGATTGTTTTCAGTGTCTTTGCCTGTGATATGTAGCACTTTTGTTTTCTTGGCGTTCAAGTTTAGGCCAGCCTGATTATAACAATATTATTAAATAATAATTCCATTTATATGACACATACGGCCCACATCAAAAGCATGCTCGCAGCACTTGACAGTAACAGAATATTATCAATCATAAACAAGTTACAGGAGAAAATTACACAACATGACTTAAAAATAAGTATCAGAATTTAGTAGTCACAAAGAATAAAGGAGAGCAAAATATTATAAATGAGGACAAGTCATTACCATACACACACACACACACACACACACACACACACACACATCCTCAATTGTCATCCATGCTAGCAAAGTAAAAACTTAACCTTTTGGCTCCCTCACCCTGCAGGAAGCTGGTGGATAGAGTGAGGGAGTCAAAGGGTTAAGTTTTTGCAGTTGCTGGATAGGGTGCTGGAATCAAAAGGTTAGGGAAACATGAAAATGTCCAGCATGCAGGCTCACCACAGACAAAATCAAGAAATAGATTCCTGCAAAGTGTATGCAAAACGCGTATATGTTACCGTCAATGTACGAATTCAGGCAATGTGTGTATTTCAGGCAATTTTTAGGCAATACGCGTATTTGCTAAACGAGTTAGGCAATTCCCGTATTGCCTAAAAATTTTTAGTCAAAACATGTATTGCCTGAGATTTTAGCCTCCAAAATACACACATTGCCTGATACCATCTGAATTATGACGATTTTAAACATTTTGCCTTTTTAAACTTATTGTGTTGTTCTTCTCTTCTCTTCTCTTCTCTTCTCTTGCCAGCCACAGTCTGAGGCGAGGCGAGGCGAGCGTGGCCCACAGGAAATGCTTGGATCAGCTCCCCAAATAGATCATGCACACCGATCACCCAAATGCACTCAGAACTTTCACACGCAACTTTCACTCCGACAGTGGGAACGCGGTTTCACCCACTGAGAGGAAAAAACACACTTGTGCAAGTTCTGAACTCTGTTCACTCTCTGAGCCATTAGGTTTTACCGTCTTTCTGTTCAGAAGAGGCTGCATACGGAATGCGAAATGGATGCAACGGAAGTAAGGTTCCTGGAAAAACTAAAAGAAATGAAAGCTAATGCTCTCTCAAAAGAAACCTACCATACCACAGTTGAAGAAGTGAAACATGCATCTATGAAGACAACAAACAGATCTCGGCGTGATTTTTATCTACTTTCAAAGTAAGTCCCTCTCTCTCTCTTTCTCTCTCCACCCCTTTCTCTCTCTATCTCTGCCTATATCTGTCTGACCGCCTTTCTGTCTGACCGCGTCTCTCTCTCTCTCTCTTTCTCTCTGTCTGTCTGTCTCTCTCTCTCTGTCTCTCTCATATTTTTCTTTCTCTTGCTCTACCCTTATTTTTTACACATGTTCTTAAATCTTCTAGGTATGAAATTCTTCAATGTGGCGACTCCGAATGCCTCATCCGCAAGAGGGAAACACCCAATGACCCGCTGCTGTATTTCGTCACCACTGAAGAAACCTACGACATCATCAAGCGAGCTCACGTATTAACTGGTCACGGAGGAAGAGATGGAATGGAAAAGGAACTCTGGAAGAAATATGCCAACATTCCACGCCAAGCTATTGAACTCTTCAAATCCATGTGCAACGAGTGTCAAAAGAAAAAGAAACGACCACGAGTGAGGGGGGTTGTTGTCAAACCCATCGTGTCCAGTAACTATCTTTCTCGGGCACAAATTGACCTCATCGACATGCAGTCTTTGCCTGATGGCAATTTCAAGTGGATCTGTGTGTATCAGGATCACTTTACAAAATTCTGCCTGATACGACCATTGACATCTAAGCGGACCAGCTGAAGTGGCTTATCACCTTTTGGACATATTTTTGACTTGTGGGGGCACCAGCTATCTTACAGAGTGACAATGGTGCAGAGTTTACGGCATCTGTCATAAAAGAAGTAACAAAACTTGTGGCCTGAGTTGCGATTAGTGCATGGGAAGCCTCGCCAGCCCCAGAGTCAAGGTTCCGTCGAACGTGCCAATGGGGGACATTAAAGACAAGTCTTGTTGCCTGGATGAATGACAATGAAACGTGCAAATGGACTAATGGAGTCAAATTTGTACAGTTCTACAAGAACTCGAGCTACCATGCTGGAATACGCATGACTCCTTTCAAAGCTACATTCGGCGACGAAGCAAAGATCGGTCTCTGGTCATCTAGACTGCCAGATGACGTCATTGACTTGATAAACACTGAGGAAGACCTTCAACGTATGCTGCAGTCCTCTGGACAGGATGATAATCCTAGTGATCCTGTGTTGCCAATATCCGGAAATCAAGAGGGAGGTACTGGAGAGCAACTTACTGCAGCATCGCTGGGCTCTGAAACTGACACTGCTGGTACTTCAGAACTTACGGGTCAGCAATCTGTTGCAGTGGACCTTACTGAATTCATTGACGAGGCAACAACATCGGCTCCTCACTTCATTGACGAGGCAACAACATCGGCTCCTCACTTCATTGACGAGGCAACAACATCGGCTCCTCACTTCATTGACGAGGCAACAACATCGGCTCCTCACTTCATTGACGAGGCAACAACATCGGCTCCTCACTTCATTGACGAGGCAACAACATCGGCTCCTCACTTCACAGATACTGTCACAGCAGGAGTGTTCCCAGTAGGTGTGTCACAAACACCTGAAATTGCTCAGGCCGACGACGAACAACATAATGATGTTCAAGTCTTCAATGTTGTTGTTGGGGAAGATGGCATTCTGGATCTGGAGCAACATGTACAACAAATCAAGGACACCAGAAAACGAACAAAACGAGGCCAACTTCTCCAGGCAGAGCGAATGCTGAAAAGAAGCAGGAAGGAACTGACACCTGCGGCAAGGATGGACACTGTCATGGTTCCTATTCCATTGGTCGACAAAGGCAGAGGGGATCCACGCAATATCATGGGATTGATCCTTGATTGTGATGGCAATGAAATGTATAGGATTGGCGTAAAAGCTGGAGTTCTGCATGGGAGATATTCCAGAAACCAGTTCATTGTCTGTGAAGAAAGGTTTCTTACCGAGGAGAACATAAGCCAGGAAAGAGTTGTGTCTCTTCGTGAGGCTGTTGCTTGTGAGTCGCTAGGTGGGGGCCAGGGCTTTGTCAAATGCAACTGTAACTTGAACAGCCGAGGAAAAAGTTGCCAAACAAATCGCTGCAAATGCTACAAAGCCAAAGTGAAATGCAACAGCAGGTGTCACAGCAGTATGACGTGTAAAAACAAGTAGACTGAAATCATCATATGTGCATCATCTGTGCAATTTTAAACATTTTGCCTTTTTAAACTTATTGTGTTGTTCATAAACTTAATTTAATTAAAAAGTTTTCATTAAAGAACTCTTTTTCTTTTTTTCTTTTTGTAATTTCTTCTCTTTCTTCTCTTCTCTTCTCTTTTCTTTCCATTGCTATGTTTCAATAATACGAGAAAGTACACAAAGCGAACTCAGGCAATGTGTGTATTTTGGAGGCTAAAATCTCAGGCAATACGTGTTTTGACTAAAATTTTTAGGCAATACGGGAATTGCCTAACTCGTTTAGCAAATACGCGTATTGCCTAAAAATTGCCTGAAATACACACATTGCCTGAATTCGTACATTGACGGTAACATATACACACATCAAAAGAAAACACTTACAGTCAAAGAAATGAAGAGATTGTTTCCACAGGAAGTGACGGCTTTGGAAAAGTTCACCACTTGCTGCCGGGCTCCATATCCATGGCTAAAACGCTGGAAGAAAAAGTAAGACTGGAGATGTTTCTGAGTACGTAAAAACAATATGGTAATATGCTAGCATACACTTGCATGCATGTACATGCTGATACACAAACACGCAGACACACACACCAACACACATACACCCACCCACCCACACACACACATGCACAGCATACACACACCCACACACACACATATGCACAGCATACACACACACATACACACATAAGTGCACAGCATACACACACACACACACAAGCACACGCACATACACACAAGTGCACATCACACACACACACACACAATTATCAAACACTCATACAAAGGTAAACCATACGTACGCACATTACGAACAAACAATGAGTCAAACTGAATGGTTCTTATCAAAGTCTATCCTAATAAAATATATATCAATATACATACACACATCTGCAATGAGATCTCAACAGCATAAAGAAAACTGGATTCTGTCCTAACAAAATATAAATCAATACACATATGCAAATAACTACTTTGAAATTTCAATGATATGAACAAAACTGGACTGTTAATGTTATTATCAACTAAGTAACATAACTCTTGAGAGTCACAGAGTTATCTCCCATCTAGAATTTCTCAAACCCAACACAGTTTGTGCTACCCATTCAGCTAGCATAGACGCAGTAAGGAATGTTCTGAGCTTGCCACTTTATGCTTTGTGGCTGCGTCTATGCTAGCTGAATGGGTAGCGCAAACTGTGTTAGGTCTGAGAAATTCTACATGGGAGATAACTCCGTGACTCTCAAGAGTTATGTTACTTAGTTGATACTGAAAAATTCTCCCTGCTTCCCTCTTATTTTCTTAATGTTATTTTTATTTTTGTTTAACCCTTTGATTCCCATACCCTGTCCACCAGCATCCTGCATTGCCAACCATGCTAGCAAAGCAAAAAATTAACCCCCTAATTCCGTCACCCTATCCACCAGCTCACTGCAGGAAGCTGGTGAATAGGTTGAGGGAGTCAAAGGGTTCAGTTTTTGCAGTTGGTGAGTTGGGCGTGGGAGTCAAAGGGTTAAATCCCAGCCGACAGCGTACAGCCATATAAGGACTATAACCAGTTCAAAACATACACAATATTTCAACATGAGAAAAAAAAAAAAAAAGAAACTGAAGTACACATATCAATCCATTCGGGCACATAACCTAAGGACATGCCCTTGGCATTGACCACTCCGTCCAATTCATCACACTGTGGATTCCAAAAACATGCCTGAATACAAATTTAAACATAACTAAGGTCACTAAAGCATATATAAAAATGGGCATAAATTACCTAAAACTGCTTCCGCATATCTCTCCCTAGAGTAAAAATGCACTTAATACATGTACCCAAATACCAATCCTAAGAGAAAGTACATAAGACTTTATCAAACACATACAGGTGAATGGACCAGCAAGGCAAAAAACGATAGGAAGAAATGACATCAAGCAAAGGAACATGGCAGAAACAAAGAGAGTGACAAAAAAAGAGGGAATTTCTAGCACAGAATTTCAAGAAGGTGGGGATACTATTTATACTGAAAGAACCCCGGACATCCCCTTGAGGGGAAAACTGGATTCAAACAAAACACAGACCAGTACTAATATAAATACCTACATTGAGATCAACAAAATATAAATCAACACCAATGTAAATACCCACATTAAGATCTCAACTGTATGAACGAAACTGTATTCTAACAAAATATAAATCAACATGAAATAATATTTGCACTTAGATCTCAATAGTACCAAGACTTTTGATCTTAATGGTATGAAGACAAGAGAATTTTGTTATAACAAATATAACAATATAAACACAAATGCCTGCACTACAATCTCAGTGGTACACACAAAAGTGACTTCTGATAAAACACAATATGAATCACTACAAACGAGATACCTGCATCGAGTTGTCAATGGCCAGTGCAAAGGTGCTCAATGTTAGTGGTGTCACTGCTCCTGGCATCATTTCACTGTGCACACACACACACACACACACACAAACACACACACACACACACACACATACACACAAACATACGCGCACAAATTTCATTTATCTGTTAAATATACATTCACTGAATGCATATCATTCACTGCAACTTTCACACCTACTTTCACTGCAGCGCGCGCGCGCACACACACACACACACACACACACTGCATGCAAAACACAAACACACACCCACACACTCATGCACACACACACACATGCACACACGTATATACACACACACACATACACCACACACACAAGCACGCACGCACAAAAACACACACACACACACACACACATGCACACTCACACACACCCCTAATATTTCCAGTCATAAGCCTCTCACAGCCCCACTCCTACTCCACCCCATCACACACGCCCAAACACACAGACACACACACAGACACACACAGACACAACACAGACAAACACACACACACACAGACCTGATGTTTCCTGTGGTGAGGTACTGTAGCCTCCTCCCAGAGGACTGTCAAATTCGTGGATCAGATCCTCCTCACTCTCTTCTCTGACGTTGTGATCGGTCGAGCCTGCAAGACATCATATTCATCTTCATTATCACACACATCATCATCATCCTACATCACAATCATCATCATTATCATATCACAATCATCATATCACATCACAATCATCATCATCCTAACATCACAATCATCATTATCAACACAATCATCATCATCCTAACATCACAATCATCATCATTATCATCCACATCATTATCACATCACATCAGTCATATCACATCACATCATCATATCACATCACATCATCATCATCATTTCATCACATCATCATCTCTAAATCACAATATCATCTTATCACACAATCATCATCATTATCACATCACAATCATCACACTATACATCAATATCATACATCACATCACCATCATTACCATCACAATCATCATCACATCACAATCATCATATCATCTCACAATCACATCATCACACACATCATCATCAATCACATCATATCACATCACAATCACATCACATCAAATCACCATCATCATCACCAATCATATCAATCATCATCACAATCATCATATCACATACACACAATCACTTCATCACATCATCACAATCACCATCATTATCACATCACACTCATCATCATTATCACATCACATCATACATCATCAATCATATCACAATACACATATATCACATACACTCATCATCATTATCACATCACATCATCCTAACATCACAATATCATTTCTCACATCACAATCACCATCATTATCACATCACAATCACCCTAACATCACAATCATCATATTCTCACATCACATCACATCATCTAACATCACAATCATCACATATCACATCACAATCATACTAACATCACAATCATCATCATTACACATCACAATAATCATCTACACATCACAATCTTTCATCAATCACAATCATCCTAACATAACAATCATCATTACACATCACAATCATCATCATCCTAACATCACAATCACTCTCATATCACATCACAATCATCCTAACATCAATCACCATCATATCATCACATCACATCATCATCATCCAAACATCACAATCCATCATTATCACATCACAATCATCCTAAATCACAATCACATATCATCCATACTAACATCAAATCATCATCATATCACATCACAATCATTTAACATCATATCATCATCATTATCACAATCATCATCCTAACATCACAAATCATAATCACATCACAATCATCATCATCACACAATCATCATATATCACATCATCATACTCACACATCACAATCATCCTATATCACATCATAATCATCATCACATCCAATCATCACAATCACATCATACATCATTACAATCATCACATCACAATCTAACATCCACATCCATCATCATTATCACATCACAATCATCATCATCCTAACATCATAATCATCCTCAACATCACAATCACATCATCATCATCACATCACCAATAATCATCATCCTCAACATCACAATCATCTCATATATCACATCACAATTATTCTAACACATCACATCATCATCATTATCACATCACAATCATCCTAACATCACATTCACAATCATCATCATTATCACATCACAATCATCCTAACATCACATCACAATCAATCATATCATATCACAATCATCCTAACATAACAATCATCATTATCACATCACAATAATCATCATCCTAACATCACAATCATCTTCATTATCACATCACAATCATCCTAACATCACAATCATCATCATTATCACATCACAATCATCCTAACATCACATTCACAATCATCATCATTATCACATCACAGTCATCCTAACATCACATTCACAATCATCATCACCATCACAATCATCCTAACATCACATTCACAATCATCATCATTATCACATCACAATCATCCTAACATCACATTCACAATCATCATCATTATCACATCACAATCATCCTAACATAACAATCATCATCATTATCACATCACAATAATCCTCACATCACAATCATCATCATTATCACATCACAATCATCATCATCCTAACATCATAATCATCATCATTATCACATCACAATAATCATCATCCTAACATCACAATCATCTTCATTATCAATCATAATCATCCTAACATCACATTCACAATCATCATCATTATCACATCACAATCATCCTAACATCACAATCATCATCATTATCACATCACAATCATCATAACATCACAATCATTATCACATCACAATCATCATCATCATACTATCACATCACAATCACAATACACATCACAATCATCATCAATCACATCACATTACAATCACCATATTACTCACATTATTCTCACCCACAATCATCATCATATATCACATCACAATCATCATTATTCTCACATCACAATCATCCTCATTATAACATCAAAATCATCATATTCTCATATCACAATCATCATCATATGACAATCATCATCATTCTCATATCACAATCATCACCACTATCACATCACAATCATCATCATTATCACATCATCATCACATCACATCACAATCATCCTCACATCACAATCAACATCATTATCACATCACAATCATCATCATTCTCATATCACAATCATCATCATTCTCATATCACAATCATCATCATTCTCATATCACAATCATCACCACTATCACATCACGATCAACATCATTACCACATCACAATCATCATCATTCTCATATCACAATCATCATCATTCTCATATCACAATCATCATCATTCTCATATCATAATCATCACCACTACCACATCACAATCAACATCATTATCACATCACAATCATCATCACTTCCATATCACAATCATCACCACTATCACATCACAATCATCATTATTCTCATATCACAATCATCATCATTCTCATATCACAATCATCATCATTCTCATATCACAATCATCACCACTATCACATCACAATCATCATTATTCTCATATCACAATCATCATCATTCTCATATCACAATCATCATCATTCTCATATCACAATCATCACCACTACCACATCACAATCAACATCATTATCACATCACAATCATCATCATTCTCATATCACAATCATCATCATTCTCATATCACAATCATCATCATTCTCATATCACAATCATCATCATTCTCATATCACAATCATTATTATTCTCACATCACAATCATATATTATTCTCACATCACAATCATCATTCTCATATCACAATCATCACCACTATCACATCACAATCAACATCATTACCACATCACAATCATCATCATCCTCACATCACAATCATCATTATTCTCACATCACAATCATCATTATTCTCACATCACAATCATCATTATTCTCACATCACAATCATCATCATCCTCACATCACAATCATCATCATCCTCACATCACAATCATCATTATTCTCACATCACAATCATCATCATTCTCACATCACAATCATCATCATCCTCACATCACAATCATCATCATCCTCACATCACAATAATCATTATTCTCACATCACAATCATCATTATTCTCACATCACAATCATCATTATTCTCACATCACAATCATCATCATTAAAACATCAAAATCATCACATTCTAACATCACAATCATCATCATTCTCACATCACAATCATCATTATTTTCACATCACAATCATCATCACTAGAACATCAAAATCATCATATTCTAACATCACAATCATCATCATTATCACATCACAATCATCATTATTCTCACATTGCAATCATCATCATTACTACATCACAATCATCATTATTCTCACATTACAATCATCATCATTACTACATCACAATCATCATCATTATCATACCACAATGAATGAATGAATGAAAATTTATATCGCGCAACAAAAATCTCCATGCTATAAAAGCATGCTCGCGGCGCACGGTGGGGGGGAGGGGGGGGGCACAAAAACAATTCCACACAGCCTTTGCACCAACATTCATAAAGGCATTCAAGGTATTCACATTCAAATAAGCAATCCCATACAACATTAGAAAAAGTGTGTCTTGAGACTAGATTTAAAGGATGAATGAGTCTTTTTTCCCCTGATGCTCATGGGAAGCATGTTCCACTTGGTAGGGGCAAGGTATTTAAATTCTCGCTGACCATATCTTTTGGTTTTAACATCCCTTGTCCCAGGAACATGAAGAAGAGACTTGGAAGCAGATCTCAGACTGCGAACAGGTTTATATTCAGAAAGAAGATCTTTAAGATAAGAAGGACTACTAGAGTTGAGTGCACGGTAGGTGATAGTTAGTAGTTTGTGATTGATGCGTTGTTGAACTGGGAGCCAGTGCAGATTCCGTAAGATGGGAGTTATGTGTTCAGTCTTCCTGCATCTAGAGATTACTCTGGCAGCTGCGTTTTGTACAGCCTGCAGACGCTGTATTTTCACCTGAGGGAGACCAGCAAGTAGACTATTACAGTAGTCTAATTTTGAGAGTACTAGTGTGACAGCAACAGTCTTAGCAGCTTGAATAGTCAAGTACTGGCGGGCTTTACCAAGAGATCGGATATGGCAGTAGCAAGTTCTGATGATTGAATTGATCTGATCACGCATCGAGAGATTAGCATCCAGAAACACTCCTAGTGTTTTTACTTTCTTCGAGAAAGGGATGTCTGCACT